>CM056739.1:55919313-56320372 GCA_029844215.1 Przewalskia tangutica
GAACCTTGTACTTTGGAATTGTGCTACAAAGAGATCGGTGAAGTCGATAAATGCTTTGGCACGCCATTATAAATGGGGAAAGTACTACGCAGTAACAGATTCACACTGGCACGGCGCTGAAAGTGCCAGCGCGTTATAAAGGATTTGGAGCATTTTACAATTGTCGATAATCGCCGCGGCGGTATGTGAACCTCTTCCTATCTTTTCTAGCACGATGTCATGAACTACGTCCAGAGTACGGTAGACGCGACGCAAAGGCAAAACGCACTGTTTGTTTAGAAACATAAAAAGTTGGTTATAATAATGCATGCAAGAAGTTATAATCCACTTCATGAGGTATAAAGAACTGGTTTGGTTGAGTTTTTAAAAGATAAGAGACTTGACTTTTATTTGACTTGATATGAAAATGAAGAACTTCAATTTTGTTAAAAGTGGTGAAACTCATTCTGTCGCGAGTAACTTAAAGTACTGGTCTTTAAAAGAATAAAGTTTTACTTGATTTCTGAAACGGGAATAACTACTAACAAGCCATCAGTAGCCTTTTAATAAAGGAAAATGTAATGACAAATAATTATATTAAAACAAGTAGTAATCTTTCCATCCAGCATGTGGCTTAAGATAAGACAAAATTGTATTAAATTTCATAAGATCATGGCTACTTTAATAAAGTAATCATTATAAACAGTATTGTTTTCAATTCCAAAGTAAGGGAACTTGATTTCAAAAGAAAGTTAGAGACTCGAGAATAAGTAGGTTTTGGCTTAGTAAGAAAGGCAGTGGTTTCATCTTAAATTGTTTTAAAACATAAAGTATTATAATAGCTTTATGGCTTAAGTTAGTTATAACGACTTTATGGCGAAAAACAAAAGAATGGTTTTATTATCGGATTTAAAATGGTAACTTTTTGATTTGTGGGAAAGAGAAGTAACTTTGAGTTTAAAAGTATAAGTAACTTATTTTCAAATATCAAACTTTTCTTGATGAGAAAAATATAAGTTGACTTGGTTTTAGTGTAGGAGTACTCTGGATCTTAAAAAGAGCTTAGTTACTTGGTTTTAAAAGTATACTTGGATTTACTGCTTTTAAAAGTTGTAAGCTACTTGGTTTAAAAAGTAAAAGTATTTGATTTAAATACATGAACGTGTTTTGGGTAATACTTAATAGTATCGTAGTTGTTTTTAATGTAAAAGAGATCTTTTGAAAGGACTTCACCGATGTAGTACTTTTGGTTAAACCCTATCGTTGTCATAAAACGAAGTCTAAAGAGTATGTACAAATTTGCCTATGCTAGTCAGGATAGCCTGGTATTAATATGTTACCGCTGTTTCTACTGGAGGCAGCCTACCGACTTGTTGTGGAATTTGTTGGATCGACCGAAGTTTCTACGAGATTCCTACGGTATGCTTCCATTTTGTTTGATCTTGCCACGCTATATCGAATAGGGGACGCCAAGATACGACTGTGACGCAAGTTGGGATGCCACGTTTACTCGATGTACCGGCAGCTGATTTGCGATTCCACCGCATGCTTTCCATTATTATTATCACATGGACATGTTTACACCGGATGAGGATTCCGGCACGCGCTTGCCATAAAAGTTAAACTCCAGATATTATTACGCCATACGGGTACGTTTACACCGGCTTTAGGGATTCCGGGAACGTGCGGACTATTACTATTATTCCACGTTAGCTCCTGCGGCACTGGGTTTACACCGGCGAGCTTAGGATTCCGTGGGCATGGTATATTACGACGCCATTATTCCACGGGCGCTCTATGAAGAGCACGCGACTGCTGGTTTTCGATGGGGACGCCGAGGGCACGCGGCGGCCATACAATCACCGGATAGGGGATTCCGTGGGCACGCGTCACGTATTATATATATATATATATATTGTACGCGGTACGCCTGCCAAATGAGGCAGAGATGCCACCTTTGGCGTGGTCACATGTGTTATGCGTTACACACCTACGGGCCTGCCGGCAGATGACGGAGGATTCCAACGCGCAGAGGTATATATATGTATTGTATACGGGTCACGCCTGAAGCGGTGAGTAGATGCCACCAGGCGCATCGGTTACATGAGTATGATTTATGTCATGGATCACGGCAGCGGTGAGAAAGGAATTTTACCGTACGCAGTGATGACTTTGAGGCGATGAGTCCCCGACTGACATGACTACTTATATGTTGCATCGCGTAGTTTGGTTATCATACATGCCCCCGCTTTATATATACTATTATGATTTCATTTACGTGATTTTTCGCCACATACTTGGGCTACCTGTTGTCTGACCTCCTTTCGTGCGCTTCGTCACGCCAAGCAGTGAGAGGTACACCCCATTGCTGATCCGCCATAGGATCACTGGTTCTTGCTGTGGAAGCTCGCTTCTCCTAGAGGCTTATCTTTTGTATAGTCCCCTGTCATTGTAGGTACTTACATTCAGGGGGTATGGCGGCCCCGCCCCGCAAAGGCTTGGTTATTTATAAAAACTCTTGAGGTCCTCATGTAGTACTGCGTACAGTGGCGGGGGTTTGTAAAAGGATGTAATCGCTCGAATATGTATATATATACGCAGTAGCGTATGCACCGCTTTTAGTTAGCCCGCTTTTATTATCACGATATCTTGTTTCATGTTTAAGTTTTTTATTTCCGCTGATTTTCTCTGATGTCGCAGTATCACCAGTGGTGCCCGGTAAGAAGACTACCACGCGCCCGGCGTGTCGGGTCGTGACAAAAGTGGTATCAGAGCAGTTAATCATCGGAAAGTGTCTACATACCGTGTCTAGTGATGGGCTGATCTTGATTACTTCCGCTGCGTGTTGTGGTACAGCACCTATAATCGGTGAGGCTATAGGATATTTAGGATTGGTTTCATTCTTCTCACTGCCGAGATCGTGCCTTAGAGGCTGTGGTTGTAAGTCGGACTCCTCCGGACGATTCTTTTGTACTGCGCTTATGCCTCACGCCCATGTGCAACCGTGAGCCCGTGGAGTGGCGCGCAAAGCAGAGGGAGCCGCTGAGCAGAGCACGAGAGGGTTACCAGAGGCACTGAGCCCGGGCCTACCTAGGTAGTACTTCATGATGTGGAGTTCCGCGACAATCGCTTAGCCCAGAGGAGTTTAGAGCAAACAGCAGCATGCTACCGAGGCCACGGTACACCGAAGTCTCCGCGGGGGCCTACCACCGCGAGCCGAGGATATGAGTTAGCGCGAGACGGCCCTACTAGCTAGGCCAGGGCTTCGCACGAATGATCGGCGGATGACGAGAGTCGGAGTGGTTCTGTAGTGAAGACCGGTGCCGTTCACCCGTGATCCGATAGTTGCAACCGAGACTTCGGACTGAGTTACGCACCACGAGTTCCACATTTGATCGGAGAACTGAGAAGATCTCCGTGGAGTTTATTCGATACCGCGAATGATCATGAAAGTGATTAGGGCCCTCGCAGACGAGTCGGTGGTATTAGGTTCACATCGGCCGGGCGCGATCTTTGCAGCATCGGATTTTGATCTACGTGGAACTATCCCGGGGAGCATGCTGCTCCATCCGTCGGGAACGAAGTTCTCAGAGGCATTTGTTACACATTCTTGCCCTCTCAGTATAAGGGAGAGTCTGCGAGGAATAGATTTATGATGCCAGGTAGAACGTGTGGACGGCTCGGGAATACAATATGAGCTTGACTCGTTGGCTCGTTATATGCCCCCGCTTGAATGGTATACGACTATGATGGAGTGCATTTGATATGTCACGGACTTAGCTATCAAGTATACCCCGTATTTCCGTAGTATGTACGTGAGGACGACGTAGAAAAGTTTGAGCCTTAAAGTTAGGCAAGGACGAAATTTTGTCTCACAACTAATGTAAAAGAATCGTTGAACACTAAACGCTGATTTTACAAAACTTCAGCGGGCGTGGGAAAATTACAGGCTATGCTCCATTTATATTTTTTATGGATTTTCCGAGAGACGCAATACTTCTGGATTCAACGAGAGGAGCGACACTTGTCACCCTCTAATCGCCGGATGTGTATGGGCGGAAATGGGACGAATTGGAGAGTGCCCTGGAGCAGTAGGATATTCGTGATATTTGGTGTGGTAGTCGGATAAGGTACACATGGACGAATCCTCACCTCTACACTCGCATAGCACTTGGCTCATCTTGGCCATTGGTTAAGGCCTATAAATAATTTCTAACTCAAGGTTTTCTTCCATCCTCAAAATCATTTCTCCAAGTCTTGGAAAATCTTTCCCCTCTCTTGAAGGTTTCGCCCAACACTTCCCCTCTCCCTCGAGAAAGGCTCTTTATGCGTGAAACCTACTCCTCCTCTAGCAAAGTGGCGCCGAGGCATCACCCCCTTGCCTAGTTGTTCTCGTGAAATACTACCCCCTCTTGGTAGAAATACTCTCCAAGTATTGTTATTATTCAAAATACCTTGTAGTATTCCAAGGTTACACTTATGCTAAAAAGCCCGTAAATACTATTATACTTCCACTTCACTACTAAACGAAACCCTAAGGAAAATATTCACAGCTGGTTGAATATTATGTAGAAGTTTCGTGGAACTTCTCAAGGTTGTTTGGAGGCGGGTTAAGACACTTATAGAGCTAAACGTTGCTCAGATCTACATTAAACTTAGATAATTTTGGGCTTACCGAGGTAAATAATCCTATCCTTCTATTGTAATTGGAGTACATATGGTAACAGTAGTGGTATGTAAGTGAATATAAGATTCATAGGTAATAGAATCTGAACTATAACAGAGAAGTTGATATTACGTAAGAGAGACTTGTGAACCTGAAATCACGCGTGGGAAGAATATTCATACAGAGTAGTTAGACTTTGATAGACTTGTGTAACCTTTATAGGTTGAATGTCGCGAGTAGCATGTGCTACTGAAAGTGGACAATGCTAGCCTCGTTATAACCGTGGAGCGTTTGCTAATAGTCGATAATCGTCGCATGAGGTATGTGATTCTTCCTATCCTCTCGAGCATGATATTTTAAAAGAATATATATAGTACGATAGACGACGTGTAAGTTATGAACGAAGTTTTACGGCAATGTCTTTTGACTTAAGCCTGAATAATAGAATCTTCAAGTATTTCAAAGAATTAAGAAACCTGTTGAAAGAAAGAGTAATGCTTGGTTTTAAAGCTTAAGAGTTATACTAGCTTTACGGGAAGTTAGGTATAACGACTTAAGAGAGATAAAAAGAATGGTTTATTAATTTTAGAGGTTAAGAGACTTAATCTTAAAAGATAAGAGACTTGACTTAAATGAATTAATATGAATTTTGTGTAAACCTCATTCGTGAGTAATAAGTACTTGGTTTAAAAGGAATAATGTTTTACTGATTTCTAAATCAAAATAAGTATCGAACAAACCATCGCAAGCAGTTAATAAAGTGGAAATGTTTTGACTAATTAAGTATTATTAAACCAAGAGAAACCCATCCGCATAGAAGCTAAGATGAGACAAAATGATATTACATTTCCATCATCACGGTCATTAATAATATTGTTATGAACAAGAATAACCTACTCACACATAAGGCATATGTTTCAAATGGTTTTAAAAAGAGAATTATATTATTAAGTGATTAAGACTACGAACTACTTAAACCTTTCAAAAATGAGAAACTTGAGCATTTGAAATTAGGCAAACTTGAACGCTTTGGAAAATAATGTTGTTACTTGATTTTTACAAAGGAAGCGCTTTAGTTTACTTAAAAGATAGTCACTCTATTTTAATACTACGTATCACAGGATTTTGTGAAGAAACGGATCTTTTAAAGAGTTAATGTATGATACTTTGGGGATAAAACCCAAATTGTTAACATAAAGCAGAAGTACCTCGCGGAATAACTTGATTGTATTGGTTTGTGATAGCCTTGTAATACTTTCTTGTTGATTTGATAAGTAAACATGTTAGGATCTACGTGTGTTAGTATCCGGTGATGTTTGTGTAAAGGGGTTTGTTGTTGTGCTTTATTGTTTAACGATAAGTCGTTATGTTATTATATCACATACCCTCGACTTGTTATACCGAGGCTTGCCACCCTTGACGCGGGTTTATATGGCCTATGCGGTCATGTGACTATGCGAGCAACGGTATGCTCAAGTGATTGATCATTCCGGTGTTTATCCCGGACGCGGGATGCCCTGCGCGTCCGCGTGACTATGCGGTCTATCGAGACTATGCGAATTTGGGTCAGCGAGTCTGCGAGGGTACCGGTTAGCTACCCCGATGTGAGGAATAGCTCATGCCAGTGTGTGCGTGTGACATGCGGGCGGGAAGTCCAGGATTGAGGCACGCATAATGATACTATGAAGCGATCAGCCTTGCTTGATCATTCGCGACTAGAAAAAGACCTGTCACGGTTATCTACCTTGCTCTTTGTTTATGTTGGCACTATGTGCAATGCGACTGGCGGTTGATGTTGCAAATGGTTTTAAATACTTTGATTTTACTTTACGCTTTCCACATACTTGGTACTGTTATTGCCAGATCGACCTCGCCGAGAAGCTGCGTTCATGCCGCAGGGTGAGGTACACCAGTCGTTGATCCTCTCTTAGAGGTCACAATTCGGCGTTATGGGAAGCTCCAGCGTTTCTCCGGAGGCTTATCGGTGGTATAGTCCCACATCCGTTGCCAGAGGTATACATATGGGGTATGGCGGAAGCCCCGTCCCGCCATTGTTGTCATATCATTCTTGTGAGGTCTCTTAATAACACTGTTGCGGGCAGCAGTTGTAAAAAGGATATGGCTTTGTTCTGAAGTTGTTATATATTTATGCCGAAAAGCAAGTTTTCTCAGATGAAGCTGTTTCATATTTCATATTATGTCAATGCTCTTGTTTTATATTCCATGATTATACGACAGTGTATGTCTACTTGGGTGCGGGTAAGGCACTGATCCACAGGCAGGTTCCGGGCGTTCGGCCTGTAAGCATTAACGATTATCTAGCAGAGTTATGCAGGAGTAGCTCTTCAACCGTGTGAAACGGACATTGCGGTATCTGAGAGCTTATGCGGGGATTGAGAGCGTAGGTAATATACCAGTATTTCGCAGGTAATAGTATTGACGTGTGCTGGCGTACGTAAAAGTTTGAGCCTTAAAGTTAGGCAAGATTCGAAATTTGTAGCACAACCCCGTAAAGAAGTCATTTTTTGACGAAACGCATTCTGAGGCTCTTGCGAAGGAAAATTCCTTATGTCATTTATAATTTTGCGGATTTTTCCGAGAGATGAAATATTTTGGGACCAAAGAGGCGACACTTGTCACCCTCAAGTGGACAACTGTTTGTGGTGGCGATTGGTGCCCACATTTCGTGGCATGTTTCATGGCCTAATCCATGGAGTCAATGTTTGTGAAGGGATTTGTGGAGTAGGGTTAGGGTGCACTTGGCTTGATCTTGACCCTCAACTTGCCCCCATGGCAGTCTTGGCCCTTAGTTGTCCTGTATAAATGCCTCTCGCTTGTTGAAGAACTTTCATCCACAAACACTTTCCAAGTCTTAAATCCTCCCCCCACTAGCCAGTCTTCGCACGCTCTCGCCCTTGAGCACCTCCCTACCGAATTTAGCCAAGGGCGCCCTCGCCGGGCAGTCTCCCCTAGTAAAGACCCCTTGGCCGAGAGTATACCCAGCTTTGGCTAAGAAGTTGTTCTCGTAAATACACCCCTCCTTGGTAGAAAGTATTCTCCAAGTATTGTTCTTATTCCAAAATACTCAAAATTAGCCTTATACCTGTGTAGTATTCCAAAAGTTACCTCATATCACAGTAGAGTCAGGGAATACTACCTTTTTGTCAACAATCTCAGAAACTGAAACTAAGGAAAATCTTCATAGCGAGTTGAGAGAGTATTAGAAGTAGAAATTGCATTAGAACTTCTAAGGGTTGTTGGAGAGGCCGGGTTGGAGCGCCTGAGTTGGAGCTAAACGGGCTGCCAGGGATCGACATTTAAAATTGGATAATTTTGGGCTTATCGAGGTAAATTAATCGCTTTGACCTTCTTTTTGTAATTGTAGAGTTTATATACTGATTGAAGTATAAGAATTAAGTATACGTTATATACAAGGAAGGTATATAAGAAGAGAATTGAACTGTACCTTACATGAATTTGTATCTCTGATGGACTTGTGAAGTTCAATGCATTGGAAGTCTTTTGATTTTTCCGTAGAATCTTGTATCTAGAGTTATCTCTACCGAGTAGTCTAGACATTGATAGACTTGTATAACCATTATAGGTTTGGAAATCTGCGAGTAGCGTATTCTTACTCGAAGAAGGGTTGGAAAAGGCTTCAGCGAAAGTTCTGATTACAGTACTTTGGAGCTATTCTTTAATGAGTCGGTTAATAAATGGAATCGTCATGAGGTATGTGATTCTTCCTATCCTCTTGAGCATGATATTTTTAAAGGAATATATATATAGTACGGTAGATCGTGCAATCTGCGTGTGTTAACGAACGTGAGTTTACGGCAATGTCTTTTGACTTAAGCTGAATAATAAGAATCTTGAAGTATTTCAAAGATTTAAGAACCGCTTTTGAAAAAGAACAATACTTCGGTTTTTAAAGTTTAAAGGGATTATACTAGCTTTATGGGAAGTTAGGTATAACAACTTGAGAAGAGTGTTTTGGTCTAAAAAGAGGCATGATATTGCCTTAATTTGGTTTTAAAAGGAAAGTATGGGATGGAGTTGTTTTGGTTTACTTAAAAGATGTTAGTCACTCTATCACTGCCCATGTATCGGATGACCTTTGTAAAAGAAATGGGTCCTTTAAAAGAGTTTAACATCAAACGTAGTACTTTGGGGTTAAAACTCCGACTTTGGCATAAAAATGAAAGTACCTTGAGTTATGTAGTAACACTTGCCTATGTTTTGCGTGTGATAGCCTTGATTGTGCAGAAGTGTTGTATTCTTATACCGTCTGCGCGTCTTTCGAATGGAGGGCCTATCGTGGTTATTCTTGATCATTTTGGACATCACGACATCGACATTCGTTGGCCAGCGGGTATTCTTCCACTATGATAGTCCATGGGCATACCGACTCGATGGATGGTCCACTGCGGGCATCGCGAGCGATGCAGGGATTCGTGCTTTCTCGTTGATAGTGTTATTCCATGGACTAGCTCTCCGAGGTTTTTACTTATCGACGCTTGGTATCACGGTGGTCTGCCAGCTTGAAATTTGCCGCCGCCCGTCTTAATTTGTGGATTAGGCCTGGCACTGGTAGTTAGCCTCGTGACTTGCCCCGCTCAGTTTAGTGGACGAAGTCTCGTGTCTCACGACCTTGGTACCCGTGGTTAGCTCCCTCGTGATTGCGGTCAGCTGGCCGAGTGAAATTTACGTATTGGCACGGCCTTGGTATCACGGTAGTCGGCTTTGTGGCCTCCCGTGACGTCTTCAGTGGTTTGGTTGTATGGTATCATAGTATCTGCACTTGGTGTTCGTGGCATGTGCTCAGTGGTGTTATTATATCATGGGCATTTGCGAAGGGCGGTGAGGAAGGTATTCCATAGCGGGCATGATTGATGTTGCGAGCGTCGGACCCGATAGTTATATTCCGTGATGATGACTCTGAGGCGTGAGTCCACGACTTTATGGCCAGCTTATTTATTGTGATTTGTATGTTTGGTTTATCATTACATGTCTCCCGCTTTTATATAGAGGCGCTATGATTTCATTTCTGATATTTTAGTTTCATATACCAATTTTTGTTATCTTGGCCCGAAACTTGGCTTAGTTGTCTGCGGTAGAGAATACGTGGATTTGTTGATCTCGCTCTTGGGATCACATTTCCGGCGTTAGGAAACTCCGTTTCTTGAGGCTTATCTTTTAATATGTTACCACGAGTTGTAGGTTCTTGTACATTCAGGGAGTATGGCGAGCCCACACAATCCCGATCATGTTGTATAAAAAACTCTTAAGATCTGAGAAATACTTTATTTGTAAGAGCGGGGTTTGTAAGAAGCGATTAAAGCTGGTTTGAAAAGATTTGTATACATATTTATTTTATTGAAAGAGGTAACCGTTTGGTTGCTTTGTTTTATGATCTTATCTCTTTGTTTCATGTTTAAGTTTTATTTCCGTTGATTTTCTCACGATATTGTATCAGCCCAGGAGGTGCGGGGAGTAGACACCTGATCCACGGGCCGGGGATCGAGTCGTGACAAAAGTGAGTATCGAGGCTGATTAATCCTCGAGAGAGGAGTAATCTCTGAGCCTGCGTGTCTAGTGAGTCTTGATTATCCGGTGTGTTGTGCACCACATCTATAATCCGAGGAATTTGCCAAGGACATTTAGGATTGGTTTCGCTTCTTCTCATTAAAGAGATCGTTCTCAGCCACGTGTTGTAAGTTGGACCCTCCAAGCGTATCTCGTTTTTACGATTATGCCCCTCAGCATAAAAACCAGCAACCGGAGCGATTGTCAAGGCGGTCGAGTCGGGCTGCTAGTGGGCTCTGAGGAGAGTGCGAAGAAGCCCCTTGAGGCGTCAGATCACTGAGTTGTTAGCTGAAAGCGACTAGTTTAAGCTGACGCCAAGCCTGTGAGAGTTTAGAGCCGCAGCGGTGGTTTCGCTGGGGTTTTCTTTAACAATACACAGGCCTCCGGTCCCACGGCTGGCACAGGCGGAGAAGATCAGGTTACAAAGAGATGACCGATTCGAGTTCTTGGCGGCGGGATCGTGCGATTTCATGAATAAATTTGGGCCGAGCCTTGTGGTTCGATAGCACAGCGTGGATTTCACCGAAGTCGGATAGTTTTGAGGCTACGGGACTTTACGATTATAGTCGCGAGTTCTCACGGGTTGAGGCACGAGGATGATACGCGAGGAGATTCATTAAGCGATTCTGAGAAGGATCATAAAGTGATCAGAGCTTGGAGACCGAGTCGGTGGTCTTGAGGTTCGCATGGCGCGTGATCACTCTGATCGTGCCAGTTTTGATTCATAGAGGTTGTCGGGAGAAGCATGTCTGCAACTTCCAGTAAGTATGGAGCAGAAGTTCTGAGAGAATTTCTTGCACATTTCTTACCTCCACGCAGGCGGAGGAGAGCTCGGCCCGGCAGATTTTTGGTGAGCGAGGAAGAGCGCGATACGTGACCGGTGGGAGTACAATCTGTGAGTTCGACTCATTGGCTCGTGTCCGCGTTAGTAGCTGAAGTATGGAGGGCGAGTGCGCGGCCTACGTCAGGCTCGATGACTACTTGGCGAGAGAGCTTGTTCCGGGCGCAGCTCTTCGGTAGGGCATGGACATTGCCGCGTGCGAGCTTATGCACTTGGATGTGAGGCGTGAGGTGGCAGCGGAATGACGAATCTTGTGAGTCGAAGAAGGCGGAAGCGGCGAGATCGCTGATAACTTTCGCGGACCGCCTCGGCGGCAGCTGATTTAGTTATGTACCTCCGCAGAGTCTGAGTGGTCGCTTGCGACAGCCGCCGGGACGCTTCGGGATATTCGGGGAAGCGAGTTCGGGGCTCGAGTTTGATTTTCAGGGAAGTAAGTGCTTTCGCCGGATGCGAGTCGCCACTTGTGCTCGATGTAGCCATTGAAACTTCATAAGGGAAGTGTCGTACTAAGTGCCTTAGAGATTGTTATTCTTGCGGCCCAACGGGGCCATCACGGTAGGCAGCCGAAGTGTGCGGTAGGATATACAATTCGAGATCGATTCACCGAGTTCTTCACCTTCCATAGCTAGGCGGGATGTTAGAAATTTGCCACCGGCGAGACCCCACGCGGACGGAGTCGCGGTGGAAGTTCGATTTTAGCGGTCCTTTGAGCCGTCATATGTTCGGTATATCCTTAACCCTCTGGAGTTTGCATGCTTGATACGATAATTGCTTATGTTGAGTACTATTATGCAGATAGCATTGTGTATATTGTGGTTTAGAGACATGGATAGTTGAAAGAATAAGTGTAGGGACGGGGAAGGTATGAACAGCAGAATATTACCACGTTGAGACCTTAGATGTAAGTAGAAACCGGCTTGAATAAAAGATTTTCACGGTTAGTCTTTGTTCGAAATACTTGGTTTGCGTTATAAATGTATTGTGGGATAATTCGTAAGTTGTGTAAGATGAAAGTGGTAGCTTTACGGACTTGAATAAGGTAAGATTATTCCGTTGTCGAGAAGCGAAGTTGGCGCGGCGGAGGTCGGATTGAGGCGTGTGCGGGTCAACCAAGTGGCGGTTAGGTGAAGTCGATTCTGCGGTGGTCCACTTGCCACGTGGTTGCAGGAATCCGCACGAGGTGCTGAGGCCCAAGTTTAGATGACCATCGTATGAGTTTGTGGATATGTTTCGAAGAGCCCGAAGCGGATCGTGAAGAAGCGGGGAATGGCCTTAAAGAAGATCGAGGCCTAGTAAGGTGACCAAGTTTGGAGGTAGTGGCTCGAGAATTTTGGGAGGCGAAGTAATATTTGCGGAAGTATGATCATTATCTGCGGGGAGAGTTCAAGTGATTCTGAGCGAGTAAGGAAGAAGTGAGCGTGTGTTAAGCGAGAATAAAGAGAGATCATTTGTTGTGAAGTGAAGATCACGATGGGGTATCCTTTAGACCGGGGTGGAAGCTTTTGTGATGTTAGAGGTGATTCATAAGTAGACTTGGATTAAGTATTGGGCGTCTGTTATTTTGTGGCCATGTGTGGCATTGGCAGCTTTGTTTAAGTTAGAAGAGGAACGCTTCATCCGTTATCCCGTCTTGAGAAGGCATTCGGGACAAATGTTTCTAAGGAGGGGAGGAATGTTATGCCAGTGTTTCCAGGAGTATGTGCGTGTGTGGCGTGCGTTAGAAAGTTTGAGCCTTAAAGTTGGAAAGGCAAGATTCAGAAATTTGTACACAGCCCGAAAGTAAAGAATCGTTTTTTTTAAACCAAGAAGCTGATTTCTGTGAGAACTTGCGAAGGAAAATTCCGGCTATGTCATTTATAATTTTGCGGATTTTCGAGAGATGGAAATATTTTGGACCAACGAGAGAGCGACACTTGTCACCCTCAGAGTGGAGACGGTTTAATGTAATGTGGCGATTGGTGCCCATTTCGTGGCATGTTCATGGCTAATCCATGGGTCGATGTTTGTGATGGGATTTGTGGAGTAGGGTTAGGGTGCACTTGTCTGTGATCTTGACCTCCAGCACTTGCCCAGCTTGGCTTGATCTTGGCCGCTTGGTTGTCCTATAAATACCCCTCACTTGTTGAAGAACTTCTTCATCCACAAACACTTTCAAGTCTTAAAATCCTCCCCCTTCTTGATGCTCTGGTCGCCAGCACCCCTCCCCCTTTGTGAGGCCCCTTGGCGAGAGTCCTCACTCCCACTAGTAAAGGCCGCTTGGGCGAAGTATACCCCCCCCCTTTGGCTAGTTGTTCTCGTAAAATACACCCCAGCTGGTAGAAAGTATTCTCCAAGTATTGTTACTATTCCAAAATACCTTAGCCTTATACAACCTTGTAGTATTCCAAGCGTTACCTACATGTCGTAGAGCAGGAAATACTACCTTTTGTCCTTTTAATCTCAAGCCAAAGCCACTAAGGAAAATCTTCATGCTTGAGTTGAAGTATTAAGTAAGTTGCGTAGAACTTCAAAGGTTGTTGGAGCGGGTTAGGCCTTGAGTTGGAGCTAAGCGTCGCTCGGGATCGACATTTAAGCTTGGATAATTTTGGGCTTGCTCCGAGGTAAATACGGCCAGAAAGCCCAGGCTCTTTTGTAAATTATAGAGTTTACATACTGTTGAAGTATAAGAATTAAATTATAAGTTATATACAAGGAAGGTATATAAGAAGAGGAATTGTTTTGTGTTGTACTTACATGGAATTTGTATCTCTGATGAAGCTTGTGAAGTTTGTGAGTGTAGGAAGTCTTGCCCAATTTTAAGTAGAATCTTGTATCTGGGAATTATCCCTCTGGAGTGAGTCTAGACATTGATAGACTTGTATAACCATTATAGAGGATTGAAGTCTTGCGAGTGCGCGTATTATACTCGAAGGGTGGAAAAGGCTAAGCGAGGATTCACAGATACTTTGGAGCTATTTGCTAATAGTCAGGTGATAATCGTCGCGGTATGTGATTCTTCTATCCTCTTGAGCATGATATTTTTAAAGGAATATATATAGTCACGGTGAAGGCGTGCGTGTGTTAAGCGAAGCGCATTAGTTTCTGCAATGTCTTTTGACTTAGCTGAATAATAAGAATCTTGAAGTATTTCAAAGATTTAGAGAACCGTTTTGAAAAAGAGTAATACTTGGTTTTAAAGTTTAAAAGGTTATACTAAGGCTTTATGGGAAGTTAGGTATAACAACTTGAGAAGTGTTTTGGTCTAAAAAAGAAAGGCTGAATATTGCCTTAATTTAGTTTTAAAAGGAAAGTATGGAAGTTGTTTTGGTTTTAGCTTGCCCAAAGATGTTAGTCACTCTATCTTTGGTATCGGGTGACCTTTGTAAAAGAAATGGGTCCTTTAAAAAGAATTTAACATCGTAGTACTTTGGGGTTAAACACGGACTTTGGCATAAAATGAAAGTACCTTAAGATTGTGTGTAACTTGCCTATGTTTGCGTGTGATAGCCTTGATTGTGCAAGTGTTGTATTCTTATATTCACTGCGTCTCTCGAATGGAGGGCGATCGTGAAACATTATTCTTGATCATTTTGGACATCTGACACGATGGGTGGCCGCGGTATGCTTCCCACTATGATAGTCCATGGGCATCTTGACTCGATGGATGGTTCCGCGGGTATGCGGCCATGATAAGGGTTGTTTCCACAGTGTGATAGTGTTATTCCATGGACTAGCTCTCCATGGGGTTTTCTTGATCGGCTTGGTATCACGGTGGTGGCTTTCATACTTGCCCGTCCGTAGTGATTCGGCCGCTTACGGTAGTTAGCCTCGCACTTGCCCGGTCGGTTTAGTAGCGAAGTCTCGTAATAATGTCACGACGACCGTTAAGAACCGTGGTAGTGCCTTACGGGCACCCAGTAGTAAATACATCGGTGTCAGCGGAACATAAAATAAAACATGAAACAATGTAAAATGAGACACATTTTACGAAAGAAAATCGCACTGGCGGCATATATATAAAACTAAAACTTGAGCAGTTTAATCCTTTTTACAACTTGATGCAGCGGTACTACAAACCTCTAAGATTTACAACAACTATGGCCAGGCGGGGCCCATGTACCACGAATATACAGAACCTACAACTCGAGAGCACATACCAAAAGATAAACCTCAGAAGGCAGACTTCCGTCTGGCGAAAGGTGATCCTAAGCGAGGATCGACAGCCAATGTACTTCTACCATGGCATGAATGCGGCCCAGAAGGAGGTCGTCAGCAATTACTAAGTATGTGGCTGAAAATCTTGCGGTTAAATCATAACGATCTATATAAAGCGGGAGGCATGTATGATAACCAAAAATCGAGTTCCACGATAATCAGCGATCATGTAAATCGAGGACTCACGCCCTCAAATGCGTCACTCGAATATAACAATGGGTCTCACGCCCACAACATCAATCATGTTCGCATCGCTGGCCATGCCGGGTCTGCGCCGGTGTAAACGTGTCCGTGGTGCAGCAATAATAATAACAATGTCGCGTGGCCATGCCGGTCTACGCCGGTGTAGGCATGTCCATGTAACATCAACAATAATATATCGGGTGATCAACGACCGCGTAACCCACGTGCCCCGGAATTCTGCATCGGTGTAGACATGTCCGTATAACCACGGTAACAATATATCGGGTAATCAACCACGCGTGGCCACGTACCCCGATTACTGCGCCGGTGTAGACATGTCCATGTAAGTTCTCAACAAGTCAACAGGCCCTCCAGCGAGGCGGCGGTAGTATAAACACAATTCTACAACAAAGGCTATCACAACAAGCATAGGCAAGTTACCTGACAACAAGCATGGCAAGTTATACACAACTCGAGTACTTCCATTTTATATCAAAGTCGGGTTTTAACTGAAGTACTAAATCGTTAAATTCCTTTTAAAGAGATCCGTTCCTTTTATAGAAGTCACCTAATACCCGTAGTATAAAATAGAGTGACTCACATTTTTAACAAACCAAAACACTTCTCTTATTAAAGCCAAGTTATCACATTAAAACGATATTAAAACCATTATTTTGTTTTCATAAAGTGGTTATAACTAACTTCCCATAAAATTGTTATAACACTTTATGTTTTAAATAATTTAAGACATAACAATGCCTTTCTTTTTCCTAAAGTTCGGTTGCCTAATTCCAATTACTCAAGTCTCTTTTAGAAAAGTTTCATAGTTCGATGTCTAATCTCTTTTAAAACAATTGAATAACATATGCCATATGTGTGAGTAGTTTATTTTATAACCATCTTTATTAAAAGCGACCATGATCTAGGAAATGTAACATCATTTTGTCTCATCTTAGCTTCTATGCGGATGGAGGTTTCTCTTAGTTTTAATAATACTTCATTATTCATTACATTTTCCTTTATTATGCTGCGGTGGTTTGTCGATACTAGTTACGATTTCGAAATCGATGAAGCATTATTCCCTCTTTAAAACCAAGTACTCATTACTCACGAATGAGGTTTCACCTGAAACTCATATTAATTCATTTAAGTTAAGTCTTTTATCTTATAAGATCAAGTCTCTTAACTTAACAATTAGTAAACCATTCTCTTTATCTCTCTTAAAAGCGTTATACCTAACTTCCCGTAAAGCTAGTATAACTCTTATGTTTTCAAACCAAGCATTACTCTTCTTTCAAAAAGGTTTCTTAATTACATTGAAATACTTCAAGATTCTTTATTATTGGGCTTAAGTCAAAGACATTGCCATAATACTACATTTAGTTAACCCACGTCGTCTAGTACTATATATATATTCACTTTAAAATATTTCAAGGTTCTTATTATTGGGCTTAAGTCAAAAGACATTTGCCATATGCGTCGTCTACTATATATATATACTTTTAAAATACTTCATGCTCAAGAGTATAGAAGAATCCACATACCTGTGACGATTATCGACTATAAGCAAAGCGCTCCGCGGCTATAACACTAGCCTTGTCCACGCACAAGTAACGCAGACTACTTGCAAAACATTCAACGATAAAGTTATCGGTCTCTTTGTAATCTGGACTTATGTAAGTACAATTTAACTTCTACTTGCATTCTTACAGTGATTTCAGTTCAATCGCTTTTACGTAATATCCTTCTACGGTTCAATTCTCTTACATGAATCTTATATTCATTTCTACTACGACGGTATGTAATTTCCAATTACAATAGAAGGGCGATAGTATTTACCTCGATGATCCCAAAATTATCGAGTTTAAAGTCGCTCTGAGCAATGCTTAGCTCCTACTCAAGTGCTCGATCCGCTCCGAAACAACCGCCAGAAGTTCTAACCAACTTCTGCTTAAATCTTGACTATCAATGAAGATTTTCCTTAGGGTTTAGTTTAGTGGCTAAAGAAGGTATAATAGTATTTTACGGGCTTTTGTAAGTGTAACCTTGGGAATACTACAAGGTATTTGGGCCAAGGTATTTGGGCATAATAACAATACTTGGAGTATTTCTATACCTGAGAGGGGTATTTATCACGAGACAACTAGGCTAGGAGGGGTACCACGGCTAGACACCACAAAGGGAGGGGTGGCTCTCGGCCAAGGCTCCCTCAAAGGGAGACTCTTTGGACGAGAACTATCTCGAGGAGGAGAATTCAAGACTTAGAAAGATTTTAGGATGAAGAAGTTCATCAAGTTAGAGGGTATTTATAGGTCAAGGAATGGCCAACCAATGGCCAAGATCCATCCAAGTGTTAGGCAAGTGTAGGGCTAGGATCAAGCCAAGTGCACCTTATCCATCTACCACCCCAACTTGCACAAAATATCTACCAACTAAAGTGCTCGATTTTTAGTCCATTAAGCGCCCACTTCCTCGATGTGGGAGACACGTATCACCCTCCGTTGGTCCAACATGTTCGTCTCTCGGAAAAATCCATAAAAATTAGAAATGACATGGCGGAATTTTCCGCCATGAGTTAGTAAGCGTTTAGTCGAGCGACTCTTTTAAACCTTGTGCCCAATTTCGAACCAAGTCTAACTTTAAGGCTTAAATTTTTAATCGTGCGCCCTCGCGTACATACTGCGGAAATCTGGGTATAACGAATCGGCCTTGGTACCTTATAGGTAGCCCTAGTACTTGCCGGACATTCGTGACCACGGCGCGGTATCACGGTAGTCGGCTTCCGTGCTTGCCGTGCTCGGCCGTGGTTTGGTTGTATAGTATTGTTAGTATAGACTTAGTGTTCATGTGTACTCCATGGTGTTATTATATCATAGACTGCCGGCAGTGAGGAAGGTATTCCACGGGCATGATTGATGTTGCGGGCGTCAGACCCATAGTTATATTTGAGTGATGACTCGAGGCGTGAGTCACGACTTACATGACCGCTTATTTATTGTGAGCTGTAGTTTGGTTATCATACATGTCTCTGCACTTTATATAGGCTGCTATGATTTCATTCTGATATTTTGATTTCATATACTTGGTACTGTTATCGACCTCGCCTTGAGGCTGCGTTCATCTGCGCGGTAGAGTCGTCGGTTGTTGATCCTCGCTCTTAGGATCCATGATTCGGCGTTAGGAAGCTCCGTTTCTCGGAGGCTTATCTTTGTATGTTACCACAGGTTGTAGGTTCTTGTACATTCGGGGTATGGCGAACCACTGTCCGTCATGTTAATATAAAAACTCTTAGAAGTACATGAAATCTTGTTGTGGCGGGGTTTGTAAAACGATTAAACTTTCGGTTTGAAAGATTTGTATACATATATTTTATTGGAAAATGTAGTTTGGTTGCTTTGTTTTATGATCTTATCTCTTGTTTCATGTTTAAGTTTTATTTCGCTGATTTTCTACGATATTGTATCACTAGGGTGCCGGGTAAGGCACGATCACGGGCCAGGATCGGGTCGTGGCGATGAAACGGCAATGGACCGGGATCGACGTAAGAGGGCGGGGCGGCGAGGACCTTTGGTAACTTTAGGCGGACCGCCTCGGCGGCAGAGCGATTATGCGCCTCCGCCCGATGCGAGTGGTCCTCCGCGATCTTGGGGCGTTCGGGATGTTGAGGCGGTCGAGGCTTGAGTTTCGGGGAGGAGGGTGTTGGCGGATGGAGCCACCTGCCGCGGTGTGGTCGATGTGGTAGACCCCGTCTTGGAAGTGTCGTACTATTTCCGGCGACTTGTTATGCTGCGGCCAGCGAGGCCATTTGCGAAAGGCATCAGGCGGAGGTGGCGGTGGGATAACCGGACTACGGGATCGATTGCGGGTTCTTCACATTTCATAGCTAGGCGGGATGTTCATACCGTGAGCGGCCACGAGTCGCGGTGGAAGTTCGATTTAAGCGGTCCTTTGAACCGCCTATTTGATTTCAGGTATATCCTTAACCTACAGAGACTAGTATGTATTGATGTTATGATGATGTGTTTAGTATTATGTTTGTTTGGATTGTGATAAAATGTGATTTAGAAACACAGTTAGTGAAAAGGGTAAGTGCAGGATGAGAAAATTGTGAACCTTAGAATTTAAAGCAGTTGAGACCAACTTAGATGTAAGGCCGTCTTTGTTACACCCGTAGTTCAGGTATGTATGTGAGGACATGCGTGCGAGAATCTGACAGTAATATGGGAAAGAAAGAAAGGTGTGATTTTTGGACGAAAAAGTTTAGGGTTTTGTGAGGAAAAAGGTTCGATAGTGGGAATTGGATTCCAGTTTGATATCGGACTTTTGGAATATTTAAGAATTATGGAATTATATTTCGGAATTAGTCACGTGGGGCCATGGGAGAATTCACGGTTTGAGGGCCCAGCTTTATTTTCAATTTTGGCATTACGGATATTTCAGAGATGAAATATTTGTCGAGGACCAGGCCGGGCCGTGGCCCAGTGCCTACACAGGCACCACTTCTGAGTATCATCGGATATAATCAGTGGAGCATCATGAAACTTATAAAATAAAACAACGGAGATAAAATCAGTAGGTTAGCGATAAGGCTACCTCTTGAAAAAGTAAATACATACGAAGCAGTTTCCTCCTTTTCTTTTACAAAGCGACCTGATACGTGACTACAGACCTCTAGAGTTTTAACATAACATTGTGGCGGGACGGGGCCCATACCCTGAATATCATGAATCTACAACCTCGGAAAAAGCGTACAAGAGATAAGCCTCGGAGCAAATGGAGCTTTTTCCCAAAAAGCGAACCGAGATCCTAGAGCGAGGATCACTAACAGGTACCTAAAACTGCGGGCATGAGCACGGCCCAGAAGTCGATTGACAGTGCAAATATGGGCGAAATAAGGTACATTAAACAAAACATATACGTATAAAAGCATGGCGGGTAAGTATAAAGGGTAAATGCACGAACCTACCATGTCATTACCATCCGTGAACTTAGTCGTACCTTATTATCTTTTCCGACTTCTCGATAAAAGTTATAGTCACTTCTTACGTCACTACTTGGAAAATCATCAAGTTCACTCTGATATAACTTACTTACCTTACATAACCTACTCAGGCCTTTATGGAGGGGCGCTATCTTGCCGTCCCGATCGGGGGCGCGATAAGGTCACGTAAATGCGCCCGTACGGTATATTGCGGCCCGTTGCGGGGCGATAATGTCATATAATGCGCGTAAAGGTATCTTTGCGGCCCGTTACGGGGCGATAATGTCGTATGATGCGCTATAAAGGTATCTTGCGGCCCATTCACGGGGCGATAATGTCATATAATGCGCGTAAGGTATCTTGCGGCCGCTGCGGGGCGATAATGTCATATAGTCGCGTAAGGTATCTTGCGCCCGTTACGGGGGCGATAATGGCGTATAATGCGCGTAAGGTATCTTGCCGGCCCGTTCTGGGATGATAATGTCGTATAGTACGCGTAAAGGTATCTTGCCCGGCCCGTTGCGGGGCGATAATGTCGTATTATCTGCGCATGGTATCTTGCCGACCCGTTACGGGGACGATAATGTCTTATAAAATCAGGAATTTAACTTGACTTACTACACACTCTACTCCTTTAGAAAGACTCTTTCAAATAAAACTTCCCGGATACTAACAACTATAGTATCAAGTCTATCCATTTCAAGACAAGTCATGATACCTTTTTAGAAATACGTTTAGAACACAAATCAAGTGACTTCTTTATTAAAACCTTAAGCAATTGGTACATTTAAAACAATTTTCCTTCTTATTTCAAATCATTTCTTTGCTTCCATTAATAGAAAACCACTCTTAACCTTCCATAAAACCGTTATAACCAACTTCCCATAAAGTCGTTATATTCACTTTATACCTTAGCCAAAAATATAGTTTCCTATCGAAGGGACTTATACGTTTAAAGCAGAACAAGTATCACATACTTTTAAAATCTTGAGTCCGCCTTAATAAAACTTAAGACATCCTTTATTATTCCAAAGAAGTGAGTAAATCTCTAACTCACGCGACTTGGCTATTCGTAAAACTAGTAAAGGATATCGAGGTGTTGTATGTCTCTGGTACTACGTCGTGCAACTAGTCATGCTCAAAAGATAGGAAAAGTTCTACATAGAGTAAATCACCTGACTACCTCTTAACTTCTAAGAGTAGAAGGAAACATGAAATGATACCACGGTATATTCCATACATAGAACCGTGCCAAAGTAAGGAAGAGGTTCGCATACCTCGCGGCGATTATCGACAAGTAGCAAAAAGCTCCAAAGTACTTCAATCTTGATAGCTAATCCATCCTTGAAGTAGGATCGCTATACTTAGTACTTGACCTATAATGGTCACAATCGTCCATTAATCTCTTCTTGACGTAGAATATCCCAGTGCTAAGTCGCTAAATTCTCACGGAAAATCGGACGCACCTCCTTTGTTTCTACTTACTTTGCCACATTTTCAAGGCGAATACAATAACCAAACACGCCACATTTTAGGCCCAAACAATCTGATCAACAATGCGGGATTACGCCTACTAGGCGTATAAAATTCCCCACGATAGATATCAAATTAATACAACTTACTAGGCCAATTGGCTAACTTGAAGTACTACAACATTAATTCTTATCCAATTTCCATTTCAATCCAAGTTATTAGCCTAACATGATATCAAATTATGATCGATTATAACCATAATCTCAGTAATTAACATCTGACGATTCTAATAAGCGACGATTAGTAATCCAACTTCACATGACACATTACATTTTGGATTTAAGGCTACAAGCGATCCATAATACTTATAAACTTGACATATCAACCATGCTAGCAACATGTAAAGCTAACAACAACAATATATATATAATCTTGTAACCTTTATTAAGAGACAAGATTATACCTCAACGAATCTCGATCGACTCAAATCCGAAGTCGCTTCCTTAGCAACTTAGAGCCTCTTGAAGACAACGATCCGCTACTTGAGACCCTTAGAACCATACAACAACTTTCCTTCAAACTTCGATCCAAAACCTAGAAAGCAACTAGGTTTTCACTTTGCGACTAATCTGAAAACTATCTTTTCAGAGATTTTCTATTGAGATACACTTACAAAACACTCATGAACCTTGGTTTAAAATGTGGAGCTTAAAGAACAAGAAAGCGAATTTTTTCTTCTCTAAGGGCTAGAACAGAGAGCACTATGTGGTGTTCTTCAATTTTCTTGAAAATTTGGCTAAGTGTGGGACTTGTCTCACTACTAGTATTATTATATAGGGACATGGAGGGTCAAGATACAACCAAATGGGTGGTTTGGATGAGCTCTTATTAAATATCAAGCCTTGTGGGTCCTTGACCAAGTCAACTTTCTCAAGATTTCAAGTTGAAAGACTTGTCTTGCTAACAAAGATCGATGACCCTCTTGCCACTTGCAAAATCGTCGAAGGCATCATTAAGGGGGTGACACGTGTCGCCCTCCCATTAAATCACAATAATACGTTTCAAACAATTGATAATTAGATAAAATTTTACAAGTCTCAAATCTTAACACTTGTGGGTTCTTACGTACGTTCTTAAAGCATGTCCTGTAAATACGGGGTGTAACAATATTTTGGACCATTAGGAGGGCGACATGTGTCACCCTTGGGTGACATTGGTTGGACGAAATGGTGGGCAAGTGGCCAAGTCATTAAGTCAAGTCTTGCAAGATATTTCTTTGGGTTAGTGGGAGTAGGTTTGGACGTTTTTTTGTGGGGCAAGTGGAGGCCTTGTTGGACGTTTTTCTTGAGCAAGTGGATGGCCACATGTCTCTTTGTTATGGGGGACATATGTCCCAAGGTTGTGGTGGACATATGTCCCAATGTTGTGGTGGACACTTGGTGGAAGACTCCACTCACACAAGCTACCTAATCTACACCCTCCACTTGCTTGAATCTTGGCCATTGAAGGTTCTATAAATACCCCCCTTAAGTGGAAGACTTCTTCATCCACTTAAACATTTTCCAAGTATCAAAACTTCCTCCCCCTTTGAGTAGCTCTCGTCCAAACTTCCTCCCTCCCCTCTCCTTGTTGTTCTTGGCAATTAGCCCTCCCCCTTGACCAAAAGTTGTCCAAAAATTCTTAAAGTTTTAAGTGTTCTTCCTTAGAGTGTTAGGAAGATTGTGTACCAAGAGTTGGAATATATTTCACACCCCTAGCCTAGAAACCTTACCTTGGCCGAAACTTGCCATAGTTTGAGCCTAAGTGTTCTTCACTTTTTGGAGTTGGATCTTGAAGAGAAGTTGTTAGAAACTTCTAAGGGTTGCTTGGAGCGGTTTGGAGTGTACAGAATAGGAGCTAAACGTTGCTCAGGATCGACTTATAATCTTGGATAATTTTGGGCTTATCGAGGTAATGATCTTTGTCCCCCTATTGTTATTGGATATTACATGTTGTAGTGATTTAGAATTGAGTATAAGATTTATTGGAAGGATGATTATAAAGAATTGAACTGTATTTACATGGAATTTGTATTCTGATGAGACTTGTAGTATTATGGTGGGGCAGTGTTGTACACGTCCGGTTAGACGTGTAACCCCCTTGTAGTTGTTGGCTTGGTAGCGGGCCTTGATTAGAGGAGAAGATTTATGTGGTTTCGGGGGGGGGGGAGGTGCTGCCGAATTTTCCGTAGGATAAGGATCCTTGTACTTAGAATTATTCTACAAAGAGAACTAGAAGTTGATAGATGTATTGTGGTTATTATAGGTGGACTTTCTACGCGCGGCATACTCGACTTGGCTTGTGGATTAAGCCGAAGAGGTATGTGATTATTCCTATACTCTTGAGCATGATTTGTTGTAAACTATATAGTACGGTAGACGTACGAGTGTGAAATGAATTTGGTTTATTTAAAACATAAAGTGTTATAATAGCTTTATGGGAAGTTAGTTATAACGACTTTATGAAGTTAAAATAAGAGACTTTACTTATAAACGGCTTGATTTTGGAAAAGGAGAAGTAACCTAATTTAAGTATGGGTTACTTGTTTTGAAAAGAGTAATTTACGGGGTTTTAAAAGTATACTTGATATTGTCTTAAAACTATAAAGCACTTGGTTTAAAAAAAAAGTATAGAGTACTTGATTTTAAAAATCTTGTAAGGATTTTCTGAAAGGTGTAGTAATTTGGTTTGAAAAGAAAATGTGTTTGATACTACGAGTGATAGTATCGTGTGGCTTTTACGTAAAAAGAGGTCTTTTTGAAAGAATGAAAGTATGTAGTATTTTGGGGTTGAAACCCGGATTGTTGACATAAAATAAAAGTACCTTAAACTTGCCTAGGCTTGTGGTGATAGCTTTGTTGTGGTGCAAGTGTTTGATTTTGTGCTCTGAGTGTCTCTCGATGGAGGGCGACTATTTGATTGAGTTTTGGACATCTTGTGGCGTTGGATGGTCACGGGTATCGTCCACTTTGAGTATTATCTGGTTATTTCTTTTGGACATCTTGGACACGATGGGTGGCCGAGTATCGTCGGCTTTGAGTATTATCTTGTTATTTCCTTTGGACATCACGACACGATGGGTGGCCGGGTATCGTCGATGGGATGGTTTCATGGCCATGCTTGTGCAGGAGTAAGATCTGGGGCATCACGATCATTGTGAGGTTAAATCCGGGTTATGTTATTAGTCCATGGGCCAGCTAATCCGTGAAGCTTGCGCGGTGGCGAACAATCACGGGCTTGATTTATGCGTGTGATTCTGAGCACACTTTAGATACTTGTC
Organism: Przewalskia tangutica; assembly: GCA_029844215.1. NCBI lineage: Eukaryota > Viridiplantae > Streptophyta > Magnoliopsida > Solanales > Solanaceae > Przewalskia > Przewalskia tangutica. Next base: position 55,944,536 of record CM056739.1, read on the forward strand.
TGGTCATTTCGTGTATCGGCGGGCTCACGGTAGATAGCTTAAGATACTTGCCACGATCGTATCTCGTGAGGCGGTGGCTATTATGCGCTAGCTTTAGATACGCCTCGACGATTCGTGGGTGGTTTGGATCAGTAGTTGGCTTAGTACCTTGCGTGAAGTTTTATGACTAACGCCGGATCAGGTAGTTGGCTACTCTACTTAGCGTCGGTTTAATAGCGCGAGCGGATCTAGTGTTGAGTTCACGTATAGGTGTTGTTTTACATCATATCTTGTCGGCGATGAGAATGGGTTCCAGGCGTGATTGATATTATGGGCGTGAGACCCATAGTTATGTGGGAGTGATTATTTTGAGGATATCGTCCTTGACATAGCTGTTTACTTATTGCGAAATGATTTTATAAAATGATGAAATGTGATTTCATTCGGTATTTTCATTTCACATACTTGGTACTGTTATGCGACCTCGCCCGAAGCTGCGTTCATCTGCGCGGTAGAGGTACACGATTGTTGATCCTCGTTCATAGGATCGCGATTCAGCGTTTGGGAAGCTCCGTTTCTCGGAGGCTTATCTTTTAGTATAGTCCTGTCGCATGTAGGTACTTATGCGTTCGGGGTATGGCGAGGCCACTGTCCGTCATAGTTGTTATTACATTCTTAAGTGCATGAAATCTTGTTGTGGCGGGGTTTGTAAAGGATTATAGCTTATTCGATTATATTGTATATACATAAAGGTGACCGTTTTGGTTAACTTTGTTTACTTATCTTGTATCTTGTTTCTGTTTATGTTTTTATTTAGCTGATTTTCTACGATATTGTATCACTAGGGTGCGGGTAAGGCACGATCGCGAACTTTGAGTCGGGTCGTGTGATCTTGAGTAAAAGACTTTACGGTTAATCTTTGTCGGAGTGCATAGTATACGTGGAGTATTTGTGTGATAATTCCATGGGTAGTTTGAGATAGAAGTGGTAGCTTCCATGATGTGAATTAGTAAGATTGTTCTGGATCGGGGAACGAGAGAGTTTGGCGCGATAATGGGTCGGGTTGAGGCCAGATTGCAGATCAACCCGCAGCCCGGAATGAAGTAAGGTAAATTTGAGGTAGTCCCGCTAGGTGATGGGGTCACGAGGATGCAAGGCCCAAGTTTAGGTAACCGTTGTACGAGTTCGTGGATGCGTTCGACCAAAATCGGATCGTGAAGGCCGGGAATGGCCTTAAAGGAATTTGAGGCTAGTAAAATGACCAAGTTGGATAGTAGAAACCCCAAGAATTGGCGAAGCGATGTTTGCGAAATATGAGTGCGTGTAATAGAAAGAGTTGGGTGTATGCGAGAAAGTGCAGCCAGTAAGGAAAGAAGTGAACGTGTGTTAACAGAATAAAATAGATCATTTTTGTGAAGTGAAGATGCAAAGAGAGTATCCTTTAGACCTTGGGTGGGATCTTATAATGATGTTATGCATGTTAGAGGTGATTTCTTGTTGGCTTGGATTTGAGTTTTTGCGCGTGTGTTATATTATGGCCAGGTGTGGCATAAGTGGTTTTGTAAGTATAGTAGGGAAGCCTATACCGGCACAGGTGTGCTTGGAGACTTAGAAGGAACATTCGGGACGGATGTTTCTAAGGGGGGAAGAATGTTACACCCCGTAGTTCCAGGGTATGTATACGAGGACGTACGTACGAGAATACGACACAAAAATTGGAAAGGAAGAAAGATGTGATTTTTTTCGACGGAAAAGTTTCCGGATTTTATGAAGGAAAAAGGTTTATTATTGAGAATTGGATTCTCAACTTTGGTATTTAAGACTTAAAGAATTTTTAAGAATTATGGAATTTTATTTCCGAAATTGGTCACGTGGGGCTCACGGGAGAATTTACGGTTTTGTGGGGCCCACTTTATTTTTGGATTTTTGGCATTACGGATATTTTCAGAAGATGAAATATTTTGGACGAGTAGGGGGCGACACATGTCACCCCCATGTGGCCATGTTGGCCGAATGGTTGGTGGACAAGTGTTGGACATTTTTGGTGGACAAGTGGCAAGCCAACTTGTCGAATTTAATGGTGGACATATGTCTCAAGGTTGTGGTGGACATTTGGTTGGAAGGCTCCACTCCCACATGGACCAAATCCTCACCATACATTTGATTTGATCCTAGCCATTGATTTCTCTATAAATACCCCCCTTGTTTGCAAGACTTATTCATCCCTCACTTGAAATAATTTCCAAGGCAAAATTCTCCCTCCCTCCTTAGTGTAGTTCTCGTCCAACACCCGCTTTGTGTGAAAAATTCTTCAAGTGTTGTTGTTATTCCAAATACCTTAGCCTAAATCACTTGTAGTATTCCAAAGTTATCCCGACATAAGAGCAGGAAATACTACTTTGTTCGATAGTCGCAAAATGAAACCACAGGGAAATCTTCATAGTTGGTTGAAGTGTTAAGAGAAGTTGTGTAGAAACTTAAGGGTTGCTGGAGCGGGTTGGAGCGTAAGGAATTGGAGCTAAGCATTGCTCGGGATCGACTTATTAATCTTGGATAATTTTGGGCTTATCGAGTAATGATCTTTGTCCCTATTGTAATTGGATATTACATATTGTAGTAGTTTAGAAGAGTATAAGATATATTGGAAGGATGATTATAAAGAATTGAGCTGTATTTACATTGGGTTTGTATTCTGATAGACTTGTAGTATTATTGTGGGGCGGTGTTGTACACGTCAGGTTAGGCGATGTAACCCCGGAGTTGTTGGCTTAGTAGCGGGACTAGATAGATGAGGCGATTTATGTGGTTGCGGGGAGGTCTTGCGAATTTTAGTAGAATAAGGAACCTTGTACTTTGAATTGTGCTACAAAGAGATCGAGAAGTTGATAGACGTTTTATGGCCATTATAGGTGGAAGTACTACGAGTAGTGTATTCTACTTGAAGGGTGGAAAAGGCTAGCAAGGTTATAGTACTTGGAGCATTTTGCTAATTGTCGATAATCGTCGCGAGGTATGTGAACCTCTTCCTATCTTTTCTAGCATGATGTTGTGAACTATGTAGTGGTGAGCGTCGTGTGCTAAGCAATTTTGGTTGGTTTAAAACATAAAGTGTTATAATAGCTTTATGGGAAGTTAGTTATAACGACTTTATGAAAACAAAAGAATGGTTTTATTATTGGATTTAAAATGGTAACTTGATTTTGGGAAAAGAGAAGTAACTTGAGTTTAAAAGTATAAGTAACTTATTTTCAAATATCGAACTTTTCTTGATGAGAAAAATATAAGTGGCTTGGTTTTAAAAGGTAGGAGTACCTTGATCTTAAAAGAGTTAGTTACTTGGGTTTTAAAAGTATACTTGGCGTTGTTTTAAAAGTGTAAGCGGTTGGTTTAAAAAGTGTAAAGTACTTGATTTAAACATGAGCGTGTTTGGTACTACGGATAATAGTATCGAGTTGTTTTTACGTAAAAGAGATCTTTTGAAAGGATTAATGTATGTAGTACTTTGGGGTTAAAACCGAATTTGTTGTCATAAAATGGAAGTCTAAGAGTATGTTAAATTTGCCTATGCTAGTTGTGATAGCCTTGGTGGTATTACTATGTTACGCGTCTCGGTTGGAGGGCGGTGACTTATTGTGAATTTGTTGGGCGTCTGGCGTGGCGGAGGATTCCGGTATGCTTCCATTTTGTTTGATCTTGTCCATGCATGCGATGAGGATCGGGGCATGCGACCGGATCGCGGGTTAGATGCGCGTCGTTTCATTGGATGTCGGCGATGGCGGAGGATTCCACGGGTATGCTTCCATTGTTATTATCACATGGACATGTCTACGTCGATGAGGATTAGGGGCGTGCGGCCGTGCGGAGGTTAAACTCGGTATATTATTATTGTCACGTGGCGTATCTACACCGATGAGGGATTAGGGGCATGTGACCATTACTATTATTCCATAGGCTAGCTCCCATGAATACTGTCACCTGATGGGGATTAGGGGCATGGTATATTACGATCATTATTCCATGGGCTAGCTCCCCGTGAAGACTGCGCTGCGATGAGGATCAGGAGCGCGTTATGGCCATGCTACACCGTTGAGGATTAGGGACATGCGACGCGTATTATATATATATATATATATATATATATATATATATATATATTGTATATGTGCTGTGGCGGTGAGGTAGGATGCCCTTTGGCGAGTCACGTAGTTATATGTTACACCTACTTGCAGCGTGTGGAGGATTCCACGGGCAGGAGATATATATATGTATTGTATATGTGTACGCCGACAGTGAGGTAGGATGCCACGGGCGCATCACATGAGTATGATTTATGTCATGGACTGCCGGCAGTGAGGAAGGAATTCCACGGGCATGAGTGATGACTTTGAGGGCGTGAGTCCCTGACTTGATATGACTACTTATATGTTGTACTGTAGTTTGGTTATCATATATGTCTCCTGCTTTATATAGACTATTATGATTTCATTCTGATATTTTCAGTTTCACATACTTGGTACTGTTATGCGACCTCCTTCGGAGGCTGCGTTCATCTGCATGGTAAGTCTGCGGTTGTAGATCCTCGCTCATAGGATCACGGTTCTGCGTATTGGGAAGCTCCGTTTCTCCGGAGGCTTATCTTTGGTATAGTCCCCTCATTGTAGGTACTTACATTCATGGGTATGGCGGGGCCCTGTCCGTCATGGTTGTTATAAAAACTCTTAGAGTGCATGTAATCTTATTGTGGCGGGGTTTGTAAAAGATGTAGCTGTTCGAATATTTATATATATATGCGAGAAAGGTGGCCGTTTGGTTGCTGTTTTCTTATTGTATATCTTGTTTCATGTTTAAGTTTTTATTTCATGATTTTCTCGATGTTGTATCACTAGGGTGCGGGGTAAGGCACGGTCGCGGGCGAGGTCGGGTCGTGTGATAACAACTATGGCGGACAGGGCCTGCCGTACCACGAATGTATAAGTACTTACAATGATAGGAATCTATACCAAAAGATAAGCCTGCGGAGAAGCGGGCTTCCGAATCTGAAGCGTGATCTATGGCGAGGATCGACAAGCGGTGTACCTCTACTGCGGCATGAGCGCACCGAAGGAGGTCTGGCAGTACAGTATGTGGCGAAAATCGTAATGAAATCATAACGATCTATATAGCGGAGACATGTATGATAATCAAACTACGATTACCTGACATATAATCTGTCAATGTCGTATCGGGGACTCGCGCCTCAAATTCATTACTCAAATATAACCATGGGTCTCGCGGCGCGATATCAATCATGCGTGAAGTCCTTCCTCTCCGTGGCGGCTATGATATAACAACACCAAAGAGTACACATGAACACCAGGTCCCACCTGTGTCATAAGAACCGTACGGGGCAAATACGAAGGCATAGCTACCAGATCCACCTGCGTCGTCAATCGGGGCAAGTGCAAAGCTACTACGAACCTACCGTACAACAATACTATATAAGCGTATCACGAAGATGGCCGGCAAATCGAAAGCCACTACGGATACCGCTGCATCAGCGTCGGCCAGGGCAATCACGAAAGCTAACTACTAGATACCGCCTGCATCACGAGACTTTGTCATAAAACTGCTATAAAACTAACTCACGAAAGTGGCGGAGCACGAAGGCCGACTACGGATACCTCTGCGTCACGTCATTGGCCGGCAAATCTGAAAACAACTACGGATACCTCCTGCATCACGAGACTTCGCCATAACACTGACCAGGGCAAGTACGAAAGCCAACTACCAGATACCGCTTGCATCAGCCACGACCGGGGCAATTACGAGGGCTAACTACCAGATCCGCTGCGTGATGAAACCTCGTGGAGAGCTAGTCCATGGAATAACACTATCAACAGGAGCGAACCTGCGTCGTGGCGCGCTACGTGGACCGTCCATCGAGTCACTATGCCCAAAATGATCAAGAATAACATGGCCGCCCTCCATCGAGGCGTGGTAGCATAAGGATACAATACTTACACAACAAGGCTATCATAAGCCAACATAGGCAAGTTACTCACACTCAAGGTACTTTCATTTTATGCCAAAAATCCGGGTTTTAACCCCAAAGTACTAAGTAATTTAACTCTTTAAAAAGATCCATTTCTTTCACAAAAGTCACGTGATACTAACACGTAGTATCAAAATGAAGTAACTATTATTTTAAATAAACCAAGACAATACCATGCCTTCTTTTTAAACCAAATCAAGACAATACCATGCCTTCTTTTAAACAAAAACACTTCTCCTTTTAAAGTCAAGTAACAATATACTTTTCAAAATAGTTCAAGTTTCATAACTTCAAATTCTCAAGTCTCTTCTTATCTTTAGAAATCAAGACCTTACATGAAAGTCTCATTACTTTTAAAAAAATGTCAAGTTACCATTTTAAATCCAATAATAAAACCATTCTTTTGTTTTCATAAAGTCGTTATAACTAGCTTCCCATAAATCTATTATAACACTTTATGTTTTAAACCAACCAAGGACAACTACTCTTATTTAGAAATCAAGATAACTTTATTCTTTTAAAGACCAAGTACCCGTTACTTCACGAATGAGGTTTCATGACTTTTAACCTGATTCAAGTCCTTAACATTTCATATCTAGTCACAACTTTAGAATCAAGTCGAGGACACAAAAAGGAAATCAACTCCTTTAACACACACGTCTACCGCTATATATTTCACAAATAATCATGCTCAGGAGAATAGGAAGAATCACATACCTCTTCGGCTTAATCCACTAGCCATGTCGAGTATGCCGCACGTAGAATATCCACCTATAATAACCACAATACATCTATCAACATCTAGTTCCCTTCGTAGAATATTCTAAGTAAAGCGCCTTTTATTCTACGGAAAATCGGGCAGCACTTCCCCTGTAACTACGTACTTTTCTACCTTTTTCAAGGCTCGATATCAATAGCCAACATGTCACATTTAAGGCACAACAATTCAACAACTAAAGAAGGGGATCACACGCCTAAACGGACGTGTTAAAAAATCTTCCCCTTAAACAACAACAACATAAAAACTGAAATGGAACAAGTCCATAGTCCAATGTAAATACAATTGATGTAAATACGATCCATTAGTTGGTGTTCTTGGCGACTTACAACAATCAAACTTATCGATTTTAGGCTAGCATGCGGGAATTGCTTCTTTAATCTTCGACTTATATTCCAATCTTTATATAAGTTATAATTACTTTGTTATTCTTGTTGTGAATTAATAAATACGTTTTACCATTTTAATGGCTAACATGCCAATTTCCATTTCAACAAGCTTACAAGATCAAAATCTTTCCAAACTTCATTCCACATATTACATACTCGTTTATATACTTCCAGCGTATATAATATCCAACTTCACAAGGAGGTTAAAGGTTATTACCTCAAAAGCCCAAAATTATCCAAGAACTTAAAGTCGCTCCTTAGCAAGTTTAGCACCAAATCCTTACATTCCAATCGCTACAAGCAACCGCTTAGAAGCTCACAACCAGCACATTCAAGATCCATCTCCAAAAAGTGAAGAACACTTAGGGTTCCAACTTGACAACTTTCGGCCAAGGGGTATGTTTAGGGCTAGGGGTGTGAAATCTTGTCTAACTCTTGGTTCACAATCTTCCTAACACATCAAGGAAGAACACTTAGAAGTTTAAGAATTATTGGACAAATTCTTGGCCATGGGAGGGCCTATTGCCGAGAGCACCTTGAAGAAGGAGAGAGGATTTCAAGTCTTGAAAATGGTTAAGTGTGGAAGATTTCATCAACTAGTAGTGTATGTATAAGACAACCAAGGGCTAGGATTGAAGCATGTGTGTGGTTGAGATTGAGACAAGTGTGTGTGGGTCCCTCTTGTCCACTTGTCCAACAAATATCTTGCAAGACTTGGCCACTTGTCATGAGGATTTCGGCCAACATGGCCCACCTAGGGGTGACACGTGTCGCCCTCCTATTGGTCCACAATATTTCATCTCTCGAAAATATCTATAATGGCCAAAATCTCAAAAATAATGTGGGCCCCACAAAACCGTAAATTTCTCCCGTGGACCCCACGTGACCAATTTCGAAAAATAAAATCCATAATTCTCTAATATTCTAAGAAGTCCAAATACCAAATCTGGGAATCCAATTCCCATTTACGAACCTTTTTCCTTCACAAAATCTGGAAAAAATTTCGTCGGAAAATCAAATCTTTCTTCCCTTCCAATCTTAATATCGTATTCTCGTATGTATGTCTTCACATACATACCCTGGAACTACGGGGTGTAACATTCTTCCCCCCTTAGAAACATTCGTCCCGAATGTTCATACATGTCTCAAAAACACATGTGTAGGGATAGCCTTCACTCTTATACTTACAAAACCAATTATACCTGCGTGGCCATAATATAACACACGCGCAAAACTTAAATCCAAGCCAACGAGGAATCACTTCTAAAGCGTATTACATCACTATTAGCTCCCACTCATGGTCTAAAGGATACTCTCTTCGCACCTTCACTTTACGTAAATAAACCCTTCCATTCTTTTAACAAATGTTCGCTTCTTTTCTTACTCGTCGTACCCTTCTCGTACACTCGAACTCTTATAATGGTTAACTAAACTTGGGCCTTGCACCTCGTGACCCTATCACCTAGCGGGACCACCTCAAGCCGACCCCACTTCATTTCGGTTGGGTTGACCCGCAATGGTCTCAACCCGACCCGTCATGCGCTAAATTCTCATTCCTTCCGGAACAAATCTCGCTATTCAAGTCATGAAAGCCTAGGGTCTTCTTAGCTCAACTACCCACTTTCATTTCACACCACTCATGGACTTATCACACATTAATACTCACGTATACTCGACTTGACAAAGATCAAGCGTAAAATCTTTTACTCAAGCGACCTTGCGTCTAAGGTCTCCACGGTTATATGTATTCTAAGGCTCACAATATCCATGCATCCAAACCTACCATCTTCTACTTACCAGGCTTCTAAATCACAATTTACACAAAACTACCCGTACATAGCACTCGACATGTAATCATCTTATCACACATACTAGTCTCTAGAGGGTTAAGGATATACCTGTAACTATTGCTTCACTTTCCCTTTGTCGCTCTAATCATAATCCTGCCCTGCTTGGCGCATAGCTATAGAAGGTGATGAACCAGGAATCGATCCCGAAGACTGAGTCATAACATCCACGCTACCTCTGGTCGGGCACTTCTTCGCAAAATGGTCCTGCCGACGCGGTAAAGCAAGTCCACGAATAACATGACCTCCCATTATGGAACCTATCCTGATAGCCCTGACGAGGTAGGGGTGGTCTCATCTAACTAACATCCCTGTTCCCCTGAAAACCTGAAACCTTGGAGCCCTGACCTGCTCCTGAATACCCCAGACGTCCTGAAGACTATGGAGGACCACTCTGAACTGGCGGAGGTGCATAACTAGCCTCCTGCTGAGGCGGTCCGCCTCGAAAGTTACCAAAGAACCCTGCTGTCTTAGCCCTCTTATGCTGATCTCGGTCATTTCGTTGACCTCTACGTTCCTCAGTCCCCTGTGCATAAGCATGCATGCGGGCAATGTCCATTCCCGGCTGAAGAGCTACTCTTGTACAACCCTCTGCTAGATAATCATCTAGACCCATGACATATCAGTGCACTCTATCCTCCATGTTTGCCACAATCCTAGCTAGTAACTGGGCCATCTCTTTGTAACCCATATCCTCGGCTCACAGTCGTGGGCCCGAGGCTCGAGATCTCGTGGCGCGATGGCTGCCGCTGCGCTAAACTCTGCTGGGGCTGGCGGCGTCGCAGAACTCGCCGTATGAAGTACTACTCGTAAAGGCGGGCTGTGCCACAGTAACCCGTGCTCTACTCACAGCTCTCTCTGCTGCCTTGCCCTTCTGCGCCCTGGTTTCCTTACGTAGAGGCATGACTGGTACATAAGAATACATCAGAGAGAGTCCAACTTATCACACAGCTCTAAGGCACGATCGCAGAGTGAGAAGAATGGAAAGCAATCATAAATATCCTGCAGCCTCCTGATTATAGGTGTGGTGCACAACACGCCGATAATCAAGACTCTACTAGATACGGTCTGTAGACACTTTCCGAGGACTAACTGCTATGATACCACTTTTGTCACAACCCGTCCTCGGGCCGCGTGGCGCCTTACAAGGCACCTAATCGTAAAACATCGAGAAAATCGTGGAAATAAAACTCATGAAAAATAAGCGGTGATACTAAAAGCAGGTGACCAAAAAGTCATCTTCTGCATATATATATAAATAAACCTTGAGCAGTTATCATTTACAAACCACCCACAGCGATTACTCACTCTAAGAATGTAATAACTATGGCGGGGCAGGCCCGCCATACCACGAATGTATAAGTACTTACAATGGCAGGAATCTATACCAAAAGATAAGCCTCGGAGAAGCGGGCTTCCCAATCTGTTGTGATCCTATGGCGAGGATCAACAACGGTGTACCTACTGCGGCATGAGCGCAACCCAGAAGGAGTCGATGCAACGGTACGAAATATGTGGCGAAAATCGTAATGAAATTATAATAGTCTATATAAAGCGGGAGACATGTATGATAACAAACTACGATTACCTGACATATAATCGGTCATGTCATATCGGGGGACGCCTCAAAGTCATCACTCAAATATAACCATGGGTCTCACGCCCATGATATCAATCATGCGTGGAATTCCTTCCTCACCGCGATCTATGATATAACAACACGAAAGTACATGAACACGAGTCCCACGTGTCATAAGATGCGTCACGGTAAATCGAAGGCATAGCTACGGATCTACCTGCGTCATCAAGCGGCAAATCACGAAAGCCAGCTACCAGAACCTACCGTACCAACAATAATATATAACTGTATCACGAAGCTGACCGGGGCAAGTACGAAAGCCACTATCAGATACCGCCTGCATCACGTCGCTGACCGGGGCAAGTAGGAAAGCTAACTACCAGATACCACCTGCATCACGAGACTTCGTCATAAAACTGCTATAAAACTAACTCACGGCTGGCCAAGGCAAATCTGGGCCGACTACGGATACCTCTGCGTCGCGTCGTTGGCCAGGCAATCGAAGCCAACTACGATACCTCACGCATAGCGAGACCGCCATAACGCGGCCGGCAAGTCGAAAGCCAACTACGGATCGCTGCATCGCCCACGGCGGGCAAATGCGAGGGCTAACTACGGATCCACCTGCGTGAAACCTCATGGAGAGCTAGTCCATGGAATAACACTATCGGCGAGGAATGAACCCTCATCATGGCGCATACAGTGGACCCGTCCATCAGTCGGTATGCCCAAAATGATCAAGAATAATATGGCCGCCCTCCATGAGGCAGCGGTAGCATAAGGATACAATACTTACACAACAAGGCTATCACAAGCAAACATAAGCAAGTTACTCACACTCGAGGTACTTCGTTTTATGCCAAAAATTGGGTTTTAACCCCAAAGTACTACGTGCTTTAACTCTTTAAAAGATCCATTTCTTTCAAAAGTCACATGATACTAACACAGTAGTATCAAAATAGAGTAACTATTATTTTAAATAAACCAAGACAATCTGTGCCTTCTTTTAAACCAAATCAAGACAATACCATACATTCTTTTTAAACAAAAACACTTCTTCTTTTAAAGTCAAGTAACAATATACTTTTCAAAATAGTTCAAGTTTCATAACTTCAAATTCTCAAGTCTCTTCTTATCTTTAGAAATCAAGACCTTACATCAAAGTCTCATTACTTTTAAAAAAAATGTCAAGTTACCATTTTAAATCCAATAATAAAACCATTCTTTTGTTTTCATAAAGTCGTTATAACTAGCTTCCCATAAATCTATTATAACACTTTATGTTTTAAACAACCAAGGACAACTACTCTTATTTAGAAATCAAGATAACTTTATTCTTTTAAAGACCAAGTACCCATTACTTCACGAATGAGGTTTCACAACTTTTTAACACAATTCAAGTCCTTAACATTTCATATCTAGTCACTTAACTTTAGAATCAAGTCAAGGACACAAAAAGGAAATCCAACTCCTTTAACACCGCGATGCTACCGCACTATATATTTCACAAATAATCATGCTCGAGAGTAGGAAGAATCACATACCTCTTGGCAATCCACTAGCCAAGTCGAGTTTTCCGCGCGTAGAATATCCACCTATAATAACCACAATACATCTATCAACTTCTAGTTCCCTTCGTAGAATATTCTAAGTAAAGCGCCTTTTATTCTACGGAAAATCGGGCAGCACTTCCCCTGTAACTACGTACTTTTCCACCTTTTTCAAGGCTCGATATCAATAGCCAACATGTCACATTTAAGGCGCAACAATTCAACAACTAAAGAAGGGGATCACACGCCTAAACAGACGTGTTAAAAAATCTTCCCCTTAAACAACAACAACATAAAAACCGAAATGGAACAAGTCCATAGTACAAAGTAAATACAATCCAATGTAAATACAGTCCAATGTAAATACTGTTACACCCCGTATTTGCAGGCATGTTTTAAAGAACGTACGTGAGTATCCCAAATGTTAAGATTTGAGACTTGTAAAAATTTATCGGAATTATGGAATTGTCGGGAAACGAATATTGTGATGAATAGGAGGGCGACACGTGTCACCCCCCCCTTATTTGATGTCTTGGACGAAATTACATGGGCCTGGTCATTTGACCCTTGTTAGCGAACAAGTATTGCAAGTAGTAAAGCTTGACATGTTTGACTTAGTCAATGGGACCACTAGCTTGATATTTAGAAGAGCTTCATCCAAGCCACCCATTTGTACACATATCAACCCTCCATGTTACTATATAATACTACTAGTAGTGAGACAAGTTCCACACTTAGCCAAATTTTCAAGAGAATTGGAAGAACATCACAATGAGCTCTTGGGTTCTTGCCCTTTGAAAAGAAATTTTTTTTGTTTCTTGTCCATTAAGCTCCACACTTTAAACCAAGGTTCATGAGTGTATGGTAAGTGTATCTCAATAGAAAAATCCGGAAAAGATAGTTTTAAGTATTAGTGCATGAGTGAAAACCTAGTTGCTTTTCTAGGTTTTGGTTGGAAGATTGAAGGAAATTTGTTGGTGTTGTTCTAAGGGTCTCAAGTAGCGGATTGAAGTGTCAAGGAAGGGCTCTAAGTTTCTAGGGAGCGACTTTGGATTTGAAGTTGGACTAAGAATCGTTGAGGTAATAATCTTGGCTCTTAAGTGTTACAAGATTATATATTGTTGTTAGCTTTACATGTTTGCTAGCATGAAGTATATGTGTTGAAGTTTCTTAAGTATTATGGATTGATTGTAGCCTTAAATCCGAAATGTCATTTAAGCCTTGTGAAGTTGGATTACAATTTGGCCTTTTATTAGAATCGTCGCATGTTAATTACTTGAAGATTATAGTGGTTATAATCGATTGCGACTTGTTATCATGTTATACTAACAATTCGGATTGAAAAGGAAATTGGATAAGAATTGGTGTTGTTGTAGCTCAAGTTGCCAGAATTTCACTTGTTGTTGTATTAGTTTGATATCTTTTGTGGGGCGGAATTTTACACGTCTAGTAGGCGTGTAATCCCCTATTGTTAATTGCATTGTTGGGCCTTAAATGTGGCGTGTTTGGTTATTGAATTCGGCCTTGAAAAGGTGGCAAATTAAGTAGAAACAAAGGAGGTCTTTGTCCAGATTTTCCGTAGAAATTAGTGACTTAGCACTTAGAATATTCTACGTTTGAAGTAAGAGGTTAATGGACGTAATGTGGCCATTATAGGTTGAAGTACTAAGTATAGCGTATTCTACTTGAAGGATGGAATAGCTATCAAGGTTGAAGTACTTTGGAGCATTTTGCTACTTGTCGATAATCGTCGCGAGGTATGTGAACCTCTTCCTTCCTTTGTCATGATTCTATGTATGGAATATACGTGTGGTATTATTTCATGTTTCCTTCTACTCTTAGAAGTTAAGAGGTAGGTGTGTGATTTACTCTATGTAAAGTTTATGTCAAAGTTATCCTAAGTCCTTACCGAGTCTTATGGGGGATGTTGGTAAGAGTCGTTAGGAGGTACTTTGGAGCCAAGTTGACTTGGCTAATTTATGGCATGAATGAGAATAAGTATCGAGCAAGCCATTGCAGCGTTAATAAAGGAAAATGTAATGACAATCAAATTATATTAAAATGAGTAGAATTCTCCATCTGCATAGAAGCTAAGATAAGACAAAATTGTATTACATTTTCTAGATCATGGCTACTTGAATAAGATCGTTATAAATAAGTATAACTTATTCACAACGCACCAAAGTATATGTTACTTAACTTATAAGAATTTACGTATGAAGTTTTAAGGCTATGGTTCTCAAATTCTTAAAAGTTAAGAGACTTTATTTTTCTAAGTCATGAGACTTGATTCTTAAAGGAAGAAATGAATTGATTTACAAGTATAGAATACTCGATTTGGAAAGACTTTATTTCTAAAGTTAAGAAACTTGTTTTCTTAAAAGTTAAGAGACTTGAAGTATTTTGAAAGTATAAGTCTCTTGGTTATAAAAGGAATGAATTTGTCTAAGACATAAAGAGTTATAACGACTTTATGGGAAGTTGGTTATAACAACTTTATGGAAGATTAAAAGAATGGTTTTCTTCAGTAATGTAAGCAAAGAAATGATTTGAAATAAAGAAGGGCAAATTGTTTTAAAGGTACCAATTGCTTAAGGTTTTTAAGAAAGAAGTCACTTGATTTAGAAGCCGGTATTTGTATTTCTAAAAAGGTATTGTGACTTGTCTTGGAAGTAGATATGACTTGATACTACGGTTGTTAGTATCTTGGAAGTTTTATTTGAAAAAAAGTCTTTCTAAAGGAGTAGAGGTGCGTAGTACTTGGGGTTAAATTCCCGGATTTTTATGTGTGAAACGGAAGTTCCATGAGTTTATAAAAATGGAAGTCTAAAGGTTTAATGAACTTTCCTATGTTTGCTTGTGATAGCTTTGAGTGCAAGTATTATATGTTACGTTGTCGTGACTCTCAGTTGGAGGGCCGGCTGTCTTGTTGTAAGTTGTCACGCCACAACCGGGCGTGACTAGTGCCTACACAGTCACCCTTCTACCTTAACAACTAAGTAAACTGCGGAAATTAAATAACACCCTTTTTTTTAAAACCAACATACGTGCAAGGGCAAAGCCGACAAGGCTGCCATAATATACATAACAAAAAACACTACACCGTACATGAGTCGATCCGCGTATGAATACCGACCTCTAAGAGTTATACTGAACTATGGCGGGACAAGGCCCGCCGTACCATAAGCGTACAAAAGCACATCTTGAAGGAACTTATACCAAAAGATAAACTCGACGGAAGGAGCAATCCAAAAACTACGGCGAGGTCCTGCACTGAGATCACCAAGCAGCGTACCTAAACCTCTGGCATGACGCGGCCCGAAGGAGGTCGATGCGAAGAATGTACCAAGTATGTGAAGCGATGAAATGCGTAATAAAATCATAACTGATCTAAACAAAGCGGGAGACATGTATGATAGCCAACCTACGATTACACAATACATAGCGATTATATCAAGTCGAGGGCGCGTGCCACCGAAGTCACTATTCAAATATAACTATGGGTCTCGCGCCCATAATATCAATCATGCCCGTGGAATCCTTCCTCGCTGCCGTGATCCATGATATAATGTAACACGAATAAGCATATCGAGGAGTATCCTCGTGGTCGCATGCCGGAATCCGCATCGTATAAGCATGACCGTGTGGTATACAAACAAATCAGAATCAAACCGCTCGCAGTCACGTGCCGGAATCGCGTCGTATAAGCGTGTCGAGTATCCTCGTGGTCGCATGCCGGCATCCCACATCGTATAAGCATGACCATAGGGTATCCTCGCGGTCGCGTGCCCGGCATCCACATCGTATAAGCATGGTAGGGTAACACAAACAAATCAGGGAATCTAACGACTCGCAGTCACGTGCCGGAATCCCGTCGTATAAACATGTCGAGGGTATCCTCGTGGTCACGTGCCGACATCCCACATCGTATAAGCATGACCGTAGGGTAACACAAATAATGGAAGCATGCGTGGAATCCCACCTCGGCGTCGTGCGTCGAGTAAACTTACAATGAGCGGCGACCCTCCAGGCCGAGTCGACAGCGTAATAAAACATAATACTTGCACTCGAGGCTATCACGGCACGTATAGGCAATTCTCAATTAATCGAGCCAAAGTACTTATCAAGGCACACGCGTAGGATAATTCTCGATTAACCAAGCCAAAGTACTTATCGAAGGCACACGTAGAATAATTCTCGATTAACCAAGCCAAAGTACTTATCAAGGCCTGCGTAGGATAATTCTCAATTAACCAAGCCAAAGTACTTATCAAGGCACACGTAGAATAATTCTCAATTAACCAAGCCAAAGTACTACGTGCGTGCATTCTTTTCAAAGACTCTTTTAATGTAAAACCCCAGATACTAACACGTAGTATCGAGGTGTGTCTATTTTTCAAAGTAAGTTACTACACTTTTAGAAAACTCATTTCAAAGTTTGAAATCAAGTAACTTCAAATTTTTCACAATCTAGGCAACGTATGCCCAATAATCAAAATAAACGACTTTCTTAACCTTCCATAAAACCGTTATAACCAACTTCCCATAAAGCGTTATAACCCTTTATTGTTTTAGACATATTCATTCCTTTTTATAACCAAGAGACTTATACTTAAAACCAAGTATCACGTACTTATAAATCAAGTTCTTAACTTTCCAAAATACTTGAAGTCTCTTAATATTTAGAAAACAAGTTTCTTACACTTTTAAACCTCAAGTAACTCACACCTTTAAAACAAGCTACTTCTCTTAAATCATGTCATTCCTCCTCTTTTAAAACAATTAAGTAAATCACTCCTTTGACTCACAAAGTCATTAAAGCGACCATTAGGTTTTGGAACTAAGGCCTAGCCAAAGGTTTGGAAACCACTTCCTTTCAGACTCTATGTACTTTAAGTAAAATACTTTCACTTTTAAGAATCCAAACTTCACTAAGGAAATGGATCATACAACTTACAATTTGACATCAAAGTACAATCAAGGAGTACATAGAGCGAATTCTATTTTAGGCAAACCAAATACAACGAGGAATGGATCGTTTAAGGAGTAGGACATACGTTCTTTATCTTAAGGAATCATGCTAGAAGAGGAGATAGTTCACATACCTTTGGCTAAATCCACAAGCTAAGCGAATCGCGTGCGTAGAATTGTCAACCTATAATGGTCACGACAAGACTATCGACTTCTAGTCTCTAACGTAGAATAATACTAAGTGGCGGTCTACAATTCTACGGAAAAATCGGGCAGCACTTCCTTTGTTTCTAATCACTTTGCCACCTTTTTCAAGGTCGAATACAATAACCAACACGCCACATTTAAGGCTCCAAACAACAACCAAACAAAGCGGATTACACGCCTTACAATCGTGTAAAATTCTGCCCATGATTAAATACGAAGTAGTTTAATACTCATTAGCCATTCTCGGCAACAATAACCAACAACACTAAGTCTTTTCCAATCCTTTTCCAATTCCAATTTCTAAGGTCTAACATGTTATATAGCCATAAACAACCAACAACTACAATTTCCTTCTTTATACAACGTCGACGACTTAAACTAATATTGACTTGAATTGTAATCTTAAGGCTAAACATGCTAGTTTTGGATTAGGGTTCCAATAGCCAATATACTAATCAAACTTCATACTGAACATCTCATGCTTGCTAATATCCTGACTACAATGATAAGTAATCATAACTACTAAAGCGACAAGATTATACCTTTATAAGCCCTTAAAAATTCCAAGATTCAAAGTCGCACCTTAGCAAATTCTTAGCTCCTTTCCTTATGTTCCAATCCGCTTGAGAACTCCTTATAAGCCTATGAAGAACCCATCTTCAAGTTCCAACTTCAAAGTTGAAGAACTCGTAAGTTTCCGCCTTTGCGACTAATACGAAAGCACCGTTTTCGAAATCTTTCTATTGAGATATCCTTACAAT
Organism: Przewalskia tangutica; assembly: GCA_029844215.1. Lineage (NCBI taxonomy): Eukaryota > Viridiplantae > Streptophyta > Magnoliopsida > Solanales > Solanaceae > Przewalskia > Przewalskia tangutica. Next base: position 55,962,628 of record CM056739.1, read on the forward strand.
ACCCTTAGGGACATTGGGTTAAAGTCTTGTGAACAAAGGATCAAAACTACAAATTTTCTAGTGGGATATTAGACAAAGCCGAGAGCCTGATGGAAGCACAAGACTAGTGTGAAATTTTCTAAGTGTTGGAAGACCTTGTCTTGCTACTAGATTAGTATTTAAAACACTATGGATGGCTTAGAATTAAACAAATGGGTGGCTAAGATGAAGATCACATGGATTAAGCACAAGTGGCAAGTTGACTTGGTCAACAATATCAAGCTTAGCAAGACTTATCTTCCACCATGGTAAATGACCATTCTACCTGTTATACCGTATTTCGGTATATGCGTAAAGGAATACGTACAAAAGTTTGGTCTTAAAGTTAGGCCTTGGGCGATTTTTAGGCACAACTCACAAGCGACGATTTTTTTAAAGCGTTTCCACGGCTTTCGTAGGATAAATTCGACTATGTCATTTCTAATTTTTGCGGATTTTTAGAGGCGTAACACTTTGGACCGAGAGGCGACACTTGCCACCCTCTCATTGGTGGACTGTCACGGCAATAGGGCCGACTGGATGACCATCCTTGTCATAAAGTTGGTTAGATATTTTGTGTGCAAGTTGGCTAGATACACTTGCCCTAATCTTGACCTTACACTTGCCTAGCACTTGGCTAAATCTTGGCCATTGGTTGGCCATGTCTTGACCTATAAATACCCCTCTTGAGATGAAGAGTTCTTCATCCACAAAAGCTTTCAAGTCTAAAAATCCTTCCCTCTCCCTTTGTAAGCAATTCGTCAACACACCCTCCCGAGAAGCTTGGCGAGGCTACCCCACTAGCCTAGCCGAAACCTACCCCCTCCCTTGGTAGAAAAGTTGTCTTCTTGTATTGTTATAATGCCCAAAATACCTAGCCCAAATACCTTAGTACTTAGTAGAAGTTGTGAAGAACTTCTAAGGTTTCCTTAGACATCTGACTTAGGAGCAAAACCTTGCTCAGTGCGACTTTTCTAGGATATTATTGGGCTTCAGGTAACTAATCCTAACCCTCTTTTGAATTAGAGAATACTTCTTTGTTGTAGAATAAGAATAAGTATAAATACTTAGAAGGTTATTAAGGAATAGAATTGGTGTAACACCTTAGAAGGGTATAAAGAAGAATATCTGTTGTACTTACATAGAATTTGTTTTCCTTTGTAGACTTATATAGCTCGTGGGTAGGGTTGTCTGCCCAGACTTTCAGTAGAATTGAGGACCCTCTGTTTAGAATGACCTCTGAATAGTCTAGACTTTGATAGATATCTGTGACTATTATAGGCTGATTCTCTGCGTGCGACATACTCGACTTGGCAGGTGGATTTCGCCGATAAGGTATGTGATTCTTCCTAAAGCATGATATTTTACAATATGTATATAGTGCGGTGAGCGTACATGTGTTAAGCGAATAATACTTACGGCAATGCCTCGCGGCTTAAGCTTTGAATAATACGTGCGGCAATGCCTCGCGGCTTAAGCACGAATAATAAGAAGCGAAAACATTTCAAAGGACTCTTGAACCATTTTCTGAAGAGAACTAATTGGTTTCTTAAGCGAAGCTTAAGAGTTATACTAGCTTTATGGGAAGTTAAGTATAACCACTTAAGATTGATAAAAGAAACAAGTTGCCTATGTATTTCTAACAGACTTATATGAAATTGTGAAAAGAATAATAAGATGGTTTGATAAAGTAGACATGACATGTTGCTATGTGTGTTAGTACGCATAACGTTTGTATAAGTGAGTATCCTTGTTGTACTTATGTTGTTTAAAGATAAGTCGTTATGTTAGTGTACTATCACTCACCTCTTGAGATGATCTGGAGGTTAAGCTGCCCTCCGTCTGCGGGGTAGACTCGGTGATGCAGGACCGTGATTGAGAATACCTCATGCGGGTCGAGGGGCCTATGCGGGCTCTGAGTTCGAGTTAGTATGCGGGGTTATGCCTCATGCGGTCTATGTGGCCATGCGGACGGCGAGTCGGGGCGATGCGAGGAGTAGCTACCCTCGATGCGGGGTTATACCTCATGCGGGCCCGTGCGAGTGGCTATGCGGACTCGGGAGTCGAGTTAGGCTTGCGAGAATGAGGATGTGGGCGAGTGGCCTGTTTCGATCATTCGCGGCCTAGACAAGGCGTATTACGATTACCTATTGTTGCTCTTGTTTGTGATGTGGCACTATGTGCGGTTTCCTGGTTGTTTCACACGTATTTGTAAAGCGGTTTTAAAAATGATATGTTTTCATTTAAGTACTTCTGATTTCGCATACTTAGTACTGTTGTCTTGACCTCCTTGGGGTGCGTTCATCTGCGAGTAAGGGCAAGCAGTGCTAGATCCGCATCCTTAGGATCTGCGTTGGTGTCGGGAGCTCCGTCTCTTAGGAGGCTCTACTTTTGGTATGATCTCCTGTTGTAGATAGTTTTATCTGATCGGGGTATGGCGAACCTGTCGCCATAGTTGTATATTTCCTTAAGTGCATAGTCATGTTATGCGATGTCGGATGTAGCTAAAAACATGATTATATATATATCTTAGAAAGCGATGTTTTCTCACATGTCGTGTCTTGTTTTATAAAGCTGTTTCATGTCTTACTTTATGTTTCGCTGATTACTCGATGTATGACTACTTGGGTGCCGGTAAGGCACGATCCACGGGCCAGGCAGTCGTGACAAAAGTGGTATCGAGCGATTAATCCGGAAAGTGTCTGAGCCGTATCTAGTAAGTCTTGATTATCGGTGTGTTGTGCACCACGATAATCGAGAGGCTATAGGATATTTAGGATTGGTTTCCGTTCTTCTCATTACGAGATCGTGCTTTAGAGGCGTGTTATAGGTTGGACCTCTAACGTATTCCTTTCTATGTGATTATGCCTCGCGTAAGGCAACCCGGGCGAGAAGGCAAAGCGTAGGAGGCGCTAGCGAGACACCCAGTCACGAGGCTCGAGGCCCAGTCTGTCCCGAAGGCAGCGAGTTCTATGGCGCCGCCGGCCCAGCCGAGACCACGGTACCGCCTCTGTCCGCGATGCAGGGTGGAGAGTTAGGAGTACAAGGAGATGGCCCGACTTTTAGCTAAGGTTGTGGCGATACGAGAGAAGGCTGGATCTGGCGATTCGATTCAGCTCGGTCGGTCGCGCCGTTGTTCACGGCGAGAGAGTTTGAGGCTACGAGACTTCTTGGTATGTAGCCGGAGTTTTATGGATCGAGGCGGAGGATGATCGCGAGTTCATCCGTCGGCTTGAGGATTTTGAGAGTGATCGGGCGTCGGAGCCGGTCGTGATCTTTGGTTCACATAAATGCGTGATACGCGATCGATTGGTTTGATTCATGGGAGTTATCGGGAGAGCAGCGTCCCATTGCTAGGATGAGTTCTCGAGGCTTTCCTCACTCACTTCTTGCCTCGCGGATGAGGAGGCGCGGGTGATAGATTTTTACTCTGCGGCGAGAGAGGGCCTTGCTGTCGAGTACAATGTCGAGTTTGATTCATTGGCTCGATATGTCGGCATTGGTAGCGAATATGGAGGATAGGGTGCACGCTATGTCACGGGCTGAAGCGACTATATGGCGAGTCATGTGCGGGGTTTCTCTCGGTAGGTATGGACATTACCGCGTGCGAGCTCGCGCCCGGATGCGAGGCCTTGAGGTCGGCGAGTGGGCCAGGCGGCGAGAAGAAGGCGGGGCGGGAGGGTCTTACGGTGGTTATCGTGGTGGGCGGCCTCGGCCGGCGATCTAGGTCGCACCGGCCCGGCCTGAGCACTCTGCACCGTCCTCGGCCGCCCGAGTTTTGAGGCGGACCCGAGCCCGGGGCGGGCGTCGAGGGTAGCGAAGTGCGGCGATCGGGACCACCCGGTGTGGCGTCGGTAGATCCCATTACGGGAAGTGTGGTACTACTTTTGGAGCTTATTCTGATTGCGGCGGCGAGTCACTGCGGTGTCCGGCCGAGCGTGGCGGTGGTAGGGCTCGGCGCCGAGTTACGTTGCGCTTTATCATCTCCTGAGTTACTCGCCGGGCGAGGTGCTCGTGGGTCGGCCAGTGTGGCGAGGCGTGGCTCGGGTCGATTCTAGCGGTCCTCGAACGCATTTATGCCTTGTCGGTAAGCGGGATCGGGAGGCCTCGCTGATGTAAATCCACGGTACCTTATCGGTTTAGGTTTGATGTGTATGCTTTGATAGATCGGGTTCTACCATCCTATATATCTCCCTTGTTGCTAGTAGGATAGGGATAGAGCACGAGTCCATAGACCGCTTTCGAGGTAGCTACGCGATGGGTGATTCGGTGGTAGCTCGGCGGGTATATAGAGCTTGTCTGTGATCATTCTGATCGTCGGACCTGGCGACTTGATAGAGTTGGAGATGATTGACCGGCGTGATCATGGGGATGGATTGGCTAGCTTCTGCTACGCCAATGTAGCTGCGAGAGAGAATAATGCAGTTCGGTTTCTGAGGAGGCGGTTGTTGAGTGGGAGAACGCGGTATCGCGAGGGTAGGTTTATTTCCTACCTCGAGGCTAGGAAGATGGTGCGAGAAGGGTATATCTACCATCTCGTTCGGGTGTTTGATCTTGAAGGCTGCGGTACGATTTTCCGTCGATTCGATGGTCGTGAGTTCTGACGTGTTTCGGATGACCTCGGGTATCCTCACGAGAGGAGATCGAGTTTTGTATAGATGTGTTGCGGATACTCGGCCTATTTCCATTCCGCCATACGAATGGCTTTGCCGAGTTGAGAGAGTTGAAGGATCGGCTTAGGGATTTGCTAGAGAAGGCTTCATTAGGCCTAGTGTTTCTCCACAGGAAGCGCCGGTATTGTTCGTGAAGAAGAAGGGCGGACGCTGCGCGTGTGTTGATTCTGAGCGGTGAACAAGGTGACCATTAAACGAATACCCCGCTTCCTAGGATTGATGATTTGTTCGACCGATTGCGAGTGCGAGATGTTTCTCGAGATTGATCTGCGATCGGGCTATCATCAGTGCGAGTCGAGAGGTGGATGTCCTGAATTTGCATTCGGACGTGCGGGCATTATGAGTTCGGTCATGTCTTTTGGGTTGACGATGCTCGCGGTATTCATGGATTTGATGAATCAGTGTTCAAACCATTTTTGGACACGTTTGTGATAGTATTCATTGATGATATCTTGGTTTATTCTCGCTCGAGCGAGGAGCGTCTGAAGCATTTGAGAGGCTGTCTTGTGATTCTCGAGACCAGCGATTTATGCGCCAAGTTTTCCAAATGTGAGTTTTGGTTGACTTGATGGCGTTTCTTGGGCATATTATGGTGATGGCATTCGAGTTAATCTGGCTAAGATCGGCGATCGAGGACTTGGCCTGAACTCTTACTCAAGCGAGGTTCGCGATTTTACGGGCCTTGCGGTATTATCGGTTCGTGGAGAAGTTTGCTTCTATCTGCACCATTGACTAGGTGACTCGAGGCGGCCAGTTTGATGGTGATGCTTGTGGCGAGGTTTCGATTCTTTGAAAGAGGCGGCGGCCGCCGTTCTTACTCTTCCGGAGGTCGGATGGTTATGTCGTGTATTGTGATCGTCGGGCATCGGGTTGGGATGTGTGTTGATGCGGCATGGCGAGTTATAGCATATGCATCCGCGGTGAAGAAACACGAGGAACTACCCGCGTGATTTGGAGTTGGCGGTATGTGATTCACGCTTTGAAGATCTGGAGGCACTATTTGTATGGGGTTCACGTGGATATTTTACGGACCACAGAGCCTCGGTATATCTTGACGAGAGGAGTGAACTTACGGCGAGGCGGTGGTTAGAGTTGCTTAAGGATTACGATGTGGACATCTGTACCACCCGGGCAAGGCGATGTTGTGGCGGATGCCGCGAGTCGAGTCGATGGGAGCCTATCGGATGTGCAGCTAGAGAGAAGGACATGGTTCGTAATTTGCACGATTAGCGAGCCTTGGTGTCCGTTTGATTGATTACGATAGCAATGGGGTTAGAGTTCGTGAGGTTGCCGAGTCTTCCATCGTTGAGGAGGTGAAGAGGCAGCGATTCGAGGATCGGCTTTGATTCGATATCGTGATCTGACTCTTACGTGAGGCAAGGGTCCTTGAGGTAGCACTTTGATGGGGTGCTAAGGTTTGAGGCGAGTTGTGTGTTCGGATGTTTGAGGACTTGGCGGAGTTCTTGGGGAAGCACCGCGGTAGCGCGTTACTCTATCCGTCGAAGTCGACCAAGATGTACCACGACCTTAGATCGTGTATTGGTGGGATGGCTTGAAGAGGGCGTTGCGAGTTCGTAGCTCGGTGCGTGTTGTCGGCGGTGAAGGTAGAGCACGGAGACACGGTGGTTTGTTCTGCGATAGAGATCCCACGGAAGTGGGAGGTAATCAACATGGACTTCATCGCGGGATTACCTCGCACTCGGAGGAGACATGATTCTATATGGGTTATCGTCGGCGGTGTGAAATCAGCCCACTTTCTTCCGTCGGGGCGACTTTTGGTGAGGATTATGCGGACTTTACATCAGAAGATCGTCGATGCATGGAGTCCCTACCGATCATATCGAGCGAGGAGCGATTCGGCGGCTTAGGAGTCCTTCGAGAGGTTTAGGGGCCGGTGAGCACAGTCGCATTTCATCCACGAGCGACGGACGAGCGAGCGCACTATCGGACTCTTGAGGATATCTTTGCGAGCTTTGTGTTATTGACCGATGGTAGTTGGGAGGATCATTTGCCTCTAGTTGAGTTCGCGTATAATAATAGCTACCACTCGGTATTGGATGGCGCCTTATGAGGCCTTGTATGGGAGGAAGTGCGGTCGCCTATAGGTTGGTTCGAGGTGGGCGAGTGCGGCTAGTGGGACGATTTGGTGCGGCGAGCGATGGATAAGGTGAAGCTTATCAGGCGGCTATTAATGACTGAGTCGGCGAAGTCGTATGCAGATCATCGTCGTCGACATGCGAGTTTGCGATTGATGATTGGGTTTTCTGAAGGTGTCACCCATGAAGGGTGTGATGAGATTCGGGAAGAAGAAACTCGGCCCAGTACATTGGGCGTTTAGTTGTCGCGAGGTAAGCGAGGTTGCTATGAGTTGGATCTGCCGTCCGATCGGAGGCGGTGCATCCGGTGTTTCACGTTTCTATCTTTGAGGAGATGTATCGGGGATCCATCTAGGGTACATCCGATTGGCGATGTCGGTGGCCAGGGGTTATCGTATGAGAGATTCCCATAGCGATAATCGATCGTCGAGTTAGGCGTCTGCGGACGAAGGGCGTGGCTTCAGTCAAAGTCTTGTGGCGGAGCGAGCTCGGGAGGAGATGGCGTGGGAAGCCTAGGAGGACATGAGGCAGAAGTATCCTCACCTGTTCCCCACCCCTCCAGGTAATTCACTTTCCTACTTGTAAATCTTCATTATCGTTTATGCCTAAGTGTTGTTTATGGCCGTGTGTGGCTTTTGCAAACTGTTTAAGTTTTGAAGAACCTTATCGTTATCTATCTTGGGAAGGAACATTCGGGACGAATGTTTCTAAGGAAGGAGAATGTTATACCGTATTTCAGTATATGCGTAAAGGAATACGTCAAAAAGTTTGGTCTTAAAGTTAGGCCTTGGGCGATTTTTAGGCCTGACTCACAAAGCGAGCAGATTTCAGGCGAAGCGTTTCCACGGCTTTCGTAGGATAAATTCGGCTATGTCATTTCTAATTTTGCGGATTTTTAGAGAGGCGTAACACTTTGGACCAACGAGAGGGCGACACTTGCCACTCTCATTGGTGGACTTGTCACGGCAATAGGGCCGAATGGATGACCATCCTTGTCATAAAGTTGGTTAGATATTTTGTGTGCAAGTTGGCTAGATACACTTGACCTTACACTTGCCTAGCACTTGGCTAAATCTTGGCCATTGGTTGGCCATGTCTTGACCTATAAATACCCCTCTTGAGATGAAGAGTTCTTCATCCACAAAAAGCTTTCCAAGTCTAAGAAATCCTTCCCTCTCCCTTTGTAAGCATTCGTCCAACACACCCCCCCCTCCCCTTGAGAAGCTTGGCCGAGGCTACCCCACTAGCTGGCAGAAACCTACCCCCTCCTTGGTAGAAAATTTGCCTTCTTGTATTGTTATAATGCCCAAAATACCCTAGCCCAAATACCTTAGTACTTAGTAGAAGTTGTGAAGAACTTCTAAGGTTTCATAGCATACAACTTAGGAGCAAAACCTTGCTCAGTGCGACTTTTCTAGGATATTATTGGGCTTACCAGGGTAACTAATCCTAACCCTCTTTTGAATTAGAGAATACTTCTGTTGTAGAATAAGAATAAGTATAAATACTTAGAAGGTTATTAAGGAATAGAATTGAGTGTAACACCTTAGAAGGGTATAAAAGAAGAATATCTGTACTTACATAGAATTTGTTTTCCTTTGTAGACTTATATAGCTCATGGGTAGGGTTGTGCTGCCCGACTTTCCGTAGAATTGAGGACCCTCTGTTTAGAATGACCTCTGGAATAGTCTAGACTTTGATAGATATCTGTGACTATTATAGAGTGATTCTGCGCGCGACATACTCGACTTGGCGGTGGATTTGTAGAGAAGGTATGTGATTATTCCTAAATCATGATATTTTTCACTATGTATATAGTACGTTAGTCGTACATTTGTTAACTGAATAATACTTACGGCAATGCCTCACTGCTTAAGCCTGAATAATAAGTACGGCAATGCCTCACGGCTTAAGCTGAATAATAAAGAATGAAAACATTTCAAAGGACTCTTGAACCATTTTCTGAGAGAGAACTAATTGGTTTCTTAAGCGAAGCTTAAGAGTTATACTATCTTTATGGGAAGTTAAGTATAACATCTTAAGATTGATAAAAGAAAAAAGTTGCCTATGTATTTCTAACATACTTATATTATATTGTGAAAAGAATAATAAGATGGTTTGATAAGTAGACATGACATGTTGCTATGTGTGTTAGTACCTTGTAACGTTTGTATAAGTGAGTATCCTTGTTGTACTTATGTTGTTTAAAGATAAGTCGTTATGTTAGTGTACTATCACTCACCTCTTGAGATGATTCCTGAGGTTAAGCGCCTCCGATGCGGGTAGACTCAGCGATGCAGGACCGTGATTCGAGAATACCTCATGCGGGTCGGGGCCTATGCGAGCTACGAGTTCGAGTTAGTATGCGGGTTATGCCTCATGCGTGCATGTGGCCATGCGGACGTGAGTCGGGGCGATGCCGAGGAGTAGCTACCCTCGATGCGGGTTATACCTCATGCGGGCCCACGCGAGTGGCTATGCGGACTCGCAGAGTCGAGATTAGGCTTGCGAGAATGAGGATGTGGCGAGTGGCCTGTTCGATCATTCGCGGCCTAGACAAGGCGTATTCTGATTACCTATTGTTGCTCTTGTTTGTGATGTGGCACTATGCGGTTTCCTGGTTGTTTCGCACATATTTGTAAACCGGTTTTAAAAATGATATGTTTTCATTTAAGTACTTTCTGATTCGCATACTTAGTACACAGTCGACTCCTTCGGGGCTGCGTTCATGCCGCGGTAAGGGCAGCAGTGCTAGATCCGCATCCTTAGGATCTCTACGTTGGTGTCGAGCTCCATCTCTTCCGAGGCTCTACTTTTGGTATGATCTCCTGTTGTAGATAGTTTTATGCAGGGGTATGGCGGAACCTGTCTCCGCCATAGTTGTATATTTCCTTAGAGTCTGTAGTCATGTATGCGATGTCGGATGTAGCGCTAAAAACATGATTATATATATATCCGAAAGGCGATGTTTTCTCACATGTCATGTCTTGTTTTATAAACTGTTTCATGTCTTGCTTTATGTTTCCGCTAATTACTCTGATGTATGACTACTTGGGTGCCCCGGTAAGGCACCAGTCACGGGCCCCGGAACGGGTCGTGACACTACCCTTACTAAATTTCGTCCAAGACCATATGTGGGATGCCATGTGTCGCCCTCTCATTCGTCCATAAAATTCTGTAACCCTCATGGGCCCCACAAAATGTAAAATTCCTCGGGTGGGCCCCACATGACCAAATCCGTAAAAATAAACTCCCATAATGTTAAAAGTTCCATATTCCTCAAATAATACATTTTGAGAATTCAATTCTCATCAACGAACATTTTTCCTTTCCGACGTTCGGAAGATTTTCCGTCGGAAAAACAATTCTTCCTTTCGTACTAATTTCCAAGTCTTGTTTCCTTACGTACATTCTCTTATACATGTCCTGGACTTACGGGATGTAACATAAGTTTGCTTGGACGTACCGACAGTGATGTGGGATTCCACGGGTATGCGTCCATTATGATTGATCCTTGGACATGCTTATACGATGTGGGATTTCGGGGCATGTGACCAGGAGGCGGGTTAGATTCGGTTGTTTATTACCCATGGCCATACATTATACGATGAGGGTTCGGGGCATGCGACCATGCTATGTACGATTATTACTCCATGGGCTGGCTCCTATGAAGACATGTACCAGCGATGAGGGATTAGGGGCGTGTTATATTATTACCCGTGGGCTAGCTCCGGCGAAGACTGCACCTACGATTAGGGATGCGAGGGCACGTTATGGCCATGCTTATACGATGAGGATTCCGGGGCATGCGGCACGTTATATATATATATGTGTTGTATATGTATGCTCGAAGCGGTGAGGTGGATGCCACAGCGCCACGTGGTTATATGTTACACTTATGATCGGCGTGATGTAGGATTCCACGCGAAAGATATATATATGTATTGTGTATGTGTACGCCGACGGAGGCGGATGCCAGGCGCGTCACATGGTTATATGTTACACTTATGACCGGCGATGATGGGGATTCCACGCACGCTTTTGATATTTGTGTGACTTGATCGCGTCCCATATTATGCCGGTAGTATATCGTCCTCCATGTAGGTCGGATTATGTTATGAAAGATAAGTAAGTTATATGGTAATGAACTTGACGATTTTTCCCAAGTATATGCGTAAGAAAGTGACTATAACTTTTATTGAAAGCGGAAAAGATAATAAGGTGCGATTAAGTTCATAAGTGGTAATGACACGCAGATCCAGTATGTACTTTTTTATACTTGCCCGTCATTCTCTTGTGCGATTATGATACGCATTTCTGTACTTTATTTCTGCTCCATATTCGCACTGTTGTACCGACTTTTTCGTGCGTTAATGCCATGAGTTTAGGTACACAGGTTGGTGATCTCGCTCTTAGGATCTCGGTTGATTTTGGGAAAAGCTCCATTTGCTTGGAGGCTTATCTCTTGATGCCTTTCCGAGGTTGTAGATTCATGTATATTCATGGTATGGCGGGGCCTGTCCCGCCACTATTGTGCGTTAAAACTCTTAGAGTGCAGTAGTCACATGTGTGGGTCGATTTGTAAAGGAAAAGAGGCAACCGCTTGGTTGTATATATATGTCGGAAGGTAGCCTATCGGCTAACTCGTTATTTTACTGTTGTTTTATTTTATAAGTTTCATGTATGTTCCGCTGATTATCTCTGATGTATACCTGTAAGAGTGCCCAGGTAGGGCACCAGTCGCGGGCCCGGGGTCGTGACAAAAGTGGTATCAGAACAGTTAGTCCTCGGAAAGTGTCTACAGAGTGTCTAGTAGTCTTGATTATCGGTGTGTTGTGCACCACATCTATAATCAAGAGGCTTCGAACATTTAGGATTGGTTTCATTCTTCTCTCTTTGAGATCGTGCGATAGAGTTGTCTAGTAGGTTGAATCCTCTCCGACCCCTTCTTATGTAGATTATGCCTCCTGGAAGGCGGCCGGGCCCAGAAGGCAAGGCAGCAGGAGGCGTTAGTGGTACGCAGAGGGTTACCGGACTCGGCACAGACTATGCCTGAGGTAGTAGGCGGATCGGCGAGCTCAGCCACGCCGGCGGTATTAGAGGAGCCGAGAGCGACAGTAGCTCCAGAGGTTCCGTGCGAGCCGTTATACCGTATTTCCAGTATGTACGTGAGGCGTCACGATAAAAGTTTAAGCCTTAAGTAGGCAAGGGTCGAAATTTTGTTCACCACCCACGAAAAGAATCGTTTTCCGACGAAACGTTTTCCAAAACTTGCGAAGGGAAAATTACGGCTATGTCATTTATTATTTTTGCGGATTTTTCCGAGATGAAATATTTTGGACCAATGAGAGGCGACACTTGTCACCTCGAGTTGGCGGTTGTGGGCATCATTTGGACGATTTCAAAGTCTTGGAGTAGGTAGGATATTTGTGATATTTTGTGTAGTAGTTGGATAAGGTACACCTGGGTAAATCCTCACCCTCCACTTTCCCACCACTTGTCTTGATCTTGGCCATTGGTTTTCCTATAAATACCCCCCCTTGGTTGAAGACTTCTTCATCCACAAAATGTTTTCTAAGTCTTGAAATCCTCCCCCCCTTCTTGTGTAGTTCTCGTCCAAGTTTTCCTCCCTGTGAGGCCTTTTGTAGAGAGAGTACCCCTACCTTGAGTTGTTCTCGTATAAATACCCCCCCCCCCCTTGGTAGAAAAGTATTCTCCAAGTATTGTTACTATTCCAAAATACCTTGGCCCAAATACCTTGTAGTATTCCAAGGTTACCCCTATACTAAAAGCCCGAAATACTATTATACTTCCTTGACCACAAAAATGAAACCCTAAGGAAAATCTTCATGGCGGTTGACGATTAAGAAGAAGTTGCGTAGAACTTCTAAGGGTTGTTTGGAGCGGGTTGGAGCACCTGCAGTAGGAGCTAAACGTTGCTCGGGATGACATTAAACTTGGATAATTTTGGGCTTATCGAGGTAAATACTCTTGTCCTTATATTGTAATTGGAAATTACATCTGTAGTAATATAGAAATGAATATAAGATTCATAGAAGGATATTCTGAGAAGAGAATTGAAGCGTAATAGAAGGATATTACGTAAAAGACTTGAATGAAATCGCATCGTAACAAGATTAAATCAGACTTACATAGGGTGTATTTACGATGAGACTTGTGTAGCTTAACGGTAGGGAAGTCTGCGATTTTCCGTAGAATAGAGAACCCCGCTTAGAATATTCTACTGAGTAGTCTAGACGTTGATGGGCGTATATGGCCTTTATAGGTTGAATGTTCGCAAGTAGCATGTTCTACTTGAAAGGTGGACAAGGCTAGCCGGGTTATAGCCGTGGAGCGTTTTGCTAATTGTCGATAATCGTCGCGAGGTATGTGATTCTTCATATCCTCTTGAGCATGATATTTTAAAAGAATATATATAGTACGGTAGACGTACGTGTGTTAACTGAACGTGGTTTTACCGCGATGTCTTTTGACTTGAGTCTAATAATAAGAATTTTGAAGTATTTCAAAAAAATTAAGAAACCTTTTTGAAAGAAGAGTAATGTTTGGTTTTAAAAGCTTAAGAGTTATACTAGCTTTATGGGAAGTTAGGTATAACGACTTAAGAGAGATAAAAAGAATGGTTTATTGATTTTAGAAGTTAAGAGACTTGATCTTAAAAGATAAGAGACTTTACTTAATTAAATTAATATGAATTTTGTTAAAAAGTGTGAAACCTCATTCGTGAGTAATGAGTACTTGGTTTTTAAAAGGAATAATGTTTCTTGATTAGGAAATCGAATAAGTATCGAGCGAACCACTACTAAGTAATAAAGGGAAATGTATTGACTAATTTTGTATTATTAAAACCAGTAGAAACCTCCATATGCATAGAAGCTAAGATGAGACAAAATGATATTACATTTCCTAGATCATGGTTGCTTTAATAAGATTGATTATGAACAAGAATAACCTACTCACATATAAGGCATATGTTTCTCAAATTGTTTTAAAGGAGAATTATATCATTAAGTGATTAAAACTATGAACTACGAAACCTTTCAAAAATGAGAAAATTGAGTATTTGAAATTAGGCAAACTTGAACGTTTGGAAAAGAATGTTGTTACTTGATTTTACAAAGAGAAGTGTTTTGGTTTACTTAAAAGATAGTCACTCTATTTTTATACTACGTATTGTGTGACTTCTGTGAAAGAAACGAATCTTTTAAAGAGTTAATGTATGAAGTACTTTGGGGATAAAAACCCGAACTTGTTAACATAAAGTAGAAAGTACCTTGTGTGAATAACTTGATTGTGTTGGTTTGTGATAGCCTTGCAATACTTTCTTGTTGATTTGATAAGTAAACATGTTAGGATGCTACGTGTGTTAGTATCTTGTGATGTTTGTGTAAAGGGGTTTCCACTTGTTGTGCTTATCGCGGACCATGATGTTAGTGTGCGCCTTTGTGGTCATGCGGTCTATGTGGCCACGCGATCGCGAGTCCAGGCGATGCCGGAGTAGCTACCTCGACGCGGGTTATACCTCATGCGCCTATGTGAGTGGCCTATGCGGAGACGCGGGAAGTTCCAGGATTAGACGCGCAAGCATTTGATCTCGCGGGCGATGGCGGCTTCGATCATGTGGCGGTGCAGACGGACTCGTGATCTGATTTATGACCGCTGTTAGTACGGTGGGTGTTAGTAGTCGGCTATGCCTTCGCATTTACCCCGCAGACGGTTTTATTATGACACGCGTGGGACCCGGTGTTCATGTGTAGTCCTTGGTTCTTTTATATCATAGACTGCCGGCAGTGAGGAAGGTATTCCACGGGCATGATTGATGTTTTGGGCGTGAGACCCATAGTTACATTTGAGTGATGAATTTGAGGGAGTGAGGACCTGACTTGACATGACTGCCTAATTATTGTGAACTGTAGTTTTGTTATCATACATGTCTCCTGCTTTATATACTATTTTGATTTCATTTACGTGATTTTCGGGCCACATACTTGGTACTGTTATCGACCTCCTTCGGGCCGCGTTCACGCCGCAGTGAGGTACACCGATTGTTGATCCTCGCTCATAGTGGTCATAGTTGGCGTTGGGAAGCTCCGTTTTCCGAGGCTTATCAATGGTATAGTCCCTCGTTGTAGGTACTTACATTCAGGGTATGGCGGGCCCCGTCCCGCTATTGTTGTCATATCATTCTTAGGTCTCAGACATCATTGTAGGAAAAGTTGTAAAAGGGATGTAATCGTCGGATTTAAGTTTTTATATATATATGCCGAAAGACAACTTTTCTCGTATAATCGCTTTCATATTTCATGTCTTGTTTTATATTCCGATTACTACGATGTATGTCTACTGGGTGCCCGGTAGGCAATCACGCCCGGTTCGGTCGTGACAAAAGTGGTATCGTAACGCTTAATCCTGGAAAGTGTCTACGTAATCGTATCTAGTAGAGTCTTGATTATCGGTGTGTTGACACCACACCAATAATCGTGAGGCTATAGGATATTTAGGATTGGTTTCCATTCTTCTCACTCTGAGATCGTGCCTTAGAGCTGTGTTATAAGTTGGACCCCTCTAACGTATTTCTTTCCCTTACCAGTTATGCCTCCGCGTAAGGCAACCCGGGCCCAGAAGGGCAATGCAGCCGAGGGAGCTGCCAGTAGAGCACAGAGGGTTACGATAGCACAGGCCCAATCATCACCTGAGGTGGTGCTTTATTCGGGGAGTTCTGCGACGTCGCCAATTTCAAGCAGAGTTTAGCACGGCGGTAGCTTCCATCGCGCCATGATATATGAGCCTTCGGCCCAATGACCGGGAACAAAGAATATGGATTACAAAGGAATGGACCTGTTACTAGATAGGATTTTAGCAACCAGAGAATATAGAGTGCACCGATATATCACGGGTCTTGATGACTATCTAAAGAAAGGTTGTGCAAGAGTAGCTCTTCAGTCAGGCATGGATATTGCCCGCGTACAGGCTTATGCGCAGCACACAGAGGAACATGGAGATCGACGGATTAACCAAGATCAGCAGAAGAGGGCCAGATCGGCAGGGTCCTTTGGTAACTTTCGAGGCGAATCGCCTCACCAGCAGACTAGATATGCGCCTCCGCCAGTGCAGAGTGGTCCTCCACAGGTTCGATATTCGAGTATGCCGGAGTTGGTCAGAGCTCCAGGGCTTCTGGTTCACAGCTATACGTGCGCCCCACCGGATTCGATTTTCCTCGGTATTCACACAGGCGACGCCATCCCGGGAATGTCGTCTTTTTGTTGGTGCTTGTTTTACCGGCGACCGTCAGGGCCATGTGTCGAAAGGATGTCCTAGTAGGAGGACTCACCGCGATCGATTCTGGATTCAGTTGTCCGGAGAGGAAGGGTGCTAGCGAGAGGCCACCCCACCCTGTGACCGTTGTGGTAGATGTCATTGTGGGAGTGTCGTGCTTCTTCGACCTTGTTACGCTTACAGCAGGCCATTTGCGAGAAATTGTCCGACCAGAGGTGGCGCGGATGTAGAGACTCAGCCTTCGGGATCAGTGGCTAGTTCATCATCTTCCCTAGCTATGCGCCCAACAGGGCAGGATTGATTAGAACGACAAAGGGAAGTGAAGCAGTAGATGCAGGTATATCCTTAACCCTCTAGAGATTTGTATGTGTGATAAGATGAGTATATCACAAGTGTTGTGTTCAGATAGCATTATGAGAAAAATTGTGATTTGAAACATGATTAGTTAGAAGGGTAAGATTGGGGATAGGAAAAGTGTGAGCCTTATAATGTTATACGTAGAGACCTTAGAGGCAAGGCCATCTCGAGTAAAAGATTTATTTTATGTTTGACCCTTATCAGAGTGCATAGTACACGTGAGATATGTCTGTGTGATAAGTCCCGGAGTGGTATGAAATGAAAGAGGGTAGTTGATCTAAGAAGACCACTAGGTTTTCGTAACTTGATTAGTGAGATTGTTGGGATCGGGAACAAGAGTTTTCGCGATAGCGGTCGGTTGATGACCGACGCGTCAACCCGCGCCCGTAATATGGTGGGGTCGGTTCGAGGTGGTCCCGCG
Source organism: Przewalskia tangutica (assembly GCA_029844215.1). Lineage (NCBI taxonomy): Eukaryota > Viridiplantae > Streptophyta > Magnoliopsida > Solanales > Solanaceae > Przewalskia > Przewalskia tangutica. Next base: position 55,979,490 of record CM056739.1, read on the forward strand.
GTGGTGGGTCACGAGTGTTAGGCCCAATTTTAGTTAACCAGACGAGTTCGTGGATGCGTTCGACCCGATGGTCACGATGAGGTCAGCCCATCTTGTCTTTTAGTCAAGACCGTTTACTCGGCATAGGGTTATGCGAGATGTTATATCGGGAAGGTTGTAAGGCTGCACGAGGTGCCTACTTTCACCTTATGTCAGGCAGTGGAGCCCAGGTTACGGCTATTTCGTTTTCTGGAAGTATTACCAGGCAGGGATAGGCAGCGGTGAGTCTCGATGTGCATTCCCCCTCGGGCCAGTGTTTGGATTTCAGGGGTAGCTGTGAGGATTGTTGTCTCATGTTGAGGAAGTGTTTTATAGCTACCATTTCAGTATTCGGATGTCGCCTTATGAAGCCTTGTAGGGGCGGAAGTGTAAGTTGTCGGTCGATTGGTTCGATGTTGGCAAGGTTCAGATAGTTGGTTCATACTTGTTTCGACAGGATGTGGATAGGGTGAAGCTTATCCAGGAGAAGTTATTGACAGCTCAGAGTCAACAGAAGTCGTACGGATAGTCGGCGTCGACACTTGGAGTTCAGGTTGACGGTAGGATTTCTTGAAGGTACCGCCCCGGAAAGGGGGTGACAAGATTTGGAAAACAGAGGAAACTTAGCCTGAGGTACTTGGAGCGTTTTCAGATCCTTTGGAGGGTAGGCCAGGTTGCCTATAAGTTGGCATTGCCATCCGACGTAGGGAGCAGTACGTCCGGTCTTTCATGTTGTTATGTTCGGAAAAGTATCGGAGATCCATCCAGAGTGCTCCCCGTTAATGATGACCTAGTTGGAGGAAGTAACCTGCAGATTTTGGCGAAGCAATACCAGAAATGTGGTAAGTTATGAGAAAGAGTTCGAGTGTACGAGGAGGGTATGACGAGTAAGGGAAGAAGTGAGCATGTGTTAAGAGAATAGAAGGGATCATTTCTTTTGTAAGTGAAGGTGCGAAGAGAGTATCTTTTAGCCCTTGGGTGGGAGCTTTTGTAGTGATGGAGGTGATTCCTCGTGGACTTGGATTAAGTATTTGGCGTGTGTGTTGTTTTGTGGCCAGATGTGGCATTGGCAACTTGTTTATGTTAAGAGGAATGTTATCGTTATCTGTCTTGAGAAGGAACATTCGGGACGAATGTTTCTAAGGAGGGGAGAATGTTATACCCTGTAATTCCAGAGTATGTACGTGAGGGCGTACGTATAAAGGTTTAAGCCTTAAGTAGGCAAGGGTCGAAATTTTGTTCACCACCCACGAAAAGAATCGTTTTCCGACGAAACGTTTTCCAAAACTTGCGAAGGGAAAATTACGGCTATGTCATTTATTATTTTTGCGGATTTTTCCGAGAGATGAAATATTTTGGACCAACGAGAGGACGACACCTGTCACCCTCAAGTTGGCGGATTTGTGGGCATCATTTGGACGATTTCAAAGTCTTGGAGTAGGTAGGATATTTGTGATATTTTGTGTAGTAGTTGGATAAGGTACACATGGGTAAATCCTCACCCTCCACTTGCCCACCACTTGTCTTGATCTTGGCCCTTGGTTGTCCTATAAATACCCCCCTTGGTTGAAGACTTCTTCATCCACAAAATGTTTTCTAAGTCTTGAAATCCTCCCCTTCTTGTGTAGTTCTCGCCTAAGTTTTCCCTCCCCTTTGTGAGGCCTTTTGGCAGAGAGTACCCCCCTACCTTGTGTTGTTTTCGTGAAATAAACCCCACCTTGGGAGAAAAGTATTCTCCAAGTAGTGTTACTATTCCAAAATAACTTGGCCCAAATACCTTGTAGTATTCCAAGGTTACCCCTATACTAAAAGCCCAGAAATACTATTATACTTCCCTTCAGTCACAAAAACGAAACCCTAAGGAAAATCTTCATAGCCGGTTGAAGTATTAAGAAGAAGTTGCGTAGAACTTCTAAGGGTTGTTTGGAGCGGGTTGGAGCACCCAGAGTAGGAGCTAAACGTTGCTCAGGATCGACATTAAACTTGGATAATTTTGGGCTTATCGAGGTAAATACTCCTGTCTTTATATTGTAATTGGAAATTACATACTGTAGTAGTATAGAAATGAATATAAGATTCATAGAAGGATATTACAGAAGAGAATTGAACTGTAATAGAAGGATATTATAGAAAAGACTTGAACTGAAATCGCATCAGAAGAAGATTAAACTGTACTTACATAGGATTGTATTTACAGTAGACTTGTGTAGCTTAACGGGTAAGGAAGTGCTGCCCGATTTTCCGTAGAATAGAGAACCCCCCTGCTTAGAATATTCTACAGAGTAGTCTAGACGTTGATGGACGTATATGGCCTTTATAGGTTGAATGTTCTGCAAGTAGCATGTTCTACTTGAAAGGTGGACAAGGCTAGCCGGGTTATAGCCGTGGAGCGTTTTGCTAATTTTCGATAATCGTCGCGAGGTATGTGATTCTTCCTATCCTCTTGAGTATGATATTTTAAAAGAATATATATAGTACGGTAGACATACGTGTGTTAACTGAACGTGGTTTTACCGCGATGTCTTATGACTTGAGTCTAATAATAAGAATTTTGAAGTATTTCAAAAGAATTAAGAAACCTTTTTGAAAGAAGAGTAATGTTTGGTTTTAAAAGCTTAAGAGTTATACTAGCTTTATGGAAAGTTAGGTATAACGACTTAAGAGAGATAAAAATAATGGTTTATTGATTTTAGAAGTTAAGAGACTTGATCTTAAAAGATAAGAGACTTGACTTAATTGAATTAATATGAATTTTGTTAAAAAGTGTGAAACCTCATTCGTGAGAAATGAGTACTTGGTTTTTAAAATGAATAATGTTTTACTGATTCCGGAAATCAGAATAAGTATCGAACGAACCACTGCAGCGTTAATAAAGGGAAATGTATTGACTAATTAAGTATTATTAAAACCAGTAGAAACATTCATCTGCATAGAAGCTAAGATGAGACAAAATGATATTACATTTCCTAGATCATGGCTGCTTTAATAAGATTGATTATGAACAAGAATAACCTACTCACATATAAGGCATATGTTTCTCAAATTGTTTTAAAGGAGAATTATATCATTAAGTGATTAAAACTATGAACTACGAAACCTTTCGAAAATGAGAAACTTGAGTATTTGAAATTAGGCAAACTTGAACGTTTGGAAAAGAATGTTGTTACTTGATTTTACAAAGAGAAGTGTTTTGGTTTACTTAAAAAGATAGTCACTCTATTTTTATACTACGGGTATTGTGTGACTTCTGTGAAAGAAACGGATCTTTTAAAGAGTTAATGTATGAAGTACTTTGGGGATAAAAACCCGAACTTGTTAACATAAAGTAGAAAGTACCTTGTGTGAATAACTTGATTGTGTTGGTTTGTGATAGCCTTGTAATACTTTCTTGTTGATTTGATAAGTAAACATGTTAGGATGCTACGTGTGTTAGTATCTTGTGATGTTTGTGTAAAGGGGTTTCCCTTGTTGTGCTTATGTTGTTTAACGATAAGCTGTTGTGTTAGTATTATATCACTCACCTCTTGACATGATACCGGGGGTTAAGCTGCCCTCCGATGCGGGGTAGACTCAGGCGGTCTGGGACCATGATTCGAGAATACCTCACGCGGGTCCGTGTGTGACCTATGCGAGCTACGAGTTCCGTGTTAGTGTCGTCCTTTGTGGTCATGCGGTGCATGTGGCCATGCGGATCGCGAGTCCGTGGCGATGCCGGGAGTAGCTACCCTCGACGCGGGGTTATACCACATGCGGGCCTATGTGTGGCCTATGCGAGTGCGGGAAGTTCGATTAGACGCGCACATTTGATCCGCGCGAGTGGCGGCTGATCATGTGGCGGTCAGATGCAGACCTCGTGATACGCTTTATGACCTGTTGGTACGGTGGGTGTTAGTAGTCGGCTATGCCTTCGTCACCCCATACGGTTTTATTATGACACAGTGGGACACGTGTTCATGTGTATTCCTTGGTGCTTTTATATCATAAATGCCGCGGTGAGGAAGGTATTCCACGCATGATTGATGTTGTGGGCGTGAGACCCATAGTTATATTTGAGTGATGACTTTGAGGCGTGAGTCACGACTTGACATGGCTTATTTATTATGAATCGTAGTTTGGTTATCATACATGTCTCCGCTTTATATAGCCTACTATGATTTCATTTATGATTTTCGCCACATACTTGGTACTGTTATCGACCTCTCTGGCCGAGTGCGTTCATGCCACGGGTAGGTACACCAGTTGTTGATCCTCGCTCATAGGGTCACAGTTCAGCGTTTGGGAAGCTCCGTTTCTCCGGAGGCTTATCAGTGGTATAGTCCCCTTTCGTTGTAGGTACTTACATTCAGGGGTATGGCGGGGCCCTGTCCCGCTATTGTTGTCATATCATTCTTAGAGGTCTCAGACATTCTTTGTGGGCAAAGTTGTAAAGGATGTAATCGTTGGATTTACGTTTTTATATATATATGCTGAAAGGCAACTTTTCTCAGATAACTGTTTCATATTTCATGACTTGTTTTATATTCCGCTGATTACTCTGATGTATGTCTACTTGGGTGCCCGGGGTAAGGCACCATTCACGGGCCCGGTTCGGTCGTGACACGAGCCTCGATTCCTGACCGGCGAGTTTAGAGATTATGGAGAGCGGTCGGGCTATTGACTAGCATAGTGGTAGGCGCGGCAAACAGAGCGAGTAGCTAACCCTAGTAAGCCGGTTTGAGGATTCGGGATTTTCTGGGTTGTAGTCCACCCGAGTTTTATGGTTCGAGATCTGAGGATGATCCTCAAGAGTTCGTTCGGCAGCTACAGCGTACTATGCAGGTGCTTAGGGCCTCGGAGACAGAGTCAGTTGTGTTAGCATCTTACCAGTTACGCGATATTGCGTTGAACTGGTTTGAGTCTTGGGAGCTGTCGAGAGGTGTGGGTGCTCGTCCGGCAGTTTGGGATGAGTTCACGGAGGCCTTTCTTGATCACTTTTTGCCTCCTGAAATGAGGAGAGCCCGTGTTGATAGGTTCTTGTCATTGAGGCAGAATGGGAGGACCATCAGGGAATACAACCTGGAGTTTGACTCGTTGGCCAGGTATGCGCACACTATTGTGGCTGATATGGCGGACAGAGTTCACCGCTATGTGATGGGGCTAGACCATTATATGATTACTGCATGCCTGGGAGTGGCCCTTCAGCCCGGTATGGATATTGCCAGGATGCAGGCTTATGCACAAGGATAGAGGGCGAGAGAGAGGGTCGGCTAGACTCGAGCCACCTCAAGAGGGCAGTGGCGAGGTTCGAGGAAATTCGCGAGGCGGACAACCTCAGCAGCAGAGTAGGTCCACTTTTCAGCCGACACAGAGTGCTCCTTCCCGGTCTTCTGGCCGGAGGTTTGGTCGCCGGGGGTATTCGGGAGCAGTCGTGATCCGAGCTGCAGTTCGCGATGTCCGAGGATAGTAGCTAGGGGAAGCCACCTTTGCCCCGGTGTGGTCACTATAGTAGATTCCATTTTGGGGAGTGTCGTACTACTTCGACAGCTTGTTATGCTTGCGGCCAGCAGGGCCATTTCGTGAGAGACTGTCCGACCAGAGGTGGCACTAGTGGGATAGCGCAGTCTACTGGATCAGTTGCGGGTTCTTCGCCATCCATAGCTAGGCAGGATGTTTATGCACCGACAGGCCGTGACAGAGGTCGTGGTGGAAGTTCCCAGTTTTAGCGGTCCTTTGAACCGCCTATATGATTTCAGGTATGTCTTCGGCCCTTTAGAAACTTGTATGCATGATAAAGTTGTGGTATGTTTAAGTGTTATGAACAAATTTTATTGAGACTATGTATATGCTAGAACGAGTTGGAAGTACGAAAAGGTAATCTCTTTTGGGCTTATGATGGACGGATATGCGTGTGAGAGGTAGTAGTGCCATGTGTGGCATTATTGGATAAATGAGAGGGCGACACGTGGCACCCCCACATATGGTCTTGGATGAATTAGAGGAAGGGTAAAATGGTCATTGACCATCTTGGAAGATAAGTCTTGCAAGCTTGAGATTGTTGACCAAGGTCAACTTGTCCACTTGGCTATTTAATTAATGATCCTCATCCAAGCCACACATTTGTTGTAATCTAAGCCCTCCAATGTGTTTTAAATACTACACTAGTAGCAAGACAAGGTCTTCCAACACTTAGAAAAATCACAACATTCTTGTTCTTGTAGATGACCTCTCGGGTTTGGTCCATTTGCCCACACAAAATTTTGTAGTTTTGTTCCATTGTCCACAAGACTTTAACCCAATGTCCCTAAGGGTATTGTAAGGATATCTCAATAGAAAGATTTCGGAAAAACGGAGTTTTCACGTTAGTCGCAAGGCGGAAACTTAAGGAGTTCTTCAACTTTGAAGTTGGAACTTGAAGATGGGTTCTTCATAGGCTTCTAAGGAGTGCTTGGAGCGGATTGGAACCTAAGGAAAGGAGCTAAGAATTTGCTAAGGAGCGACTTTGAATCTTGGAATTTTTAAGGGCTTATAAAGGTATAAATCTTGTCGTTTTAGCAATTAAGGTTTACTTATTGTTGTAGTTATGGATGTTAGCAAGCATGAGGTATTTAGTATAAGGTTTTATAAGTTTATTGGCTATTGGAACCCTAATCCGAAAACTAGCATGTTTAGCCTTAAGATTACAATTCAAGTCTATTATTAGTTTAAGTAGTCGCATGTTGTATAAAGAAGGAAATTGTAGTTGTTGAAGTTGTTTATGACTATATAACATGTTAGACCTTAGAATTTGTAATTGGAAAAGGATTGGAAAAGACTTTGAATTGTTGGTTATGTAAGTTGGCCGAGAATGGCTAGTGAGCATTAAACTACTTCGTATGAATTGTGGGGCGGAATTTTACACGTATTGTAAGGCGTGTAATCCCCTTTGTTTGGTTGATTGTTTTGAGCCTTAAATGTGGCGTGTTGGTTACTGTATTCGGCCTTGAAAAAGGTGGCAAAATGAGTAGAAACAAAGGAAGTGCTACCCGATTTTTCATAGAATTAGAGACCGTATACTTGGTATTATTCTACGTTAGAGACTAGAAGTTGATAGTCTTGTTGTGACCATTATAGGTTGACACTTCTACGTACGGCGTATTCGGCTTAGCTTGTAGATTTAGCCGAAAAGGTATGTGAACTATCTCCTCTTCTAGCATGATTCCTTAAGATAAAGAAAGTATTTCCTACTCCTTAAATGATCCATTCCTTGGTTGTATTTGGATTTCCTAAAGTAGAATTTGTTCTATGTACTTCCTTGATTGTACTTTGATGTTTAAATTGTAAGTTGTATAATCCATTGCCTTAGTGAAGTTTGGATTCTTAAAGAGTGGAAGTATTTTACTTAAAGTACATAGAGTCTTGAAAAGGAAGTGGTTTCCAAACCTTTTGGCTAGTTCCTTAGTTCCAAAACCTAAAGGTCATTATAATGACTTTAGGGAAGTCAAAGGAGTGATTTACTTAATTGTTTTAAAAGAGGAGAAATGACATGATTTAAGAGAAGTAACTTGTTTTAAAGGTGTGAGTTACTTAAGGTTTAAAAGTAGAAGAAACTTGTTTTCAATATATTAAGAGACTCGAAGTATTTTTGAAAGTTAAGAATCTTGATTTGAAAGTTTGTGATACTTGGTTTTAAGTATAAGTCTCTTGGTTATAAAAAGAATGAAATTGTCTAAAAACCATAAAGGGTTATAACGGCTTTATGGGAAGTTGGTTATAACGGCTTTATGGAAGGTTTAGAAAGTTGTCTATTTTGATTAATGGGCATAAGTTGCCTTGATTGTGAAAATTTGAAGTTACTTGATTTCAAGCTTTGAAATGAGTTTTCTAAGAGTGTAGTAACTTACTTTGAAAAATAGACACAACTTGATACTACGGGTGTTAGTATCTTGGGGTTTTACATAAAAAAGAGTCTTTTGAAAAGAATGTACGTACGTAGTACTTTGGCTTGATTAATTGAGAATTATTCTAAGTGTGCCTTGATAAGTACTTTGGCTTGATTAATTGAGAATTAGTCTAAGTGTGCCTTGATAAGTACTTTGGCTTGATTAATTGAGAATTATTCTAGATGTGCCTTGATAAGTACTTTGGCTTGATTAATTGAGAATTATTCTAAGTGTGCCTTGATAAGTACTTTGGCTTGATTAATTGAGAATTATTCTAAGTGTGCCTTGATAAATACTTTGGCTTGATTAATTGAGAATTATTCTAAGTGTGCCTTGATAAGTATTTTGGCTTGATTAATTGAGAATTAGTCTAAGTGTGCCTTGATAAGTACTTTGGCTTGATTAATTGAGAATTATTCTAAGTGTGCCTTGATAAGTACTTTGGCTTGATTAATTGAGAATTATTCTAAGTGTGCCTTGATAAGTACTTTGGCTTGATTAATTGAGAATTATTCCATGTGTGCCTTGATAAGTACTTTGGCTTGTTTAATTGAGAATTGCCTATGTGTGCTGGAAATAGTCGGTTGTGTGCTAGTGGTATATCATTCATTTCGGGGTCATTCCCCGGGTTTGTGGCATTTGCATATTCCGTGGATTTGCTACCCACGATGCGAGGAATACCTCATGCGAGTCCGCAAGGGCTTATGCGGGTGAAATAGTCCCATGCGGGCGGGTCCAGCCTATGCGAGGAATACCTCATGCGAGTCCGTAAGGGCTTATGCGGGTGAAATAGTCCCATGCGAGGAATACCTCATGCGGGTCCACGCGACCTATGCGGGTGAAATAGTCCCAGGAGTAGGATTGCTTAATGATACTGCGGGCGGGTGGTCCTGCTTGATCGTGAGCTTCCTAGTTTATATTGTAAGTATACTACTATTTACTCTCATTGTTAGTAAGGCACAGTGTACTGTAATTTGATTATCATGGACTGCCGGCAGTGAGGAAGGATTCCACGGGCATGATTGATATTATGGGCGTGAGACCCATGGTTATATTTTAGTAATGACTTTGAGGGCATGCGTCCCTGACTTGATATGACTGTTATGTATTGTGTACTGTAGGTTGGCTATCATACATGTCTCCTGTTTTGTTTAGACTGTTATGATTTCATTACGATTTCATCGCTTCACATAATTGGTACATTCTTCGTCGACCTCCTTCCGGCCGCGTTCACGCCGCAGTTTAGGTCTGTTGTTTGGTGATCGGCAGTGTAGGACCGCCGAGTTTTGGATAGCTCCTTCATTGGGAGTTTATCTTTTGGTATAAGTTCTTTCAGATGTGCTTTATACGATTCACGCATGCGGGGCCTTGTCCCGTCATAGTTCAGTATAACTCTTAGAGGTCTGTATTCATATGTGGGATTGGACTCATGTACAGTGTAGTATCTTTTTTATGTATATTATATGGCAGCTTTGTCGTCTTTGCCCTTGTACGTATGTTGGTTTAAAAAAAAAAGGTGTTATTTAAATTCCGCAGTTTGCTTAGTTGTTAAGGTAGAAGGGTGCCCAGGTAGGGCACCGATCGTGGGCAGAGGTTCGGGCGTGAGTGGTATCGAGCGATCGGTCCTCGGAATGTCTGCCATCGTGTCTAGTAGAGTCTTGATTATCGGTGTGTTGCGCGCCATACCCATAAACAGGAGGCTACAGGACATTTAGGAGTTGGTTTCTATTCTTCTCACTCTGAGATCGTGCCCTAGAGCTGTGTTAGTAAGATAATTTCTCTCTGACGTAATTTTGTGTTACAGTTATGCCTCCAAGGAGGGCAACAGCCGCCCAGAAGGGCAAAGGAGTAGCAGGAGCTACTAGTCAGACTCAGAGAGTTGATAGGGCTTATGCCCAGGGTATACCGGATATTGTGCCGCAGTCGGCGAGTTCTTCTGCGCCAGGTTTTGAGGCCCCAACACCAGAGCCTCCAGTTTCTCAGTTAGGGGAAGACTTTAGGGTCATGAAGGAAGCCATTATGTTATTGACCAAGATAGCATTGCTACAATTTCATCAGCAGGAGGTTATTCGGCGATGCAGGCGGTGCGGGGTAGAGGGCGGTAGCGGCGATCTGCGTAGAGGGCTAGGACCGGTTGGTTATCCCATGAGTTTTTGGACGGCCTTTCGGTGCCAGTGAGATATTCGTCTCAGCCTACCCAGTACATACCCCCGCAGCCCACAGGTGGGAGATTGGACCCCACAAGGTATTTAGGAGCCGTTCCAAGCTCCAGGGGTCGAGGTTCTCAGTCGAGGCCACTTTTTCCTCAGTGTTTCCGATGTAGTAAGCGTCATTTGGGGAAATGTCGTTATGGCACAGGTGTTTGTTTTTATTGTGGCCGTCCGGGCCATATTCGGAGGGTATGTCCTTTTAGAAAGAGCACCGTGGGTGGCTCGACCTATGAGGCAGTGGTTGGTTCCTTTCCTCCACGGTTGTGCGTCCCGCAAGGCGGTGTTGGATGTCGACCAACCGTGGTAGAGGTCAGTGGAGTTTATAGTTAGCGTTCCTTCGAACGCATAGATGACGTGACTGCGGGCAGATCGGGAGGCGACATCGCCGCGGGGTTCTGGTATATTTCGATCACAACCCGAACCGGGCGTGGATGGTGCCTTACCCGGGCACCCTAGTGATACAACATCAGTAATCGGGAACATAAAACACATACATGAAACCAATGTAAGAAGAGTGAAATAAGACAAAGCTAACCAAAAGCAGTTCTGTCGGTATATATAAATAACAATTTGAGCGATTACATCCCTTTCTACAACTACGCCACAAGTACTACAGACCTCTACGAATGATATGATAACAACGGACAGGGCCCGTCATACCGAATGTAGCACCTACCACAACAGGGGAATATACAAAGATAAGCCTACCTAGAAACGTAGCTTTCCCAAACTCTGAACTCTGACCCTAAGAGCGAGGATCAACGACTGCAGTACATTTACCAGCGGCATGATCTCTGCCACCCGAAGGAGGTCGATAACAGTACCAAGTATGTGAAATCGTAAAATCAGTAAATGAAATCATAATAGTCTATATAAAGCGGGAGACATGTATGATAACCAAACTACGATTCACAACATAAAAGCGATCATGTCAAGTATAGAAAGCGTGTAGGATACATTCGGTTCATCCACCGAACCTAGTCGAGTGAAATACATTCGGATGAACCGTAGTCGAGTGAAATACATTCGGATGAACCGGTAGTCGAGTGAAATACATTCCGGATGAACCGGTAGTCGAGTGAAATACATTCGGATGAACCGGAGTCGAGTGAAATACATTCGGATGAACCAGAGTCGAGTGAAATACATTCGGATGAACCGGTAGTCGAGTGAAATACATTCCCGGATGAACCGGTAGTCGAGTGAAATACATTCCCGGATGAACCGGTAGTCGAGTGAAATACATTCCCGGATGAACCGGTAGTCGAGTGAAATACATTCTCGGATGAACCGGTAGTCGAGTGAAATACATTCCTTGCACAACAAGTCTATCACACGCAAACATAGGTAAGTTACACATAACTTAAAGTACTTTCATTTTATGACAAGTTGCGGGTTTTAACCCTAAAGTACTACGTACGTTAAATCCTTTTAAAAGATCCATTCCTTTTTCAAAAGTCACCCGATACCCGTAGTATAAGAATAGAGTGACCCACCTGTTTAAGTAACCCAACCCACGTTCTTTTAAAGTCAAGTAACAACATTCTTTTTTCCTAAAGTTCCAGTTTGCCTAGTTTCAGTTACTCAAGTCCCATTTTTGAAAGATTTCATTGTTCATAGTCTTAATCCTTTAAAACATAATTCTCTTTTAAAGGATTTGAGAAACGTATGTCTTATATGTGAGTAGGTTATTCTTGTTTATAATCAATCTTATTAAGCAGCCATGATCTAGGAAATGTAATATCATTTTGTCTCATCTTAGCTTCTATGCAGATGGAGGTTTCTACTGGTTTAAATATAATACTTCATTTATTCAATACATTTTCCTTTATTAACGCTGCAGTGGTTTGTCGATACACATTCTGATTTCCGAATCAGTAAAACATTATTCCTTTTTAAAAAAACCAAGTACTCATTACTCACGAATGAGGTTTCACACAAAACTCATATTAATTCATTCAAGTCAAGTCTCTTATCTTTTAAGATCAAGTATTATTCTTCTGTTAAAAATGATTCAGCATTCTTTTGAAATACTTCAAGATTCTTTATTATTACACATCAAGTCAGTTATAAGTCAAATCAGTTACCTTTTAAAACCACAAAGCATTTTCTTACTTACATAAAGCTGTTATCACCAACTTCCCATAAAGCCGTTATAACACTTTATGTTTCAAACCAATCAAATACGTTTAACACATGTACGTCTACCGTACTACATAGTTATACACATATCATGCTAGAAAAGGTAGGAAGAGGTTCACATACCTCGCGACGAGTATCGACTAATAGCAAAACGCTCCAAGTACCTCAAACCGTCGGCTACTCCTTAAGCCAAGTAGATCACGCCACATGTAGTACTTCAACCTATAGAGGCCACAAGGCGCCTATTAACATCCTAGATCTCAATGTAGAATATTCTACAGAAAATTCGGCAGCACCTCCCCCCCCCCCCGCAACAGCGCAAATCTCCTCCTCTATCGGGGCCGGCTACCAAGCCAACCAGGGGGGGGTTATACGTCTAATCCGGACGTGCACAATTCTACCTCACAGAAAAGCTACACAAGTCTACTGTAATACAGTCCTATGTAATTACAGTTCAGCACTCTTCTTTCGAAAATGTTTCTTATTATTCAGGCTTAAGTCCAAAGACATTGCCGATAACAACGTTCAGTTCTATATATAGTATACTTCAACTATATATTCTAACACCATGTAATTTCCAATTACAAATAGGGGGACAAGATAATTACCTCGATAAGCCCATAATTATCCAAGTATAAAGTCGATCCTGGGCAACGTTTAGCTCCAACTCCGTGCGCTCCAACCCGCTCCAAACCACCCTTAGAAGTTCTAACCAACTTCTACTTAATACTCCAACTAACTATGGAGATTTTCCTTAGGGTTTCGGTTTTGTAGGATCAAGGAAGTATAATAGTATTTAGGGCTTTTAGATAAGTATAACCTTGGAATACTACAAGGTATAAGGGCCAAGGTATTTTGGGTATAGTAACAATACTTTTGAGAGTATTTCTACCAAGAGAGGGGGGTATTATACGAGAACAACATCTCAAGAGGGGGGGTGTGTACCCCACGGCTAGCACCCCTAGGAGGGGGGGGGGATACTTTCGGCCAAGGGGGGAGGGCTCTCGGCCAAGGGGGCTCACAAAAGGGGGGGAAGGGGGAGGCTAGCATTTTAGGATGAAGAAGTCTTCAAAGGGGAGGGGTATTTATAGGTCAAGCAAAGGCCAACCAATGGCCAAGATCATGCCAAGTGCAAGGCAAGTGTAGGGTGTGGATTCATCCAAGTACACCTTATCCATCTACCACACCAACCAACACAAAATATCCTACCAACTCCCACTAGCCCAAATCGTCCAATCCGCCACTCTCTCTTCCAATGTGAGGGTGACACATGTCACCCTCCCGTTGGTCCAAAATGTTTCGTCTCTCGGAAAAATCCGCAAAAATAATAAATGACATAGCCGGAATTTTCCCTACGAAAGCTGTGGAAACGTTTCGTCGAAAAACGACTCTAATCGGGTGTTGTGCACAAATAAAAATCGGCTAAGCCAACTTTAAAGTTCAAACTTTTCTACGTACGTCCCCACGTACATACTCTGGAAATACGGGGTATAACATTCTCCCCTCCTTAGAAACATTCGTCCCGAATGTTCCTTCTAAGTCTCAAAACAAACGCGCGCCAGTATAGTCTTCACCACTATACTTACGAGAACAAACCTGCCACACATGGCCACGGAACCAACTTGCGCAAAATACTTACCTCCAAGTCCATGAGGAAACACCTCTAACATCACCACAAACACCTCTCTCCGGGGTCTAAAATATACTTCCTTCGCACCTTCTCTTTACAAAAGAAATGATACCACTTTTGTCACTTTGCCGCGAGGTTCTAGTGTCACTCCGACCTAACAAATGGTGCCGGCTGCATGCGATCCCCGAGGTGTCGTACACTCGAACTCTTACCACATTTAAATCGCTTGATTCCCAAAACTCGGGGTTACTATCTCTAACGTGGTCATCATTAACTGGGAACACTCTGGATGGATCTCCGATACTTTCCCGATCATAACAATACGAAAGACCAGACGTATTGCCTCCTAAGTCGGACGGCAAAAGCTAACATATAGGCAACCTGGCCTATTCTTCACATGAACTCAAAAGGGCCCAAAGTAACTCGGGCTAAGTTCCTTCTATTTCCAAAACTCGTCACACCCTAACCGGGGTGGTACTTTCAAGAAGACCGACCGTCAACCTGAACCCTAAGCGTCGTCGCCGATTATCCGCACGATTTCTCTGAGCTGCCCGAACCTCTTCTAGACAAGCTTTACCCTATCCACAGTCTGCTGGAACAAGCCTGAACCAACTATCTGAATCTTGCCAACATCGAACCAATCGACCGGCGACTTACATCCTCCCTACAAGGCTTCGTAAGGCGACATCGAACACCGAAATGGTATCTTAAACACTCCTCCATAGGAACAACAATCCCCACAACTACCTCAAATCCACACGCGGCGAGGCGAACGCGATTCCGAGATTCACCGAGTTCTTAACCACTTGGTAAAACTTCAAGAAACAAAACAGTGCACTGGCTCCATTTATGTCATAAGGTGAAGGTAGGCACCCCGTGTAGCCTTACAACCTTTCTGATAAATCAACACTGCCGAGTAAACGATCTTTGCTAGAAGACAAGACGGCTGACCTCCTCGGCCCGACTACTGGTCGAATGCATCCACGAACTCGTACGCTGGTTAACTAAACTTGGGCCTAACACCCTCATAACCCTAACCCACAGCGGGACCACCACAAACTGACCCCACCACCATACATGCCGCGGGTTGACCCGCAACGTGGCCTCAACCCGACCCGGCAACGCGCAAAACGCTAACTCCCCGAAGGAAAACTCTCACTAATCACGTTACAAAAACCTAGCGGTCTTCTTAGCTCAACTACCCTCTTTCATTCCACACTACTCAGGGACTTATCCCACAAACATAACTCCCGTGCACTATGCACTCCTATAAGGGTCAAACATAAACAATACATCTTTTACTCGAGATGGCCTTACCTCTAAGGCCTCCACGTATAACACTCTAAGGCTCACACTTTCTCTATCCCCCCAATCTTCCCCGGTTACTAACCATGATTTCTAATCACAAATTACACCTTCTATCGAACATAGCACTTAAGATATATTCATCTCATCATACGCACTAATCTACAGAGGTTAAGGATAAACTCAGATCTCATCGCTCCACTCCCTTAAGTCGTTCCAATCAAACCTGCCCCGTAGGGCGCAGAGCTAAGGAAGGTGACGACTACCCATCGATCCTGAAGGCTAAGTCCTCCTACAAGGACACTCTTTCGACATCAGACCCTGACGGTCGTAGGTAAAACAAGTACCAACTAAAGACGACATTCCGGGATGGCGTGCACACGTGAGCGGAAGCCACGGAGTTCGACCAACTCCTGCGTACCCGAACGTCACCAAATCCGTGGAGGACCTCTTCAGACCGGTGGGTGTGCATAATCTAATCTGCTGGTAAGGCGACTTGCCTCGAAAGTTACCAAAGGATCCTGCCGCCGCCTCTTCGCGTCGCCGTTAACCCGTTGATCTCTACGTTTCTCGGCTCGCGCATAAGCCCGCATACGAGCCGTGCTCGAAGCCTACGAAGAATTACTCTTGCACAACCTCTTAGGTAGTCATCAAGACTCGCGGTACATCGGTATGCTCTCGGTAGCCAAATCCATAGCTAATGCCGTGGTCGCCTCTTTGCAATCTATATTCTCTGTCCCGGTCGTGGGCGAAGGTTCAAATGTCATGGCCGTAGTAGGAACTGCCGCCGCCGTGCTAAACTCTGCTGGGGCTAGTGACGTCGCAGAACTCCCCGAATGAAGCACTACCCCAGGTGATGATTGGTCCTGTGCCCTCGTAACCCTCTGAACTCTACTCGCAGCTCCCTCGGCTGCCTAGCCCTCCTGGGCCCGGGTTGCCCTACGCGGAGGCATAACGGTAAGGGAAAGAAATACGTTAGAGGGTCCAACTTTCAACACAACTCTAAGGCACGATCTCAGAGTGAGAAGAATAGAAACCAATCCTAAATATCCTATATCCTCCTGATTATTGGTGTGGTGCACAACACACCGATAATCAAGACTTCTGCGGATACGATGCGTAGACACTTTCCGAGGATTAATCGCTCGATACCACTTTTGTCACGACCCGAACCCGGGCCCGTGACTGGTGCCTTACCCCGGGCACCCTAGTGATACAACATCAGAGTAATCAGCGGAACATAAAACACATACATGAAACCAATGTAAGAAAGCGGTGAAATAAGAAAAAGCAACCAAAAACTTCTGTCGGTATATATAAATAACAATTTGAACATTACATCCCTTTCTACTCTCACAACCTGGATTTCTGCACCTACGAATGATATGATAACAACGACGACAGGGCCGTCATACCCCGAATGTAAGCACCTACAACAAGGGGACTATACCAAGATAAGCCTCGAGAAACGGAGCTTTCCCAAACGAATCGTGACCTAAGAGCGAGGATCAACGGCGGTGTTGTCACGACGAACGGGCCCGTGATCGTGCCTTACCTCGCACCCAAGTAGCCATACATCGAGTAATCACGGAACATAAAGACAATACATGAAACGATGTAATAAGGCGGTGAAATAAGGCATAAAGCTAACCAAAACGGTTACCTTCAGTATATATATAAATAACAACTCTTTCAACATGAACATTTTAATCCTTTTTACAAACCCACCACAACTACATGCACTCTAAGAATGATATGACAACAATGGCGGGGCGAGGCCGCCAAACCCCGAATGTAAACACTTACGACGGCGGCGGACTATACCATCGATAAGCCTCCGAAACGGAGCTTCCCAAACGCTAAATCGTGACCACGAGAGCTAGGATCAACGGCGGTGTACCTTTACGCGGCATGAATGCAAATTTCAAGCGAGGTCGCGACAACAGTACCAAGTATGTGGAAAGCGAAAATAACATCGTAAATGAAATCATAGTAGTCTATATAAAGCGGAGACATGTATGATAACCAAAATACAGTTCACAATAAATAAGCAGTCATGTCAAGTCAGGGACTCACGCCCTCAAAGTTATCACAATAAAACCGTACGGGTCAAGTACGAAGGCATAACCGACTACTAAGATCCACAGTACCAAAAATACCACAAACTGTATCTCGAGGTCTTTCTGCATCGCACCACGATCGAAGGCGGCCACTCGCCCGCAATATCAATGCGCGTCTATCCTCGAACTCGCAGACTCCGCATAGGTCACCCACAGACCGCACGAGGTATTCTCGAATCACGGTCCTGCATCGCTGAGGTATACCCCGCGATCGGGCGACCAACCCTCGGTATCCGCCTAGGCTCCGCGGCCGCATAGTCTCAAAAGACCGCATAGTCTCAACGGACCGCATAGAATCCCGCGTCGGGCTAAACACCGGAATGATCAATCTCGAGCTACCGCACTCGCATAGTCACAAGGATCGCATAGGCCGTATAGACCGCGCAAAGGGTGGCAAGCCCTCGGTATAACAAGTCGAGGGTATGTGATACAATAACGATCTAACGGGCTTAACGTTTGACAACGTAAGCACAACAAGAGTGACCCCCACACAATAATCACAAGATACTAACACACGTAGCATCCTAACACGCTTACTTATCAAATCAACAAGAAAGTATTACGAGGCTACCACAAACCAATACAATCAAGTTATTCACACATGGTACTTTCTACTAACAAGTTCGGTACCTATCCCCAAAGTACTTCATACATTAAATCTTTAAAAGATACGTTACTTCACAAAACCACACAATACTGTAGTATATGAAAATAGAGTGATTATCTTTTAAAGTAAATCAATTACTTCTCTTTGTAAAATCAAGTAGCAACCTTCTTTTCCAATGTTCAAGTTTCTTATTTTAGAAGGGTTTCGTAGTTCATAGTCTTATTCAGCTTAAGAATATAATTCTCTTTTAACTATCTCGAGAAACATAAGTCTTATATGTGAGTAGGATATTCTTGTTTATAACAATCTTATTACGCATCCATGATCTAGGAAATATCATTTTGTCTCATCTTAGCTTCATGCGGATGGGAGTTTCTCGGTTTTAATAATACTTAACTAGTCAAAACATTTCCTTTTATTAACGCTGCAGTTGGTTTGTCGATACACATTCGATTTCAAATCGAGAAAAGCGATCTTAAGCGTTATACCTAACTTCCCATAAAGCTAGTATAACTCTTAAGTTTTGCAAAACCAATTATTACTTCTTCTTTCAAAATGATTCAAAAATCTTTTGAAATACTTCAAGTTCTTTACTAACACATAACAAGCCGCTTATAGTTCAAATCGATTACCTTTTAAAGACCACAAGTATTTTCTACCAACATAAAGTCGTTATAATAACTTCCATAAAGTGTTATAACACTTTATGTTTTAAACCAATCAAATACATTTAGCACATGACGTCTACCGTACTACATAGTTCACATATCATGCTAGAAGAGATAGGAAGAGGTTCACATACCTCGCGACGCAGTATCGACTAATAGCAACGCCCAAGTACTTCCAACCGTCGGCTACTCGTAAGCCAGTAGATCGCGCCACACGTAGTACTTCAACCTATAAGGCCACAAGGCGCTTATTAACATTTAGATCTCATCGTAGAACATTCTACCAAAATTCAAAGACCTCCCCACATGGCAAATCTCTCCTGTCGGTAGGCTGCAAGCCAACCGGGAGGTTATATGTCTAACCCTAACTGGTACAATTACACCACTACATTACTACACAAGTCTCATACTGCCCTATGTAATTACAGTTCAAGATTCTTCTTTAAATTCAGCTTAAGTCGCAAGACATTGCTGTAAGTATTATTCAGCTTAAGTCAAAAGACATCACGATAACTACGTTCGATTCTATATATAGTATACTTCAACTATATATTCTAACAATATGTAATTTCCAATTACAATAGAGGGACAAGATAATTACCTCGATAAGCCCATAATTATCCTAGTTAAAGTCGATCCTGGGCAATCGTTTAGCTCCGACTCCGAGCGCTCCAACCCGCTCTAAACCACCCTTAGAAGTTCTAACCAACTTCTACACAATACTCCAACGGACTATGGAGATTTTTCCTAGGGTTTCGGTTTTGTGACTGACGGGAAGTATAATAGTATTTCTGGCTTCAGTATAGGTATAACATTAGAATACAACAATGTTTAAGGCATAGGTAATTTGGGCATTATAACAATCATTTGGAGAGTATTTCTACACCACACAAAGGGGTATTATACGAAAGCAACTAGGCTGGTGGGGTACCACGCCACACTACCAGGAGAGGGGGTGTACCTCGGCCAAGGCCTCAGGAGAGGGGAGGCCTCTTGGCCGAACTCAACACAAGGGGAGGAGAAGATTTAACACTTAGAAACATTTAGGAATGGATGAATAAGTCTTCAAAGGGATGGGTATTTATAGCACAAGCCTTGGACCAACGATGGCCAAGATCAATCCATGTGTTAGGCAAGTGTAGGGCTAGGATTTACCAAACACAAATATCCTACCTACCGACTTTGTCAAGGCACAAAAACGTGCCTTACCTTGTCCATTTCGTCCAAATGGGCGATTTGAAGTCCACCATGAGAGGGTGCCAAGTGGCGCCTCTTGTTGATCCAACACGTTCGTCTCGGAAAAATCCGCAAAAATTAAAAATGACATAGCGGAAATTCCCTACGAAAGTGTGGAAAGCGTTCGCTAAAACGACTCTAACCGGGTGTTGTGCACAAAATTAAATCGGCCAAGCCTACTACAAGTTTCAAATTTTCTACGTACGTCCTTACGTACATACTCTGGAAGTACGGGGTATAACAGGTGTACCTTTACCTGCGGCATGAACGCAGCCCCCCGAAGGAGGTCAGTACAACAGGTACCAAGTATGTGAAACTGTAAAATACTGTAAATGAAATAATAATAGTCTATATAAAGCAGGAGACATGTATGATTACCATACTACGATTCACAACATAAGCGATCATGTCAAGTATAGAAGCGTGTGGATACATTCCGGTTCATCGAGAACCGGTCGAGTGAAATACATTCCGGATGAACGGTAGTCAGTGAAATACATTCGGATGAGCCGTAGTCGAGTGAAATATATTCGGATGAGCCATTAGTCGAGTGAAATACATTCCGGATGAGCCGGTAGTCGAGTGAAATACATTCCGGATGAGCCGTGAGTCGAGTGAAATACATTCCGGATGAACCGTAGTCGAGTGAAATATATTCGGATGAACCTGGTCGAGTGAAATACATTCCGGATGAGCCGTGAGTCGAGTGAAATACATTCCGGATGAACGGTGAGTCGAGTGAAATACATTCGGATGAGCGGTAGTCGAGTGAAATACATTCGGATGAACCGGTGGTCGAGTGAAATACATTCGGATGAACGGTAGTCGAGTGAAATACATTCCTTGCACAGCAAGTCTATCACACGCAAACATAGGTAAGTTACACATAACTTAAAGTACTTTCATTTTATGACAAGGTCCGGGTTTTAACCCTAAAGTACTACGTACGTTAAATCCTTTTAAAAGATCCATTCCTTTTCAAAAGTCACGATACCGTAGTATAAGAATAGAGTGACCCACTGTTTAAGTAACCCAACCCACGTTCTTTTAAAGTCAAGTAACAACATTCCTTTTTCCTAAAGTTCGGTTGCCTAGTTTGATTACTCAAGTCCCATTTTTGAAAGATTTCATTGTTCATAGTCTTAATCCTTTAAAACATAATTCTCTTTTAAAGGATTTGAGAAACGTATGTCTTATATGTGAGTAGGTTATTCTTGTTTATAATCAATCTTATTAAGCCATGATCTAGAAATGTAATATCATTTTGTCTCATCTTAGCTTCATGCGGATGGAGGTTTCTACTGGTTTAAATATAATACTTCATTTATTCAATACATTTTCCTTTATTAACGCTGCAGTGGTTTGTCGATACACATTCTGATTTCCGAATCAGTAAAACATTATTCCTTTTAAAAAAAACCAAGTACTCATTACTCACGAATGAGGTTTCACACAAAACTCATATTAATTCATTCAAGTCAAGTCTCTTATCTTTTAAGATCAAGTATTATTCTTCTGTTAAAAATGATTCAGCATTCTTTTGAAATACTTCAAGATTCTTTATTATTACACATCAAGTCAGTTATAAGTCAAATCGGTTACCTTTTAAAACCACAAAGCATTTTCTTACTTACATAAAGCTGTTATAACAAACTTCCCATAAAGCCGTTATAACACTTTATGTTTCAAACCAATCAAATCGTTTAACACACGCGTCTGCAGTACTACATAGTTATACACATATCATGCTAGAAAAGGTAGGAAGAGGTTCACATACCTCGCTTGAGTATCGACTAATAGCAAAACGCTCCAAGTACCTCAAACAGTCGGCTACTCCTTAAGCCAAGTAGATCACGCCACATGTAGTACTTCAACCTATAGAGGCCACAAGGCGCCTATTAACATCCTAGATCTCAATGTAGAATATTCTACGTAAAATTCGGCGACACCTCCCGCAACGCAAATCTCCTCTCTCTATCGGCCGCTACCTGCCAACCGGGGTTATACGCCTAATCCGGGCGTACAATTCTACCTGGAAAAGCTACACAAGTCTCTGTAATACAATCCTATGTAATTCTGATTGACTCTTCTTTCGAAAATGTTTCTTATTATTCAGGCTTAAGTCCAAAGACATTGCCGATAACAACGTTCAGTTCTATATATAGTATACTTCAACTATATATTCTAACACCATGTAATTTCCAATTACAAATAGGGGGACAAGATAATTACCTCGATAAGCCCATAATTATCCAAGTATAAAGTCGATCCTGGGCAACGTTTAGCTCCAACTCCGTGCGCTCCAACCCGCTCCAAACCACCCTTAGAAGTTCTAACCAACTTCTACTTAATACTCCAACTAACTATGGAGATTTTTCCTTAGGGTTTCGGTTTTGTGACTGAAGGGAAGTATAATAGTATTTCCGGGCTTTTCGTATAAGTATAACCTTGGAATACTACAAGGTATAAGGGCCAAGGTATTTTGGGTATAATGTAATACTTTTGAGAGTATTTCTACCAAGAGAGGTATTATACGAGAACAACATCTCAAGAGTGGGTGTGTACCCCATGGCTAGCACCCCAGGAGGGATACTTTCGGCGAGGGGAGGGCTCTCGGCCAGGGGCTCACAAAGGGGAAGGGAGGCTAGGGCGAGAGCTCTTGCTAGAGGGGAAGGATTTAACACTTAGAAAACATTTTAGGATGAAGAAGTCTTCAAAGGGGAGGGGTATTTATAGGTCAAGCAAAGGCCAACCAATGGCCAAGATCATGCCAAGTGCAAGGCAAGTGTAGGGTGTGGATTCATCCAAGTACACCTTATCCATCTACCACACCAACCAACACAAAATATCCTACCAACTCCCACTAGCCCAAATCGTCCAATCCGCCACTCTCTCTTCCAATGTGAGGGTGACACATGTCACCCTCCCGTTGGTCCAAAATGTTTCGTCTCTCAGAAAAATCCGCAAAAATAATAAATTACATAGCCGGAATTTTCCCTACGAAAGTTGTGGAAACGTTTCGTCGAAAAACGACTCTAATCGGGTGTTGTGCACAAATAAAAATCGGCTAAGCCAACTTTAAAGTTCAAACTTTTCTACGTACGTCCCCACGTACATACTCTGGAAATACGGGGTATAACAATTTCGATTCTTTTGAATCATACGTGCATTGGTAGATTCAGATTTCACCCTAGCATATATGTTTTCCCTTTGTTGCTAAGAGTTGTAAAGTGATAGTACCCCAGAGGTAGGGATACTTTGATTAGTAAAGTGAAAAGTTAAGAATGTTGACAAGAATGATAAGTGAACTGAGACTATAGTTGTGTAGAGTTCACAAGTTGTAATTACCCCGTAACAGTGTAAGACCGATAGGGAAGGATGTACAGTAGAAATACTTTGGCTTATGTGACGAACCTCTAGTGAATGGGAGGATAGGGTGAGAAGTACCTTGAGCTAAGAGAGAGTTTTATTTCAAACTAAGGATGAGAAGTTAAGGGTGACGATGAGTCGGGTTATGGACTCATTTCGGGTCAGCCGATAGTATGGAATGGGGTGATGTCAGTTGGTAGTGGTCCCGCTATGTGATAGGGTCACGAGGATGCCAGGCCCAAGTTGGGTAAATCGTTGTACGAGTTTGTGGACGCGTTCCACCGGAATCAAGTCGTAAGGACCGAGAAGAGCCTTAGCGGAAATTCAAGTAACAATATGGCCAAGTTTGGATAGTAACTCCAAGGATTGGAGAACAAAAACAATAGTTGAGATTTTGTACGTGTACTAGATCAGTTTGAAAGTACGAGAAAGTATGACAAGTAAGGAAAATAAAGGAACCTCTAGGGATCCCGTGTTTTAGAACACCGTAACCTTCGAGTTTTGTGAGAAGGGGTCGCGGACGGAAGGTCCATTGTTATGTTTACGTATGTTGTGGTGGCCATGTGTGGCATCGTTGGTCTTGTGGATTATTGACTGTTAGGCATAGTATAGAGTTTATGCCGGAGATTGTATAGCTTGACAACCGACTAAGAACATTCGGGGACGAATGTTTCTAAGGGGGGAAGAATGTTACACCCCGTAAGTCCAGGACATGTATAAGAGAATGTATGTAAGAAATCAAGACTTGGAAATTGGTACGAAAGGAAGAATTGTTTTTCCGACGGAAAATCTTCCGGACGTCGGAAAGGAAAACTGTTCGTTGTTGAGAATTAGATTCTCAAAGTGCATTATTTGAAGAGTATGGAACTTATTAACATTATGGAAATTTATTTTTACGGATTTGGTCATGTGGGGCCCACCCGAGGAAATTTACGTTTTGTGGGGCCCACGAGGGTTACGGAATTTTATGGACGAATGAGAGGTTGACACGTGGCACCACCACATATGGTCTTGGACGAATTAGAGGAAGGGTAAAATGGTCATTGACCATCTTGGAAGATAAGTCTTGCAAGCTTGAGATTGTTGACGATGTCGAAACATCCACTTGGCTATTTAATTAATGATCCTCATCCAAGCCACACATTTGTTGTAATCTAAGCCCTCCAATGTGTTTTAAATACTACACTAGTAGCAAGACAAGGTCTTCCAACACTTAGAAAAATCACAACATTCTTGTTCTTGTAGATGACCTATCGGGTTTGGTCCATTTGCCCACACAAAATTTTGTAGTTTTGTTCCATTGTCTACAAGACTTTAACCCAATGTCCCTAAGGGTATTGTAAGGATATCTCAATAGAAAGATTTCGGAAAAACGGAGTTTTCACGTTAGTCGCAAGGAGGAAACTTAAGGAGTTCTTCAACTTTGAAGTTGGAACTTGAAGATGGGTTCTTCATAGGCTTCTAAGGAGTGCTTGGAGCGGATTGGAACCTAAGGAAAGGAGCTAAGAATTTGCTAAGGAGCGACTTTGAATCTTGGAATTTTTAAGGGCTTATAAAGGTATAAATCTTGTCGTTTTAGCAATTAAGGTTTACTTATTGTTGTAGTTATGGATGTTAGCAAGCATGAGGTATTTAGTATAAGGTTTGATAAGTTTATTGGCTATTGGAACCCTAATCCGAAAACTAGCATGTTTAGCCTTAAGATTACAATTCAAGTCTATTATTAGTTTAAGTCGTCGCATGTTGTATAAAGAAGGAAATTGTAGTTGTTGAAGTTGTTTATGACAATATAACATGTTAGACCTTAGAACTTGGAATTGGAAAAGGATTGGAAAAGACTTTGAATTGTTGGTTATGTAAGTTGGCCGAGAATGGCTAGTGAGTGTCACGACCCGAACCCGGTCCTGTGACTGGTGCCTTACCCCGGGCACCCTAGTGATACAACATCAGAGAAAAACCAGCGGAAATAAAAACTTAAACATACAATTAGATATGGACCAAGATAAAAGAAAATAGGCCAACCAAAACGGTTGCCTTTACGCAAATATATATATATATCAACATTTGAGCGATTACAATCCTTGCAACCCGCCCACATTGTACTCTGAACTCTAAGATTTTTACAACAACTATGACGGGACGGGGCCGCCATACCCCGAATGTACAAGAACCTACGGACTCAGGTAACATGCAAAAGATAAGCCTCAGAAGGAAGCAGCTTCCCAATATTCAAATGTGATCCTATAAGCGGGGATCGGCGGTAGATGTACTCTACTGTGGCATGAGCGCAGCCCCGAAGGTCGATAACAGTACCAAGTATGTGGCTAAAATCAGTAAATGAAATCATAATAGTCTATATAAAGCAGGAGACATGTATGATAACCAAACTACAAAGATACACATATAAATAGTCATATCAAGTCGTGGACTCACGCCTCCAAATCATCACTCGTGCGTGAATTCCTTCCTCATCGCGGCCGGTCTATGATATAACAATACCAAGGAGTATACATGAACACCAGTTCGCACCTGTGTCCTAAAACCGTACGTGGCAAGTATAAAGGCATATCTACCAGATTCGACGGTACCAATTATACTGTACAAAAATATCATGAAGACGCGTGGCAAGTGCAATAACCTCTACCGAGATCCTCCCGCGCCACGTAAATGACGGGGCAAGTATACTAAGCACAGATCACAACCGTAAGTCACGGCTCCATCCAAACACCGACCGCGAAGGCGACGCGTGGCAAATGCAGCCTCCAGCTCCTCCTCGCGCCACGTGGCCGAAGTGCCGAATCGGCTAAGCACCAGATCACACCGTAAGTCACGATACTTCGCCGGTCGACACGTGGCAAGTGCAACCTCTACCAGATCCACTGCGCCACGTGTCGGGGAAGTAAACAGCTACGCGACCCGATCACAACCGTAAGTCACGATACTTCGCCATAAATAACCATAATGGTCACATGTCCACGTAATCCATCATCGATGTAGCATGCATGTAACAATGATAATGGAAGCATACTGTGGAATCTTCCGTCATCGACGACGCGTCCAAGTAAGTTCTCAACAAGTCAACCGGCCCTCCATCGAGAGACGCGGTAGTATAGAAACACAATTCTTGCACAACAAAGGCTATCACAACAAGCATAGGCAAGTTACACAACAACAAGTATAGGCAAGTTATACACAACTCAAGGTACTTTCATTTTATGTCAAAGTCCGGGGTTTAACCCTAAAGTACTACGTCGTTAAATTCCTTTAAAGATCCATTCTTTTACAAAGGTCACCCGATACCCGTAGTATAAAAATAGAGTGACAAACATTGTTAAGTAAACCAAAACACTTCCCTTTGTAAAATCAAGTAACAACATTATTTTCCAAATGTTCAAGTTTGCCTAATTTCAAATGCTCAAGTTTCTCATTTTCGAAAGGGTTTCGTAGTTCATAGTTTTAATCCTTTAAACAATTTGAGAAACATATGCCTTATGTGTGAGTAGGTTATTCTTGTTCATAACAATCTTATTAAAGCAGCCATGATCTAGAAAATGTAATATCATTTTGTCTCATCTTAGCTTCCATGCAGATGGAGGTTTCTACTGGTTTTAATAATACTTCATTATTCAATACATTTCCCTCTATTAGCGCGCGATGGTTTGTTCGATATTTATTCTGATTTACGAAATCAGTAAAACATTATACCTTTTAAAAAACCAAGTACTCATTACTCACGAATGAGGTTTCACACTTTTAACAAAATTCATATCAATTTAATTAAGTCAAGTCTCTTATCTTTTAAGATCAAGCCTCTTAACTTCTAAAATCAGTAAACCATTCTCTTTACCTCTCTTAAGACGTTATACCTAACTTCCCATAAAGCTAGTATAACTCTTATGTTTTCAAAACCAAGTATTACTCTTCTTTCAAAAAGGTTTCTTAATTCTTTGAAATACTTCAAGATTCTTTATTATTCAGGCTTAAGTCGAAAGACATTGCCGTAACTATTATTCGCTAAAGTCGAAAGACATTGCCGTAATTATTATTCGATTAACACACGACGCTCGTACTATATATATATACTTTAAAATATCATGCTCAAGAGTATAGGAAGAATCACATACCTCGCGCGATTATCGACTATTAGCAAAACGCCCACGACTATAACCCGCTAGCCTTGTCCACCTTCCAAGTAGCACATGCTACTCAGTAACATTCAACCTATAAAGGTTATACCAGTCTATCAAAGTCTAGACTACTCTGTAGAATATTCTTCTGACGTGATTTCAGTTCAATTCTTTTCTGTAATATCCTTCTATTACAGTTCAATTCTCTTCTTTGAATCTTATATTCATTTTTATACTACAAAGATGTAATTCCCAATTACAATAGAAGGACGATAGTATTTACCTCGATGAGCCCACAATTATCCAAGTTTAATGTCGATCCTAAGCAACGCTTAGCTCGATTCGAACGCTCCACGGCCTAAGAAACCCTTAGAAGTTCTACACAACTTACTTAGTACTCCAACCAATTATGGAGATTTTCCTTAGGGTTTCGTTTAGTGGCTAAAGGAAAGTATAGTAGTATTTTTCGGGCTTTTCGTATAGAGGGTACTTGGAAATACTACAAAGGTTTTGGGCTAGAGTATTTTGGTATTACAACAATACTTGGAGAAGTATTTCTATACCACAAAGGGGGGGGGGGTGTATTTCTCGAAAACAACTAGGCTAGGGGGGGGGGTACCCCTCGGCTAGAACACTACAAAGGGGGAGGGGTGCTCTCGGCCAAGGCCTTTCTCAAAGGGGAGGGGGGGAGTTGGACGAGAGCTCACAAGGGAGAGGGAGGGATTTTAACACTTAGAAACATTTTGTGGATGAAGAAGTTCATCAACTAAGGGGGGTATTTATAGGTCAAGCAATGGCCAACCAATGGCCAAGATGAAGCCAAGTGCAAGGCAAGTGTAGGGCCAGGATTTAACCATGGGTAACCTTATCCATCTACCCACAAAATATCCTACCTAACCTTGACCAAGGTTAGGCAACAAAAACGTGCCAAAGAAAGCCCCCCATTGTCGTCCATTGAGGGTGACAAGTGTCACCCTCCCGTTGGTCCAAAATATTTCATCTCTCGGAAAAATCCGCAAAAATAATAAATGACATAGCCGGAATTTTCCCTTCGCAAGTTTAAAAAAATGTTTCGTCGGAAAACGATTCTTTTCGCTAGTTGTACACAAATTTCGAACCTTGCCTACCTTAAGGCTTAAACTTTCGTATGTACGTCTTCACATACATACTCTGGAAATACGGGGTATAACATTCTCCCCTCCTTAGAAACATTCGTCCCGAATGTTCCTTCTCAAGACGGATAACGATAAAGTTCCTCTAACAAGTTGCCAATGCCACACCTGGCCACGAAATAACACACGTTCACTTCCTTCCTTACTCGTCGTACTTTTCTCGAACTCTTCTTAGTACACGTACCACACTTCAGTCAACGCTTCTGTTGCCAAAACTTTGGAGTCACTACCTCCAAACTTGGTCATCTTACTAGCTTCAATCTCCCTTAAGGCCATTCCCGGCCTTCACGATCTGCTTCTGGTCGAACATATCCACGAACTCATACGATGGTCATCTAGACTTGGGCATAGCGCCCTCGTGACCCTACCACCTGGCGGGACCACCTCGATCTTACCCAACCTCAAACCGGGCTACGGGTTGACCCGCAACATGGCCCCAACCCGACCCACTTAACGCGTCAAGCTCTTGTTCCCCGATCCGGAACAATCTTACCTATACAGGTCATGAAAGCTACCACTTCCATTTTACACCACCCAAGGAATTTTCCCATAATTACTCCATGTATACTTATACATTCTGACAAAGATCACCCGCAAAATTTTGTACTCAAGACGGCCTTACATCTAAGGTCTCAACTGTAATATTCTAAGGTTCATCATTTTCTCACCCCCAGGCTTACCCTTTTCACTAACCAGGCTTCTAAATCACATTTTAGCACAAAGCTATCCGAACATAACACTTAACACATCATCATAACATCAATACATACAAAACTCTAGAGGGTTAAGGATATACCTGAAAATAGGCGGTTCAAAGGACCGCTAAAACTGGGAACTTCCACCGCGACCTCTGGTGGCTCTTGGTGTATGAACATCTGCCTAGCTATGGAAGGTGAAGAACCACAACTGATCTAGTAGTCTGTGCTATCCCACTGCTACCACAGTCGGATGATCTCTCGTCAAATGGCCCTGTCGGCCGCAAGTATAGCAATCTCCCAAACCAGTACGACATTCCCCCCTATGGGTTTTACCACAACGGCCACACTGAGATACGGGTGGCCTCATCCGGCGAGCACTTCTATTCCCCTAAAAATCTGAAACCTGGGAGCCCTGACCTACTCCTGAATATCCCGAAGGTCCCGAAGGCTGTGGAGGACCACTCTGTACTGGCGGAGGTACATAACTAGTCTGCTGCTGAGGCGGTCCGCCTCGAAAGTTCTCAAAGGACCTGCTTGTTACGGCCTCTTCTTTGATCTTGGTCATTACGCCGACCTCTCCGCCTCACATCCAAGTGCATAAGCTGCATGCGGGCAATGTCCATGCCTCGCCAAGAGCTACACGAACAACTCTCGCTAGGTAATCATCGAGCCTCAGAAATATCGGTGCACTCGATCCTCCATACTAGCTACTAACGCGGACGTCACGCCAACGAGTCGAACTCACATTGTACTCCCGAACCGTCGCTGTCCCGCCGCAATACCAAAAATCTTCGGCGAGCCCTCTCATCTGTGGAGGCAAGAAATGTGCAAGAAATGCCCGAGAACTCGTCCCATATAGCCGGAAGTGCATGCTCTCCCGACAGCTCCACGAATCAAACCGGATCATTGCGGTATCACGCACCGACGCGAACCTAGGACCACCGACTCGGTCTCCGATGCCTTGATCACTCTCATGATCACAGAATCGGATGAACTCCTGCGGATCATCCTCGTGCCTCGACCCATAAAACTCGCGGCTACAACTCGTAAAATCCGTAGCCTCAAACTATCCGATCTAGGGTGAACCATCTGGTGCTCGGAAATGCCGCGTCCCACTTATCCTCATGTCCGCCACAACTCGCTAGCAATCGTGCCATCTCCTTGT
Source organism: Przewalskia tangutica (assembly GCA_029844215.1). Taxonomy (NCBI): domain Eukaryota; kingdom Viridiplantae; phylum Streptophyta; class Magnoliopsida; order Solanales; family Solanaceae; genus Przewalskia; species Przewalskia tangutica. The sequence goes on from CM056739.1 coordinate 56,009,855, forward strand.
AACCCATCTCTTACGCCGGTGCATGGGGTCGAGGCTCAGTGTGGTCTCTGAGATCGCATTGCTCTACTCGCAGCCTCCTTCACGCTTTGCCGCCCGGGCTGGTTGCCTGGCGGAGGCATAAGCGGTAAAATGAAATACGTCGGAGGGTCCAACTTATCACGGCTCTAAGGCACGATCTCATAATGAGAAGAATGGAAACCAATCCTAAATGTCTGCAGACCTCACGATTATAGATGTGGTGCACAACACATCGATAATCAAGACTCTACTAGACACGCGATGCAGACAATTTCCGAGGACTAATCGCTCGATACCACTTTTGTCACGACCAACCGGCCCGTGATCGATCGTGCCTTACCGGGCACCCTAGTGATACAACATCGAGAAAAACCGTGAAATAAAACTTAAACATACAATGAGATATGGACCAAGATAAAGAAAATAGGCCAAAAACGGTTGCCTTTACGCAAATATATATATATATCAACATTTGAACACATAATCCTTGCAACCCCGCCTACAACAAAGGCACCTCTAAGATTTTTACAACAACTATGACGGGACAGGCCCGCCATACCCCGAATGTATAAGAACCTCTGCACTGTGGTAACATACAAAAGATAAGCCTCCAAGGAACGAGCTTCCCAATATGCTGAAATGTGATCCTATAAGCGGGGATCGACGGTGATGTACCTCTACTGCGGCATGAACGCAGCCCAAGGAGGTCAAGACAGTACCAAGTATGTGGCGAAAAATCAGAAATGAAATCATAATAGTCTATATAAAGCGGGAGACATGTATGATAACCAAACTACGATACCTGACATATAAATAGTCATATCAAGTCAGGGACTCACGCCCTCCAAATCATCACTCGTGCCCGTGGAATTCCTTCCTCACTGCCGACAGTCTATGATATAACAATACCAAGGAGTATACATGAACACCAGGTCCCACCTGTGTCCTAAAACCGTACGGGGCAAGTATAAAGGCATAACTACCAGATCCGACCGTACCAATAATACTGTACAACCATATCATGAAGCTGACACGTGGCAAGTGCAATAACCTCTACCAGATCCTCCCTGCGCCACGTAGCTGACGGGGGCAAGTATACGGCTAAGCACCAGATCACAACCGTAAGTCACGAAGCTCCATCCAAACACAGACTCGCAGTCGACATCGTGGCAAGTGCACTAGCCTCCACCAGCTCCTCCCTGCGCCACGTAGCTGACGGGGGCAAGTGAATCGGCTAAGCACTAGATCACAACCGTAAGTCACGATACGCCGCGTCGACACGCGTGGCAAGTGCAATAACCTCTACCAGATCCACCTGCGTCACGTAGCTGACGGGGGCAAGTAAACAGGCTACGCACCCGATCACAACCGTAAGTCACGATACTTCGCCATAAATAACCATAATGGTCACATGTCCACAGAATCCATCATCGATGTAGACATGCCCATGTAACAATGATAATGGAAGCATACCCGTGGAATCTTCCGTCACTGACGGTACGTCCAAGTAAGTTCTCAACAAGTCAACCGGCCCTCCATCGAGAGACGCGGTAGTATAGAAACACAATTCTTGCACAACAAAGGCTATCACAACAAGCATAGGCAAGTTACACAACAAAAAGTATAGGCAAGTTATACACAACTCAAGGTACTTTCATTTTATGTCAAAGTCCGGGTTTTAACCCTAAAGTACTACGTACGTTAAATTCCTTTTAAAGATCCAATTCTTTTACAAAGGTCACCCGATACCCGTAGTATAAAAATAGAGTGACAAACATTGTTAAGTAAACCAAAACACTTCCCTTTGTAAAATCAAGTAACAACATTATTTTCCAAATGTTCAAGTTTGCCTAATTTCAAATGCTCAAGTTTCTCATTTTCGAAAGGGTTTCGTAGTTCATAGTTTTAATCCTTTAAACAATTTGAGAAACATATGCCTTATGTGTGAGTAGGTTATTCTTGTTCATAACAATCTTATTAAAGCAGCCATGATCTAGAAAATGTAATATCATTTTGTCTCATCTTAGCTTCTATGCAGATGGAGGTTTCTACTGGTTTTAATAATACTTCATTATTCAATACATTTCCCTTTATTAGCGCTGCAGTGGTTTGTTCGATATTTATTCTGATTTCCGAAATCAGTAAAACATTATACCTTTTAAAAACCAAGTACTCATTACTCACGAATGAGGTTTCACACTTTTAACAAAATTCATATCAATTAATTAAGTCAAGTCTCTTATCTTTTAAGATCAAGCCTCTTAACTTCTAAAATCAGTAAACCATTTTCTTTACCTCTCTTAAGACGTTATACCTAACTTCCCATAAAGCTAGTATAACTCTTATGTTTTCAAAACCAAGTATTACTCTTCTTTCAAAAAGGTTTCTTAATTCTTTTGAAATACTTCAAGATTCTTTATTATTCAGGCTTAAGTCGAAAGACATTGCCGTAACTATTATTCAGGCTTAAGTCGAAAGACATTGCCGTAATTATTATTCAGTTAACACACGTACGTCTACCGTACTATATATATATACTTTAAAATATCATGCTCAAGAGTATAGGAAGAATCACATACCTCGCGGCGATTATCGACTATTAGCAAAACGCTCCACGGCTATAACCCGGCTAGCCTTGTCCACCTTCCAAGTAGCACATGCTACTCGCAGAACATTCAACCTATAAAGGTTATACCAGTCTATCAAAGTCTAGACTACTCTGTAGAATATTCTTCTGACGTGATTTCAGTTCAATTCTTTTCTGTAATATCCTTCTATTACAGTTCAATTCTCTTCTTTGAATCTTATATTCATTTTTATACTACTACAGTATGTAATTCCCAATTACAATAGAAGGACAGTAGTATTTACCTCGATGAGCCCACAATTATCCAAGTTTAATGTCGATCCTGAGCAACGTTTAGCTCCGATTCTGAACGCTCCAAGAAACCCTTAGAAGTTCTACACAACTTCTACTTAGTACTCCAACCAATTATGAAGATTTTCCTTAGGGTTTCGTTTAGTGGCTAAAGGAAAGTATAGTAGTATTTTTCGGGCTTTTTGTATAGAGGGTACTTGGAAATACTACAAAGGTTTTGGGCTAGAGTATTTTGGTATTACAACAATACTTGGAGAAGTATTTCTATACCACAAAGGGGGGGGTGTATTTCTCGAAAACAACTAGGCTAGGGGGGGGTACCCCTCGGCTAGAACACTACAAAGGGGGAGGGGTGCTCTCGGCCAAGGCCTTTCTCAAAGGGGAGGGGGGGGAGTTGGACGAGAGCTCACAAGGGAGAGGGAGGGATTTTAACACTTAGAAAACATTTTGTGGATGAAGAAGTTCATCAACTAAGGGGGGTATTTATAGGTCAATGGCCAACCAATGGCCAAGATGAAGCCAAGTGCAAGGCAAGTGTAGGGCTAGGATTTAACCATGTGTAACCTTATCCATCTACCCACAAAATATCCTACCTAACCTTGACCAAGGTTAGGCAACAAAAACGTGCCAAAGAAAGCCCCTCATTGCCGTCCATTGAGGGTGACAAGTGTCACCCTCCCGTTGGTCCAAAATATTTCATCTCTCGGAAAAATCCGCAAAAATAATAAATGACATAGCCGGAATTTTCCCTTCGCAAGTTTAGAAAAACGTTTCGTCGGAAAACGATTCTTTTCGCTAGTTGTGCACAAATTTCGAACCTTGCCTACCTTAAGGCTTAAACTTTCGTACGTACGTGTTCACATACATACTCTGGAAATACGGGGTATAACAGTGAGCATTAAACTACTTCATATGAATTGTGGGGCGGAATTTTACACGTATTGTAAGGCGTGTAATCCCCTTTGTTTGGTTGATTGTTTTGAGCCTTAAATGTGGCGTGTTGGTTATTGTATTCGCCCTTGAAAACGGTGGCAAAGTGAGTAGAAACAAAGGAAGTGCTGCCCGATTTTCCGTAGAATTAGAGACCGTACACTTGGTATTATTCTACGTTAGAGACTAGAAGTTGATAGTCTTGTTGTGACCATTATAGGTTGACACTTCTACGTACGACGTATTCGGCTTAGCTTGTGGATTTAGCCGAAAAGGTATGTGAACTATCTCCTCTTCTAGCATGATTCCTTAAGATAAAGAAAGTATTTCCTACTCAAATGATCCATTCCGTGGTTGTATTTGGATTGCCTAAAGTAGAATTTGTTCTATGTACTTCCTTGATTGTACTTTGATGTTTAAATTGTAAGTTGTATAATCCATTTCCTTAGTGAAGTTTGGATTCTTAAAGAGTGGAAGTATTTTACTTAAAGTACATAGATTCTTGAAAAGGAAGTGGTTTCCAAACCTTTTGGCTAGTGCCTTAGTTCCAAAACCTAAAGGTCATTATAATGACTTTAGGGGAGTCAAAGGAGTGATTTACTTAATTGTTTTAAAAGAGGAGAAATGACATGATTTAAGAGAAGTAACTTGTTTAAAAGGTGTGAGTTACTTAAGGTTTAAAAGTAGAAGAAACTTGTTTTCTATATATTAATAGACTCGAAGTATTTTTGAAAGTTAAGAATCTTGATTTGAAAGTTTGTGATACTTGGTTTTAAGTATAAGTCTCTTGGTTATAAAAAGAATGAAATTGTCTAAAAACCATAAAGGGTTATAACGGCTTTATGGGAAGTTGGTTATAACGGCTTTATGGAAGGTTTAGAAAGTTGTCTATTTTGATTAATGGGCATAAGTTGCCTTGATTGTGAAAATTTGAAGTTACTTGATTTCAAGCTGTGAAATGAGTTTTCTAAGAGTGTAGTAACTTACTTTGAAAAATAGACACACCTTGATACTACGGGTGTTAGTATCTTGGGGTTTTACATAAAAAAGAGTCTTTTGAAAAGAATGTACGTACGTAGTACTTTGGCTTGATTAATTGAGAATTATTTTAAGTGTGCCTTGATAAGTATTTTGGCTTGATTAATTGAGAATTAGTCTAAGTGTGCATTGATAAGTACTTTGGCTTGATTAATTGAGAATTATTCTAGGTGTGCCTTGATAAGTACTTTGGCTTGATTAATTGAGAATTATTCTAAGTGTGCCTTGATAAGTACTTTGGCTTGATTAATTGAGAATTATTCTAAGTGTGCCTTGATAAGTACTTTGACTTGATTAATTGAGAATTGTTCTAAGTGTGCATTGATAAGTACTTTGGCTTGATTAATTGAGAATTAGTCTAAGTGTGCCTTGATAAGTACTTTGGCTTGATTAATTGAGAATTATTCTAAGTGTGCCTTGATAAGTACTTTGACTTGATTAATTGAGAATTATTCCATGTGTGCCTTGATAAGTACTTTGGCTTGTTTAATTGAGAATTGCCTATGTGTGCTAGAAATAGCCGGTTGTGTGCTAGTGGTATATCATTCATTTCGGGGTCATTCCCCGGGTTTGTGGCATTTGCATATTCCGTGGATTTGCTACCCACGATGTGAGGAATACCTCATGCGAGTGCGTAAGGGCTTATGCAGGTGAAATAGTCCCATGCGGGCGGGTCAAGCCTATGCGAGGAATACCACGCGAGTGCGTAAGGGCTTACGCGGGTGAAATAGTCCCACGCGAGGAATACCTACGCAGTCCACGCGACCTACGCGGTGAAATAGTCCAGAGTAGGATTGCTTAATGATACCGCGGAGTGGTCCCGCTGATCGTGAGCTTCCTAGTTTATATTGTAAGTATACTACTATTTACTCTCATTGTTAGTAAGGCACGGTGTCTCGTAATTTGATTATCATGGATCACGAAGCGGTGAGGAAGGATTCCACGGGCATGATTGATATTATGGGCGTGAGACCCATGGTTATATTTTAGTAATGAATTTGAGGCACGCGTCCCGACTTGATATGATGTTATGTATTGTATCGTAGGTTGGCTATCATACATGTCTCCTGCTTTGTTTAGTGTATGATTTCATTACTGATTTCATCGCTTCATACTTGGTACATTCTTCTTGACCTCCTTCGGTGCGTTCATCTTCTGCAAGTTTAGGTACGCTGTTTGGTGATCGGCAGGTGTAGGACCCTGCTCAGAGTTTTTGGATAGCTCCTTCTGTTCGAGAGTTTATCTTTTTGGTATAAGTTCCTTCGATTTGCACTTTTATGCGATTATGGGTGCACGGGGCCTTGTCTGTCATAGTTCAAGATAACTCTTAAGTCTGTATTCATATGTGGGATTGGACTCATGTACAGTGTAGTGTCTTTTTCATGTATATTATATGGCAGCCTTGTCGGCTTTGCCCTTGTACGTATGTTGGTTTTAAAAAAAAGGTGTTATTTAAATTCCGCAGTTTGCTTAGTTGGTAAGGTAGAAAGGTACCCAGGTAGGGCACCAGTCACGGGCCCGGGGTTCGGGGCGTGACATGTCCGACCAGAGGTGGCACTGGTGGGATAGCGCAGTCTACTGGATCAGTTGCGGGTTCTTCGCCTTCCATAGCTAGGCAGGATGTTTATGCACCGACAGGCCGTGACAGAGGTCGTGGTGGAAGTTCCCAGTTTTAGCGGTCCTTTGAACCGCCTATATGATTTCAGGTATGTCTTCGGCCCTTTAGAAACTTGTATGCATGATAAAGTTGTGGTATGTTTAAGTGTTATGAACAGATTTTATTGAGACTATGTATATGCTAGAAGGAGTTGGAAGTACGAAAAGGTAATCTCTTTTGGGCTTATGATGGACGGATATGCGTGTGCGAGGTAGTAGGGCCATGTGTGGCATTATTGGTATGTCGGGGTGGTAAAAGGAAACTATGTCGCTAATTATAAGTTTGACTCCGAAAGAACATTCGGGGACGAATGTTTCTAAGGGGGGAAGAATGTTACACCCCGTATTTGCAGGCATGTTTTAAAGAACGTACGTGAGAATCCCAAATGTTAAGATTTGAGACTTGTAAAAATTTATCGGAATTATGGAATTGTCGGGAAACGAATATTGTGACGAATGGGAGGGCGACATGTGTCACCCCCCCTTATTAGATGTCTCGACGATATTACATGGGCACAAGGGTCATTTGACCTTGTTAGAAGACAAGTCTTGCAAGTAGTAAAGCTTGACATGTTTGACTTAGTCAATGGGACCACTAGCTTGATATTTAGAAGAGCTTCATCCAAGCCACCCATTTGTACACATCTCAACCCTCCATGTTACTATATAATACTACTAGTAGTGAGACAAGTTCCACACTTAGCCAAATTTTCAAGAGAATTGGAAGAACATCACAATGAGCTCTGTTCTTGCCTCTTTGAAAAGAATTTTTTTGTTTCTTGTCCATTAAGCTCCACACTTTAAACCAAGGTTCATGAGTGTATTGTGAGTGTATCTCAATAGAAAAATCCGGAAAAAGATAATTTTCAGATTAGTCGCAAGGTGAAAACCTAGTTGCTTTTCTAGGTTTTGGTTGGAAGATTGAAGGAAATTTGTTGGTGTTGTTCTGGGTATCAAGTAGCGGATTGAAGTGTCAAGGAGGGGCTCTAAGTTTCTAGGGAGCGACTTTGGATTTGAAGTTGGACTAAGAATCGTTGAGGTAATAATCTTGGCTCTTAAGTGTTACCAGATTATATATTGTTGTTAGCTTTACATGTTTGCTAGCATGAAGTATATGTGTTGAAGTTTCTTAAGTATTATGGATTGATTGTATCCTTAAATCCGAAATGTCATTTAAGCCTTGTGAAGTTGGATTACAATTTGGCCTTTTATTAGAAACGTCGCATGTTAATTACTTGAAGATTATAGTGGTTATAATCGATTGCGACTTGATATCATGTTATACTAACAATTCGGATTGAAAAGGAAATTGGATAAGAATTGGTGTTGTTGTATCTCAAGTTGCCGGAATTGCACTTGTAGTTGTATTAGTTTGATATCTTTTGTGGGGCGGAATTTTACACGTCTAGTAGGCGTGTAATCCCCTATTGTTAATTGCATTGTTGGGCCTTAAATGTGGCGTGTTTGGTTATTGAATTCGGCCTTGAAAAAGGTGGCAAAGTAAGTAGAAACAAAGGAGGTGCTGTCCGATTTTCCGTAGAAATTAGTGACTTAGCACTTAGAATATTCTACGTTTGAAGTAAGAGGTTAATGGACGTATTGTGGCCATTATAGGTTGAAGTACTAAGTATAGCGTATTCTACTTGAAGGATGGAATAGCTATCAAGGTTGAAGTACTTTGGAGCATTTTGCTACTTGTCGATAATCGTCGCGAGGTATGTGAACCTCTTCCTTCCTTTCGCATGATTCTATGTATGGAATATACGTGTGGTATTATTTCATGTTTCGTTCTACTCTTAGAAGTTAAGAGGTAGGTGTGTGATTTACTCTATGTAAAGTTTATGTCAAAGTTATCGTAAGTCCCATCGAGTCTTATAGGATGTTGGTAAGAGTCGTTAGAGGTACTTTGAGCCAAGTTGACTTGGCTAATTTATGGCACGAATGAGAATAAGTATCGAGCAAGCCATTGCAGCGTTAATAAAGGAAAATGTAATGACAATCAAATTATGTTAAAATGAGTAGAATTCTCCATCTGCATAGAAGCTAAGATAAGACAAAATTGTATTACATTTTCTAGATCATGGCTACTTGAATAAGATCGTTATAAATAAGTATAACTTATTCACAACGCACCAAAGTATATGTTACTTAACTTATAAGAATTTACCGATGAAGTGTTAAGGCTATGGTACTCAAATTCTTAAAAGTTAAGAGACTTTATTTTTCTAAGTCATGAGACTTGATTCTTAAAGGAAGAAATGAATTGATTTACAAGTATAGAATACTCGATTTGGAAAGACTTTATTTCTAAAGTTAAGAAACTTGTTTTCTTAAAAGTTAAGAGACTTGAAGTATTTTGAAAGTATAAGTCTCTTGGTTATAAAAGGAATGAATTTGTCTAAGACATAAAGAGTTATAACGGCTTTATGGGAAGTTGGTTATAACAACTTTATGGAAGATTAAAAGAATGATTTTCTTCAGTAATGTAAGCAAAGAAATGATTTGAAATAAAGAAGGGCAAATTGTTTTAAAGGTACCAATTGCTTAAGGTTTTTAAGAAAGAAGTCACTTCATTTAGAAGCCGGTATTTGTATTTCTAAAAAGGTATTGTGACTTGTCTTGGAAGTAGATATGACTTGATACTACGGTTGTTAGTATCTTGGAAGTTTTATTTGAAAAAGAGTCTTTCTAAAGGAGTAGAGGTGCGTAGTACTTGGGGTTAAATTCCCGGATTTTTATGTGTGAAACGGAAGTGCCATGAGTTTATAAAAATTGAAGTCTAAAGGTTTAATGAACTTGCCTATGTTTGCTTATGATAGCTTTGAGTGCAAGTATTATATGTTACGTTGTCGTGACTCTCAGTTGGAGGGTCGGCTGTCTTGTTGTAAGTTTGCTTGGATGTACCGACAGTGATGTCGAATTCCACGGGTATGCGTCCATTATGATTGATCCTTGGACATGCTTATACGATGTGGGATTCCGGGGCATGTGACCAGGAGGTGGGTTAGATTCCCGGATTTGTTTTATTACCCATGGCTATGCTTATACGATGAAGGATTCCGGGGCATGCGACCATGCTATGTACGATTATTACTCATGGGATAGCTCCCCATGAAGACATGTACCCACGATGAGGGATTCCGGGGGCATGTTATATTATTACTCCATTGGCTAGCTCCCCATGAAGACATGCACCTACGATGAGGGATGCCGAGGGCACGTTATGGCCATGCTTATATGATGAGGGATTCCGGGGCATGCGGCCACGTTATATATATATATATATATATATATGTGTTGTATATGTGTACGCCGACAGTGAGGTGGGATGCCACAGGTGCGTCACTTGGTTATATGTTACACTTATGACTGTCGGCAGTGATGTGGGATTCCACGGGCAGGAGATATATATATGTATTGTGTATGTGTACGCCGACAGTGAGGCGGGATGCCACGGGCGCGTCACATGGTTATATGTTACACTTATGACTGTCGGCAGTGATGGGGGATTCCACGGGCACGCTTTGATATTTGTGTGACTTGATCGCGTCCCAGATTGGGCCGGGTAGTATATGTGACCCTCCATAGAGGGTCGTATTATGTTATGAAAGATAAGTAAGTTATATGGTAATGAACTTGACGATTTTTCCCAAGTATGTACGTAAGAAAGTGACTATAACTTTTATTGAAAACGGGAAAAGTTAATAAGGTACGATTAAGTTCATAAGTGGTAATGACACTACAGATCCGTATGTACTTTTTTTATACTTGCCCCGCCATTCTCAGGCGCTTATGATCTGCATCGCATTTCTTTATTTCGCTCCATATTCGGCACTGTTGTATCGACTTTTCGGGCCGTGTTCATGCCCGCAGTTTAGGTACAGGTTGGTGATCCTCGCTCTTAGGATCTCGCTCGCTTTGGGAAAAGCTCCATTTGCTCCGAGGCTTATCTCTTGGTACGGCTTTCCTCGAGGTTGTAGATTCATGTATATTCAGGGATATGGCGGGCCCCGCCCCGCCACTGTTACGTTAAAACTCTAGAGGTCCTGTAGTCACATATTGTGGGTCAGCTTTGTAAAGGAGCGAGGCAACCGCTTTGGCCAGATATATATGTTCAGAAGGTAGCCTATCGGCTAACTCGTTATTTTACTTCGTTGTTTTATTTTATAAGTTTCATGTATGTTCTGATTATCTCTCGATGTATACTGTAAGCGGTGCCTGTAGGGCACTGGCCATGCCCTGCCCGGTCGTGACAAAAGTGGTATCGTGAGCGCTTAGTCCTCTGAAAGTGTCTACGCATCGCGGTTCAGTAGTCTTGATTATCGGTCAGGCACCACATCTATAATCGTGAGGTTTCGTGACATTTAGGATTGGTTTCATTCTTCTCTCTTTGAGATCGCAGCAGAGTTGTCCTAGTAGGTCGAATCTTCTCCACCCCTTCTTATGTACGCTTATGCCTCCTGGCGCACCAGGGCCCAGAAGGGCAAGGTAGCGGCAGAGTCGCTAGTGGCACGCAGAGGGTTACCAGTGACTCGGCACGCACTATGCCTGAGGTAGTAGGCGGATTGGCAAGTTCAGCCACGCCGACAGTATTAGAGGAGCCGATAGCGGCAGCAGCTCCAGAGGTTCCTGCACCGAGCCTCCAGCCTGCAGCCAAGGCGAGTTTAGAGATTATGGAGAGTGATCGTGCTATTGACTAGCATAGTGGTAGGCAGCACGAGTGAGCAGTAGCTAACCCAGTGAGCCGGCTTGAGGATTCGGGATTTTCTGGGTTGTAGTCCACCCGAGTTTTATGGTTCGAGATCTGAGGATGCTCCTCAAGAGTTCATTCGGTAGCTACAGCGGACTATGCAGGTGCTTAGGGCCTCGGAGACAGAGTCAGTTGTGTTAGCTTCTTACCGGTTACGCGATATTGCGTTGAACTGGTTTGAGTCTTGGGAGCTATCGAGAGGTGTGGGTTGTTATACCACGTATTTCCAGAGTATGTACGTAAGGACGTACGTAGAAAATTTTGAAGTTTAAAGTGGCTTGGCCGAATTATTTTGTTCACAACACCCGTTTAGAGTCGTTTTTCGACGAAACGTTTCCACAGCTTTTGTAGGGTAAATTACGGCTATGTCATTTTTAATTTTTGCGGATTTTTCCGAGTGACGGAACATTTTGGACCAACGAGAGGGCGACACTTGTCACCCTCTCATTGAGCACGCCATGGCGGTTGGCTTGACGAAATGGTGACTATTTTGTCAAGTAGCAGGTAGGATATTTTGTGGTAGATAGATAAGGTGCACTTGGCAAGATCTCGCCCTACACTTGCCTTGCACTTGGCAAGATCTTCGCCATTGGTTGGCCTTTGCTAGACCTATAAATACCCCTCTTTGATGACTTCTTCATCCATTCCTAAAATATTTCTAAGTGTTAAATCCTCCTCCTCCCTCAGGTTGAGTTCGCCGAGAGCCTCCTCCCCTTGGCCGAGAGCCCTCCCCTCGGGGTGCTAGCCGTGGGTACCCCTAGCCTAGTTGTTTTCAGATAATACCCCCTCTCGGTAGAAATACTCAAAAGTATTGTTATAATGCCCAAATTACCTTAGCCAGATACCTTGTAGTATTCTAAGGTTATACCTATACAAAAAGCCCGCTATACTATCATACTTCCCACTACAAACCGAAACCCTAAGGAAAATCTCCATAGTTAGTCGGAGTAATTAGTAGAAGTTGGTTAGAACTTCTAAGGGTTGTTTGGAGCGGCCTGAGCGCCGAGTAGTGAGCTAAACCTTGCTCAGATCGACATTTAAACTCGGATAATTATGGGCTTATCGAGGTAAATATCTTGTCCTCTATTGTAATTGGAAATTACATGATTGTTAGACTATATAGTCAAGTATACTATATATAGAATCAACGTTATTGCGGCAATGTCTTTTGACATAAGCCCAATTTAAAGAAGAATCGAATCAGATTTACATAGGATCAGACATGAGACTTGTGTAGCTTTTCCGTGAGGTAGAATTGTGCACGCCCGATTAGACGTATAACCCCTCGGTTGGCTTCGTAGCCGCCCGATAGAGGAGGAGATTTACGCCATGGGGGGAGGTGCCGAATTTTCGTAGAATGTTCTACGATAAGACCTAGATGTTAATAAGCGCCTTGTGGCCTTATAGGTTGATGTACACGCGTGGCGCGATCTACTGGCTTAAGGAGTAGCCGACGTTTGAGGTACTGAGCGCTTTGCTATTAGTCGATAATCGCCGCGAGGTATGTGAACCTCTTCCTATCTCTTCTAGCATGATATGTGTGAACTATTTAGTACCTAGACGACATATGCTAAATGTATTTGATTGGTTTAAAACATAAAAGTGTTATAACGGCTTTATGGGAAGTTGGTTATAACCGCTTATGAGGTAAGAAAATACTTGTGGTTTTTAAAAGGTAAATCGATTTGAACTATAATCGTCAAGTTATGTGATAATAAAGAACTTGAAATATTTCAAAAGACTTTTGAATCATTTTGAAAGAAGAAGTAATACTTGGTTTTTTTAAAACTTATGGTTATACTAGCTTTACGGGAAGTTAGGTATAACGGCTTAAGAATGTTCTACATCGATTTCGGAAATCGTAACGTGTATCGACAAACCATCGCAGCGTTAATAAAAGGAAATGTTTTGACAGATTAAGTATTATTAAAACCAAAGAGAAACTTCCATCCGCATGTAAGCTAAGATGAGACAAAATGATATTTCCTAGATCACGGTCTGTAATAAGATTGTTATAAACAAGAATGTCCTACTCACACATAAGGTTTATGTTTTTCGATTGTTAAAAGAGAATTATATTCCTAAATAAATAAGACTATGAACTACTAAACCTTTCTAAAATAAGTTAAACGTAAACACTTGAAATTAGGCAAACTTGGACGCTTGGAAAATAATGTTGTTACTTGATTTTACAAAGTAGTATTTTGATTACTTAAAAAGACCACTCTATTTTATACTACGGTATCAGGTTACTTATGTGAACGAAACGTTCTTTTAAAGATTTAATGTGTGAAGTACTTTGGGGATAGGTACCCAACTTGTTAGTAGAAAGTACCTTGTGTGAATAACTTGATTGTATTGGTTTGTGATAGCCTTGTAATACTTTCTTGTTGATTTGATAAGTAAACATGTTAGGATGCTACGTGTGTTAGTATCTTGTGATTATTATGTGTGGGTCACTTTGTCAGGCTTACGTTGTCAAACGTTAAGCCCGTCAGATCGTTATTATATCACATACCCTCGACTTGTTATACCGAGGGCTTGCCACCTCGATGCGGGTCTATACGGCCTATGCAATCTCGTGACTACGCGAGTCAGCGGAGATCCGTGGATTGATCATTCCGGTGTTTAGCCTGACGCGGATGCCCTACGCGGTCTTCGAGGGACTATGCGGCCTTTGAGGGACTACGCGCGCGGAGCCTAGGTGGATACCGGGTTGTCGCCTCGACGCGGGTATACCTCAGCGTCCGGGACCATGATTCGAGGAATACCTCACGCGGTCCGTGTGACCTATGCGCGCGAGTCGCGGTAGTTCCGTGGATAGACGCGCACATTGATATCGCGCGAAAGGCCGCCTTCGACATGCGCGGTCTAGAAAGACCTCGTGATGCGCTTTATGGTATTTGGTTTGCCGCGGTCTTAGTAGTCGGCTATGCCTTCGTTTACCTGCATCGCTCTATTGTGATGACTTGAGGCGCGTGAGTCCTCGACTTGACATCGCTTATTTATCAGAATCGTAGTTTGCTATCATACATGTCTCCCGCTTTATATAGACTACTATGATTTCATTTACGATTTATTTCGTTTCACATACTGCACTGTCAGACCGACTTCTTCGGGGCCGCGCTCACGCAGCAGTAAAGGTACACCGCCGTTGATCCTCGCCTTAGTGGTCACAGCTCAGCTTGGGAAGCTCCGCCTCCGAGGCTTATTCGTATAGTCCCCGTTGTTGCAGGTGTTTACATTCGTGGTACGACGGCCCCGTCCCCGCCGTTGTTGTCATATCATTCGTAGAGGTCTCAGTAATCGCTGCGTGTGGTTTGTAAAAGGATTAAACCGCTCGTGCTGAAAGAGTTGTTGCTTTCTATATATATGCCGAAAGGCAAGTTTTCCATGTGTTATTGTTTATACTGCTATTTTATGTTATTGATTTATGTTCCGCGATTTTCTCGATATATGACTACCGGGTGCCCGGTAGGCACTACCACGCCCGGTTCGGTCGTGACAAAAGTGGTATCGTGAGCGCTTAATCCTCTGGAAAGTGTCTACGCATCGTATCCAAGAGAGTCTTGATTATCGCGTGGTTGTGCACCACATCAATAATCGTGAGGCTATAGGATATTTAGGATCGGTTTCTACTCTTCTCACTCCGAGATCGTGCCTTAGAGTCGTGGTTGTAAGTCGGACCTCTAACGATTTCTTTCCTCACCGCTATGCCTCCGCGCAGGCAAACCCGCCCGTGAGGCAAGGCACGAGGAGCCGCGAGCAGAGTACGAGGGTTACGCGGCATTGCACTCCAATCATCACCGGGTGGTGCTTCATTCGAGAGTTTTGCGACGCCACTAGCCCCAAAGCAGAGTTTAGCACGGCGGCAGCCTCCATCGCGCCATGATATATGAACCTTCGCCCACGATCGGGACAGAGTATAGATTGCAAAGGCGACCGTTACATTAGCTATGGATTTGGCTACCAGAGAGTATACCGATGTATCGCGAGTCTTGATGAATATCTTAGAGAGGTTGTGCAAGAGTAATTCTTCACTGGGCTCGAGCATGGCTCGTGGTCGGGCTTATGCACAAAGTCGAGAAACGTAGATCGACGGTTAACCAAGGACCAGTAAGAGGCCGTAACAGAAGCGTCCTTTGGTAACTTTCGAGGCAAGTCGCCTCACCGCCAGATTAGGTTACGCACATCCACCGCAGCAGTAGTCTTCCACGGATTTCAGGACGCTCGTACGCAGGAGTTGGCGAGCTCCGCAGTTTCCGCTCATTACCGCGATGCACGCCATCCCGGGGAATGTCGTCTTTTAGTTGGTACTGGTTGTACCTATGACCGTCAGGGTCTGATGTCGAGAGAGTGTCCTAGTAGGAAGACTTAGCCTTCAGGATCGGTGGGTAGTTCGTCATCTTCCTTAGCTATGCGCCCTACGGGGCAGGTTTGATTAGAACGACTAAGGGGAGTGAAGCAGTAGATTTAGATATATCCTTAACCCTCTAGAGATCTGTATGTATGATAAGATGGGTATATCATAAGTGCTATGTTCTGATAGCAGTGTGTAAATTGTAATTAGAAATCTTGGTTAGTTAACCAAGTAAGATTTGGGGGATAGAGAAGGTGTGAGCCTTAGAGTTTTATACGTGGAGACCTTAGAGGTAAGGCCATCTCGAGTATAGGTGTAGTGTTATGTTTGATCCTTATCGGAGTGCATAGTGCACGTGAGTTATGTTTGAGGGATAAGTCCCTGAGTAGTGTGGAATGAAAGAGGGTAGTTGAGCTAAGAAGAC
The DNA here is from genome assembly GCA_029844215.1 of Przewalskia tangutica. Lineage (NCBI taxonomy): Eukaryota > Viridiplantae > Streptophyta > Magnoliopsida > Solanales > Solanaceae > Przewalskia > Przewalskia tangutica. The sequence continues at coordinate 56,025,909 of CM056739.1, forward strand.
CGCTAGGTTTTCGTAACGTGATTAGTGAGAGTTTTCCTTCGGGGAGCTAGCGTTATGCGGGTCGGGTTGAGGCTACGCCATGGGTCAACCCGCCGCATGTTTGGTGGTGGGGTCAGTTTGTGATGGTTCCGCCTTGTGGTAGGATCACGCGGTGTTTGGCCCAAGTTCGCTAACCAACAGACGAGTTCGTGGATGCGTTCGACCAGTAGTCGGGCCGATGGGGGCAGCCCATCGTGTTCTTCGGTCAGGACTGGTCACTCGGCAGTGTTGATTTATCAGAAAGGTTGTAAGGCTGCACGGGGTGCCTACCTTCACCTTATGTCGCATGCTGAAGCCTGTGTTGTGGCTATTTTCGTTTTCTAAAAGTTTTACCAGCAGGTTAGGAACTCAGTGAGTCTCGTGACCGCATTCGCCGCCAGCCGTGGATTCTAGGTAGTTGGGGATTGTCGCCTCGTGGAGGAGTGCTTAAGCTACCATTTCAGTATTCGGATGTCGCCTTATGAAGCCTTGTAGGGCGGAAGTGTAAGTCACGGCCGATTGGTTCGATGTTGGCAAGATTCAGATAGTCGGTTCAGCTTGTTCCAGCAGATCGTGGATAGGGTAAAGCTTGTCTAGAAGAGGTTCCGCACTGCAGAAATCGTATGCGATAATCGGCGACGACGCTTAGAGTTCAGGTTGACGGTCGGTCTTCTGAAAGTACCACCCGTTGGGTATGACGAGTTTTGGAAAACAGAGGAACTTAGCCCGAGTTACTTGGGCCCTTTTGAGTTCATGTAAGAATAGGCCAGGTTGCCTATATGTTAGCTTTTGCCGCTCGACTTAGGAGGAAATACGTCCGTCTTTCAGATTGATATGTTCGGGAAAGTATCGAGATCCATCCGCAGTGTTCCCGCTAATGATGACCACGTTAGAGATAGTAACCCCGAGTTTTGGAAATCAAGCAGATCGTAAATGTGGTAAGAGTTCGAGTGTACGACCTTTCGTGGATCGACGCAGCCCGGCACCATTGTTGGGTCGCCGAGTGACACTAGAACCTCGCGCAAAGTGACAAAAGTGGTATCACGACGAGTAAAGGGAGAAGCGAGCATGTATGGCGAGCATAGATGTGATCATTTCTTTTGTAAGGAGGCGGTGCGAAGTATATTTTAGACCGAGAGAGGTGTTTGTGGTAATGTTAGAGTGTTTCCTGGACTTGATGGAGGTATTTATGCTGGTGTTTCGTGGCCATGTGTGGCGGATTGTTCTCGTAAGTATAGTAGTGAAGACTATACCGCCGCGCTTGTTTTGAGATTAGAGGAACATTCGGGACGAATGTTTCGCGAGGAGAATGTTATACCTCGTATTTCCGCAGTATGTACGTAAGGACGACGTAGAAAATTTTGAAGTTTAAAGTGGCGCCGAATTATTTTGTTCACAACACCCGCTTAGAGTTTTTGACGAAACGCTTCCACAACTTCGTAGGTAAATTACGGCTATGTCATTTTTAATTTTTATGGATTTTTCCGAGTGATTTAACATTTTGGATCAACGAGAGGCTTACACTTGTCACCCTCTCATCGAGCACGCTGCGCGGTTGGCTTGGACGAAATGGTGACTATTTTGTCAAGTAGTAGGTAGGATATTTTGTGGTAGATAGATAAGGTGCACTTGGCAAGATCTTGGCCCTACACTTGCCTTGCACTTGGCAAGATCTCGCCATCGGTTGGCCTTTGCTAGACCTATAAATACCCCCTCTTGATGACTTCTTCATCCATTCCTAAAATATTTCTAAGTGTTAAATCCTCCTCCCTCCTTGTGTTGAGTTCGCCGAGCCTCCCTCCCCTTGGCCGAGAGCCCTCCCCTCCTCGGGTGCTAGCCTGGGCACCCCTAGCCTAGTTGTTTTCGATAATACCCCCTCTGTAGAAATACTCTCAAAAGTATTGTTATAATGCCCAAATTACCTTAGCCGTATACCTTGTAGTATTCTAAGGTTATACCTATACAAAAAGCCCAGCTTATACTATCATACTTCCCACAATACAAAACCGAAACCCTAAGGAAAATCTCCATAGTTAGTTGGAGTAATTAGTAGGTTGGTTAGAACTTCTAAGGTTGTTCGAGCTGGCCTGAGCGCTGAGTAGAGCTAAACCTTGCTCAGATCGACATTTAAACTCGGATAATTATGGGCTTATCGAGGTAAATATATTGTCCTCTATTGTAATTGGAAATTACATGATTGTTAGACTATATAGTTGAAGTATACTATATATAGAATCAACGTTATTGTGCGGCAATGTCTTTTGACATAAGCTCAATTTAAAGAAAGAGTACCGAATCAGATTTACATAGGATCAGATATCAGAACGACTGCCTGCCTCGCATCGTGCCTTACCCCGCACCCTAGTGATACAACATCGAGAAAACCAATGGAAAATAAAACATTACACAAGAAACAAGATATATGAACATAAACAAAGCAACCAAAACGGTTGCCTTCAGATACATAAAACTCAACAGCTTTAATCCTTTACAACCCCGCCCACAACAAGATTACATGCACTTCTAAGATTTACAACGACTATGACGGACAGGCCCCGCCATACCCCAATGTACAAGAACCTACAACTCAGTGGAACACATACTAAAAGATAAGCCTCCAAGAAACGGAGCTTCCCAATACGCCGAATCGTGATCCTAAGAGCGGATCCACGACCGATGTACTTCTACCGCGCATTTAACGCAGCCTCGGTGAGGTCAAGATAACAAGTACCAAGTATGTGAAATCAGAAAATATCAGAATGAAATCATACTAGTCTATATAAAGCAGAGACATGTATGATAACCAAACTACGCTCACAACATAAAAGCATATATCCAAATGTGACTCACGCCTCAAGTCATCACTCAAATATAACTATGGGTCTCACGCCCACAACATCAATCATGTTCGCATCACGGCCGCATGCCCCGAATTCTCGTGATCGGTGTAGACATGTCCATGATGCAACAATAACACCAATGCCCCATGGCCACATGCCCCGAATTCTACCTGTAGACACGCCCATGTGACATCAACAATAATATATCGGGTGATCAACCCCGCCGCACGGCCACATGCCCCTAATTCTACCTCGGTGTAGACATGTCCATGTAACCACAATAACAATATATCGGTAATCAACCCGACCGCACGGTCGCGATGCCCCGAATATCAGACGGCAGTATACGCCCATGTGACATCAACAACAAGACAAGAATCAAAATGGAAACATACCCGCGGAATTCTCCATCACCGCCAAAGACGCTCCAAGTAAGTTCTCAATAAGTCGACCGCCTCTATCGAGAGACGCCAGAATACGTAAATACCACATTTGCACAACAAAGGCTATCATCACAAGCATAGGCAAGTTTCACAACAACAAGCATAGGCAAGTTTCACAACAACAAGCATAGGCAAGTTTCACACAACTCAAAGTACTTTCATTTTATGCCAAAGTCCGGGTTTTTAACCCCAAAGTACTACATACGTTAAGTTCTTTTAAAAGAGATCCATTACTTTTATAAAAGTCACCCGATACCGTAGTATTAGAATGACCAACCCACCTTCCTTTTCAAAATCAAGTAACAACATTCTTTCCTAAGTTCCGCTTTGCCTAGTTTCAATTACTCAAGCTTCTCATTTTCAAATGGTTTCATAGTTCCCAAACTTAATCACTGATTCCTTTTAGAACAATTGAGTAACATATGTCATATATGTGAGTAGTTTATTCTTGTTTATAACGATCTTATTACAAAGAACATGATCTAGAAAATGTAATATCATTTTGTCTCATCTTAGCTTCTATGCAGATGGAGGTTTCTACTGGTTTTAATACAACACATCATTATTCAATACATTTTCCTTTTATTAACGCTGCAGTGGTCTGTCGATACACATTCTGATTCCCGAAATCAGTAAAACATTTTCACTTACATAAGGTCGTTATAACTAACTTCCCATAAAGCTATTATAACACCCTATGTTTTAAACCAACCAAATCACTTAGCACATGTACGTCTACCGTACTACATAGTTCACAACAATCATGCTAGAAAAGATAGGAAGAGGTTCACATACCTCGCGACGATTTATCGACAATAAGCAAAATGCTCCAAGTACTACAACCTTGCTAGCCCTTTCCACTCCTCGAGTAGAATACGCTACTCTTAGTACTTTCACCTATAAAGGTCACAAACGTCTATTAACCCCAAAACACAAGTTTTCTATCTTTCTATAGAAAATTGGCAAAGACCTCCCCCGCAACAACAGAAATCTCCTCCTCTATCGAGGCCGGCTACCAAGCCAACCAGTGGGGTTTACACGCCTAACCTGACGTGTACAATTCTACACAAGTCTACCGCACACACCCTATGTAAATACATCAGCTTCTTTATTCTTCAGCTTAAGTCAAAAGACATTGCCGAATACTAAGTATAGTTCCATATATAGTATACTTCAACTATATATTCTAACAAACATGTAATTTCCAATTACAATAGAGGACAAGATAATTACCTCGATAAGCCCAAAATTATCCAAGTTATAATGTCGATCCCGAGCAAGGTTTAGCTCCACCCGTGCGCCCAAACCACTCCAAACAACCCTTAGAAGTTCTAACCAACTTCTACTCAAATACTTCAACCAACTATGAAGATTTCCTTAGTGGTTTCGGCTTTGAGACTAAAGGACAAAAGGTAGTATTTCCTGCTCACGATAGAGGTATCTTGGAATACTACAAGGTACAAGGCTAAGGTATTTTGGGCATTATAACAATACTAGGGAGTATTTCTATACCACAACAAGGGTATTATACGAAAACAACTAGCAGTGGGGTACCCCACGGCCAAGGCCCCACAAAGGGGGAGGGAGCAGGCCCTCTGCCAAGACTCTAAAAAGATGGGGGGATGAGTTGGACGAACTCAAATCAAGATGAGGTAGGGATTTTAGTCTTGAAGGTTTCATTTGTGGACGAAGAGTTCATCAACATAAGGGGGTATTTATAGCAAAACCAAAGGCCAACCATGGCCAAGATCCTTCCAAGTGTATAGCAAGTGTAAGTGGCAAGATTAAGCCAAGTGCACCCTAAACCCTACTCCACAAAACACTCCACAAAACAATGCACCAAACAAGGCACACTTCAAGGGCCACGGCCATGCCAACCCACCTCGACCGTCCCCTCCAAATCACAACGGCAGGTGACAAGTGTCACCTCCCGCTGGTCCAAAAGGTTTCGCCTCTCGGAAAAATCCGCAAAAATACAAAACGACATAGCCGAATTTTCCTTCGCAAGTTACGCAAACGCTTCGTCGAAAAACGACTCTAACCAAAGTGCCGCACAAAGGTAACTTCGCGAGCCACATGGGGGTGACACGTGTCACCCTCCTATTGGCCCTCATAACACGCCTTCAAAATATCCACAATGGCCAAAATCTCAAAACAAAGTGGCCCCACAAAACCAGAATTTCTCCCGTGGCCCCACGTGACCATTTTCAAAAATAAAATCTCAAAATTCTAATATAATCTATGAAGTCCAAATACCAAACTGGGAATCCAATTCCCATTAACGAACCTTTTCTTCACAAATAACCGGAAACTTTTCCATTTAAAAACTCACATCTTTCTTTCTTTTCAAAATTTCTGCGTACTCGCACGCACGCCCTCACATACATACCCCAACTACGGGTATAACATTACAGCAGATTTTACGCGAGGTAAGACGCCACGTACGAGAGATTTCTGCCACAATTTCTCTACCTGGCAGAGATTTACGCCGTTGGGAAGTGCGAGATTTTCGTCAGAATGTTCTACGATAAGACCCAGATGTTAAAAGCGCCTTGTGGCCTTATAGGTCGATGTCGATCGCGCGGCGACTACGGCCAGAGCGGTTTGAGGTACTTGACGCTTTGCTATTGTCGATAATCGTCGAGGTATGTGAACCTCTTCCTATCTCTTTCTAGCATGATATGTGTGAACTATTTAGTACGCAGACGATATAGCTAAATGTTTGATTGGTTTAAAACATAAAGTTGTTATAACGCTTTACGGAAGTTGTTATAACCGCTTATGTAGTAAGAAAATACTGTGGTTTTTAAAAGGTAATCGATTTGAACTATAATCGTCGTTATGTGATAATAAAGAACTTGAAATATTTCAAAGACTTTGAATCATTTTGAAAGAAGAAGCAATACTTGGTTTTTTAAAACTTAAGGGTTATACTAGCTTTATGGGAAGTTAGTATAACGCTTAAGAATGTTCTCTCGATTTGAAATCGTATCGACAAAACATCGCAGTCAAAGGAAATGTTTTGACAGATTATTATTAAACCAAACTTCATTCGCATAGTTTAAGATGAGACAAAATGATATTTCTAGATCACGGTCGCCGCAATAAGATTGTTATAAACAAGAATGTCCTACTCACACATAAGGTTTATGTTTTTCAGATTGTTAAAAGAGAATTATATTCCTAAATAAATAAGACTATGAACTACGAAACCTTTGTAAAATCAAGTAGTTCATAGTCTTATTTATTCATAGTCTTATTCATTTAAGAATATAATTCTCTTTTTAAGCTATCTGAGAAACATAAGCCTTATATGTGAGTAGGATATTCTTGTTTATAACAATCTTATTACAGCAGCCATGATCTAGGAAATATCATTTTGTCTCATCTTAGCTTCTATGCAGATGGAAGTTTCATCGGTTTTAATAATACTTAATCTGTCAAAACATTTCCTTTTATTAACGCTGCAGTGGTTTGTCGATACACATTCTGATTTCCGAAATCAGTAAAACATTCTTAAGCCGTTATTACCTAACTTCCCATAAAGCTAGTATAACTCTTAAGTTTTCAAAATCCAAGTATTACTTCTTCTTCAAATGATTCAAAATCTTTTGAAATATTTCAAGTTCTTTATTAACACATAACAAGCCGCTTATAGTTCGATCGCTTACCTTTTAAAACCACAAGTATTTTCTACCAACATAAAGTCGTTATAACCAACTTCCCATAAAGTCGTTATAACACTTTATGTTTTAAACCAATCAAATACATTTAGCACATGACGCTCACCGCACTACATAGTTCACACATATCATGCTAGAAGAGATAGAAGAGGTTCACATACCTCGCGACGTATCGACTAATAGCAAAACGCCCAAGTACTTCCAACCGCCGGCTACTCCTAAGCCAAGTAGATCGCGCCACACGTAGTACTTCAACCTATAAGGCCACAAGGCGCTTATTAACATTTAGATCCCTTCAGAGAACATTCTACGTAAAATCGCAAAGACTCTCCCCGCAACAACAGAAATCTCCTCTCCTATCGGCCTGGCCATCAAGCCAACCGTGGGTTCATACATCTAACCTGACGTGCACAATTCTACCTCACGTAAAAGCTACACAAGTTCATCAGAATACACCCTATGTAAATACGCTCAAGACTTCTTCTTTCAAAAGGTTTCTTATTATTCAGTGCTTAAGTCAAAAGACATCACGATAACAACGCTCGCTTCTATATATAGTATACTTCAACTATATAGTCTAACAACATGTAATTTCCAATTACAATAGAGGACAAGATATTTACCTCGATAAGCCCATAATTATCCGAGTTTAAATGTCGATCCCGAGCAAGGTTTAGCTCCTACTCCGCGGCTCCGACCCGCTCCAAACAACCCTTAAGTTCTAACCAACTTCTACTTATTACTCCAACTAACCATGGAGATTTTCCTTAGGGTTTCGGTTTTGTGACTAAGGGAAGTATGATAGTATTTCCGGCTTTTCAGATAAGTATAACCTTAGAATACTACAAGGTATACTACTAAGGTAATTTGGGCATTATAACAATACTTTGAGAGTATTTCTACCAAGAGGGGTATTATACGAAAACAACTAGCAGTGGGGTACCCACTACTAGCACCCCAAGGAGTGGTGTCTACCCTCTACTACCCCACTGTGGGGACTCTCGCCAAGGGGGAGAGAGGGGCTCTCGCCAAGACACTACACTGGGGAAGGGAAGAAGCTTTCAAGACTTAGGCAATTTTGTGGATGAATTAGTCTTCAAGGGTGTGGTATTTATAGGTCAAGTGAAGGCCAACCAATGGCCAAGATCTTGCCATGTGCAAGGCAAGTGTAGGCCAAGATCTTGCCAAGTGCACCTTATCCATCTACCACCAAAATATCCTACCAACCCTTGACTAAACAATGGCCATTCGCCAACCTCCCTTTACCGCCTAAGGTGTTCCAATGAGAGGTGACAAGTGTCGCCTCTTGTTGGTCCAAAATGTTTCGCCTCTAAAAATCCGCAAAATTAAAAATGACATAGCCGGAAATTCCCTACGAAAGTCGTGGAAAACGCTTCGCCGAAAAACGACTCTAACCGTGTCAGGAACAAAATTAATTCGCCAAGCCTAATTCTCAAGTTCAAATTTTCTACGCACGCCTTTACGCATACCCGGAAATACGGGGTATAACATTCTCCCCTCCTTAGAAACATTCGTCCCGAATGTTCCTTCTAAGTCTCAAAACAAACGTGCGCCAGTATAGTCTTCACTACCATACTTACGAAACAATCCTGCCACAATGGCCACAGACACAACTGCGCAAAATACTTATATCCAAGTCCACGAGGAAACACCTCTAACATCACCACAAACACCTCTCTCCGGGGTCTAAAATATACTTCTTCCACACTTTTTTCCAAACAAAAGAAATGGTCACATCAATGCTCGCCATACATGCTCGCTTCTTCCCGATACCACTTTTGTCACTTTGCCGCGAGGTTCTAGTGTCACTCCGGCGACCCAACAAATGGTACCGGACTACATGCGATCCCTGAGGCCGTCAGACACTGAACTCTTACCACATTTCGACATCGCTCACTCCAAAACTCGGGTTACTATCTCTAACGTGGTCATCATTAATCGGGAACACTGACGGATCTCCGATACTTTCCCGATCATAACAATACGAAAGATCGGACATACCGCCTCCTAAGTCGGACGGCAAAGCTAACATATAGGCAACCCGCCTATTCTTCACATGGACTCAAAGGCCCAAAGTAACTCGCTAAGTTCCTCTCAGACATAAAACTCGCCACACCCACCCCGGTGGTACTTTCAAGAAGACCGACCACAACTCAACTCTGCGCCGCCGCCGATTATCCGCACGATTTCTACGAGCCGCCGTAACCTCTTCTAGACAAGCTTTACTCTATCCACATACTGGAACAAGCTCAACCAACTATCCGAATCTTGCCAACGCCGAACCAATCAACCTAACTTACACTTCCGCCCTACAAGGCGTCACAAGGCGATATCCGAACACCGAAATGGTATCTATAAAACACTTCCCCAACAGAGATAACAATTTCGCAACTATCCCCGAAATCCAAACACCGCCCGAGGGCGAACGTCATTCTCGAGACTCACCTGAAGTTCTTAACCCGCTTGGTAAAACTTCCAAACAAAACACCGCACTGGCTCCACCGTTCGCCATAAGGTGAATGTAGGCACCTGCAGCCTACAACTTTTCCGATATATCATCTCGCATAACCTCTCACGAGTAAACGGCCTTTGCTAAGACAAGACGGCCGACCTCCTCGCCCGACCATCGGTCGAACGATCCACGACCAGACGCTGGTTAACTAAACTCGCCTAACACCCTCGTGACCCTACCACAAGACGACCACCACAACCGAATTCACCACCAAACATGCCGCTGGTTGACCCGCAACGTGGCCTCAACCCGACCCGCAACGCGCTAAACGTTAGCTCCTCAAGGAAAACTCTCACTAATCACGCTATTTAAAACCTAGCGGTCTTCTTAGCTCAACTACCCTCTTTCATGCCACACTACTCGTGGACTTATCCCGCAAACATAGCTCACGCACTATGTACTCCTATAAGGGTCAAACATAAACAATACATCTTTTACTCGAGATGGCCTTACCTCTAAGGTCTCTACGTATAAAACTCTAAGGCTCACACCTTCTATCCCCAAAATCTTACTTGCTAACCCACCATGATTTCTAATCACAACTAACACACCGCTATCCGAACATAGCACTTAAGGTATACTCACCTTATCACATATACGCATCTCTGTAGGTTAAGGATATATCTATATCTACCGCTTCACTCCTTAGTCGCTCTAATCAAACCCGCCTGTAGGCGATAATAGCTAGTGGAGATGACGAACTACCCACCGATCTCAAGGCTAAGTCCTCCGCAAGGACACTCTTTCGACATCGACTGACGGCCATAGGTACAACAAGTACCATCTAAAAGACGACATTCTCGACGACGCCACAATCGTGAACACCGGGAAAGAAAATCAATCCGCCGGGCCGGAACCTACGCAGTACGTGGAACCTAAGCTCGAGCTCACCAACCCTCGCATACCCCGAACGCCCCAACCCCGCGAGGACCTTGCGCATCGTGGATGCGCATAATCTAATTGCCGCGAGGCGACTCGCCGCAAGTTACCAGCGACTCGCTACTCGCCCTCTTCGCTCGCCCTTCGTTAACCCGCCGATCTCTACGCTTTCGGCCGGCATAAGCCCGCATACGTGCCATGCTCAAGCCTAATCAAGAACTTACTTCGCACAACCTTCTCGTTGATATTCATCAAGACTCGCAGACATCGGTACACCCTCCGTAGGCAAATCCATACCGTAACAGGTTGTCTTTTCGCAATCTATATTCTCTGCTTTCCGGCCGTGGAATCAAGGTCCAAACATCGTGGCCGCAGAGGAACCGCCGCCGCTGCTAAACTCACTGGGCAGCGACGCCGAAAACTCCCCGAATAAGCACCACCCTGTGTGATGATTTGGCTCGTGCCCACGTAACCCTATGTACTCTACTCGCAGCCTCCTTCGGCCGCTTGCCCTCCTGCCCGGCCGCCACGCGAGGCATACCGGTAAGGGAAAGAAATACGTTAGAGGGTCCAACTTACAACACAGCCTCTAAAGCACGATCTCGTAATGAGAAGAATAGAAACCAATCCTAAATATCCTATAGCCTCCTCGTTATTGCGTGCACAACACACCGATAATCAAGACTTCATCGATACGGTCAGACACTTTCCGAGGATTAATCGCTTCGATACCACTTTTGTCATGACTCAACCTGCCCGTGGATCGTGTCTTACCCTGCACCCTAGTGATACAACATCGAGTAATCAACGGAACATAAAACACATACATGAAATCAATGTAAGACAGTGAAATGTTAAGACAAAGCAACTAAAAACGACATCACAAGATATATAAATAACAACTCTTTCCAAATGAATGCTTTAATCTTTTACAAACCCCGCCACAACAAGATTACAGCACTTACAAATGATATGACAACAACGACGGATGTGCTCGCCATACCCCGAATGTAAGCACCTACAACAACAGGGACTATACCAAGATAAGCCTCCGAGAAGCGGAGCTTTCCCAAACGCCGAATGCGGACTCCTAAGAGCGAGGATCAACAATCGTACCTCAACTCGCGCAGATGAACGCACTTCAAGGAGGTCAAGATAACAGTACCAAGTATGTGAAATCAAAATATCAGAAATGAAATCATAATAGTCTATATAGCAGAGACATGTATGATAACCAAACTACGCTTCCTAATACATAAGCAAATATGTCTAGTCGTGACTCACGCCTCAAAGTCATCACTCCAATATAACAACGGGTCTCACGCCCACAACACCAATCATGCCCGTGGAATACCTTCATCACCGGCAATAGGATAGAAAAGCACCAAGAAATACACATGAACAAAGCAGTCCCACTGTGTCCAAATAAAACAAGATGTAGGCACGAAGGCATAGCCGACTACTAACACCCGCAGACTAACAAGGTCATAAATCAGATCATGATATCCGCTAGACCACACATGATCAAAGCCGGCCGCCGCTCGCAATATCAAATGTGCGCCTAGCCCCGAACTCCCCGCAGCTCCGCATAGGCCAATCTCATAGGCCCGCATGAGGTATAACCCCGCATCGAGGGTAGCTACTCCCCGGCATCGTCCTGGACTCGCAGTCCGCATGGCCACATAGAACGCATGACCATAAAGGCCGCACACTAACCTGGAACTCTCGTAGCTCCGCATAGGCCCCGTGACCCGCATGAGGTATTCTCAATCACGGTCCTGCATCACCGAGTCTACCCCAGACGGAGGGCGCTTTAACCCTAAACACGGTGAGTGGTATAATACCAACATAAGCTTTATCGTTTAAACAACATAAGCACAATCAAGGGAAAACCCCTTTACACCAACGTCACAGAATACTAACACACGTAGCATCCTAATATGATTACTTATCAAAGCATCACGAAGGTATTACAAGGCTATCACAAACCAACACAATCAAGTTATACACACAAGGTACTTTCTACTATATGTCAACATGTTCGGGTTTCTATCCCCAAAGTACTTCATACATTAACTTTTTTTAAAAGATACGTTACTTTCACAAAAGTCACACAATACCCGTAGTATATGAAAATAGAGTGATTATCTTTTGAAGTGAATCAAAACACTTATCTTTGTAAAATCAAGTAACAACATTATTATCCAAACGTCCAAGTTTGCCTAATTTCAAATGTTCAAGTTCTCATAGTCTTATTTTAGAAAGGTTTCGTAGTTCATAGTCTTATTCATTTAAGAATATAATTCTCTTTTTAAGCTATCTGAGAAACATAAGCCTTATATGTGAGTAGGATATTCTTGTTTATAACAATCTTATTACAGAACCATGATCTAGAAATATCATTTTGTCTCATCTTAGCTTCTATGCAGATGGAAGTTTCTCGGTTTTAATAATACTTAATCACAAACATTTCCTTTATTAACGCTGCAGTGGTTTGTCGATACACATTCGATTTCAAATCAAGAAACATTCTTAAGCCGTATTACCTAACTTCCCATAAAGCTAGTATAACTCTTAAGTTTTCAAAATCCAAGTATTACTTCTTCTTTCGAAATGATTCAAAAATCTTTTGAAATACTTCAAGTTCTTTATTAACACATAACAAGCCAGTTATAGTTCAGATCAGTTACCTTTTAAAAACCACAAGTATTTTCTTACCAACATAAAGCTGTTATAACCAACTTCCCATAAAGTCGTTATAACACTTTATGTTTTAAACCAATCAAATACATTTAGCACACGTGACGCCTACCGTACTACATAGGTCACACATATCATGCTAGAAGAGATAGGAAGAGGTTCACATACCTCGCGACGAGTATCAACTAATAGCAAAACGATCCAAGTACTTCCAACTGTCGGCTACTCCTTAAGCCAAGTAGAACGCGCCACACGTAGTACTTCAACCTATAAGGCCACAAGGCGCTTATTAACATTTAGATCCCTTCAGAGAACATTCTACGTAAAATTCAAGAAGACTTCTCCCGCAACACAGAAATCTCCTCTCCTATCTGGGGCCGCCATCAAGCCAACCAGTGGGGTTCATACATCTAACCTGACGTGCACAATTCTACCTCACGTAAAGGCTACACAAGTTCATCAGAATACACTCCTATGTAAATACAGTTCAAGATTTTCTTTCAAAAGGTTTCTTATTATTCAGCTTAAGTCAAAAGACATTGATAACAACGCTCAGTTCTATATATAGTATACTTCAACTATATAGTCTAACAACATGTAATTTCCAATTACAATAGAGGACAAGATATTTACCTCGATAAGCCCATAATTATCCGAGTTTAAATGTCGATCCCGAGCAAAGTTTAGCTCCTACTCCGGCGCTCCGACCCGCTCCAAACAACCCTTAGAAGTTCTAACCAACTTCTACTTATTACTCCAACTAACCATGGAGATTTTCCTTAGTGGTTTCGGTTTTGTGACTAAGGAAGTATGATAGTATTTCTGGCTTTTCAGATAAGTATAACCTTAGAATACTACAAGGTATACGACTAAGGTAATTTGGGCATTATAACAATACTTTGAGAGTATTTCTACCAAGAGTGGGTATTATTATACGAAAACAACTAGCAGTGGGTACCCCACTACTAGCACCCTGCCGAGTGGGTGTCTACCCTCTACCACCCCACGAGGGGGGGGGACTCTCGGCCAAGGGGGGGAAGAGGGGCTCTCGGCCAAGACACTACACTAAGGGGGAAGGAAGAAGCTTTCAAGACTTAGGCATTTTTGTGAATGAATTAGTCTTCAAAGGGTGGTATTTATAGTCAAGTGAAGGCCAACCAATGGCCAAGATCTTGCCAAGTGCAAGGCAAGTGTAGGCCAAGATCTTGCCAAGTGCACCTTATCCATCTACCACCAAAATATCCTACCAACCCTTGACTAAACAATGGCCATTCGGCCAACCTCCCTTTACCGCCTACAGTTCCTAATGAGAGGTGACAAGTGTCGCCTCTTTGGTCCAAAATGTTTCGCCTCTCTAAAAATCCGCAAAAATTAAAAATGACATAGCCGAAATTCCCTACGAAAGTCGTGGAAAACGCTTTCCGAAAAACGACTCTAACCGTGTTGTGAACAAAATTAATTCGCCAAGCCTAATTCTCAAGTTCAAATTTTCTACGACGCCTTTACGCATATACTCTAGAAATACCGGGTATAACATTTTATGTTATTGATTTATGTTCCGCTGATTTTCTATGATGTATGATCACCGGGTGCCCGGTAAGGCACAAGTCACGCCCGGTTCGGTCGTGTCACGGTGCTCGTCCCAGTTTGGGATGAGTTCACTGAGGCCTTTCTTGATCACTTTGCCTCCCGAAATGGCGAGAGCCCGTGTTGATAGTTCTTGTCATTGAGGCGTAACGAGAGGACCATCAGGAATACAACCCGAGTTTGACTCGTTGCCGTGCATGCACACTATTGTGGCTGATATGGCGACATAGTTCACCGCATGTGACGGGCTAGACCATTATATGATTACTACATGCTCGAGTGGCCCTTCACCCGTGATGGATATTGCCAGACGCAGCTTATGCGCAGGGATAGAGGACAGAGAGAGAGAGGTCACTAGACTCGTGCCACCAAGAGGCTGTGACAGCAGGTTCCAGTGGAAATTCGCGAGGCGACCCTCAAAGCAGCAGAGTAGGTCCACTTTTCACCATTACGCAGTGCTCCTTCCCGCCTTCCGTCGAGGTTTGGTCGTCGTGGTATTCGGAGCAGGTCGTGGCTCCTGTGGTCGCAGTTCGCAGATGTCCGAGGATAGTAGCTGTGGAAGCCACATTTGCCCCTGGTGGTCACCGTAGTAGATTCCATTTTGGGAGTGTCGACTACTGACAAATTGTTATGCTGTTACACAGGCCATTTCGCGAGAGGCCATTTCGCGAGAGATCGTCCACCAGAGGTGGCACCGTGGATAGCGCAGCCATCGGATCGGGCCATGTTCTTCGCCTTCCATAGCTAGGCAGATGTTTATGCACCGACTGTGCCGGACAGAGGTCGTGTGGAAGTTCCAGCTTAGCGGTCCTTTGAACCGCCTATATGATTTCGTGTATGTCTTCGCCCTTTAGAAACTTGTATGCATGATAAAGTTGTGGTATGTTTAAGTGTTATGAATGATTTTATCGAGACTATGATATGCTGTAAGGAGTTGGAAGTACGAAAAGGTAATCTCTTTGGGCTTATGATGGACGGATATGCGTGAGAGGTAAGAGGCCATGTGTGGCATTATTGGTATGTCGGGTGGTAAAAGGAAACTATGTCGCTAATTATAAGTTTGACTCGAAAGAACATTCGGGACGAATGTTTCTAAGGGGAAGAATGTTACACCCCGATTTGCGTGCATGTTTTAAAGAACGACGTGAGAATCCCAAATGTTAAGATTTGAGACTTGTAAAAATTTATCTAATTATGGAATTGTCGAAACGAATATTGTGACGAATGGGAGGTGACACGTGTCACCCCCTTATCGATGTCTTGGACGAAATTACATGGGCACAAGGGTCATTTGACCCTTGTTAGGAAGACAAGTCTTGCAAGTAGTAAAGCTTGACATGTTTGACTTAGTAAATGGGACCACTAGCTTGATATTTAGAAGAGCTTCATCCAAGACACCCATTTGTACACATCTCAACCCTCCATGTTACTATATAATACTACTAGTAGTGAGACAAGTTCCACACTTAGCCAAATTTTCAAGAGAATTGGAAGAACATCACAATGAGCTCTCGGGTTCTTGCCCTTTGAAAAGAATTTTTTTTTGTTTCTTGTCCATTAAGATCCACACTTTAAACCAAGGTTCATGAGTGTATTGTAAGTGTATCTCAATAGAAAAATCCCGGAAAATGATAATTTTCGTATTAGTCGCAAGGTGAAAACCTAGTTGCTTTTCTAGGTTTTGGTTGGAAGATTGAAGGAAATTTGTTGGTGTTGTTCTAAGGGTCTCAAGTAGCGGATTGAAGTGTCGGCGAGGGCTCTAAGTTTCTAGGAGCGACTTTGGATTTGAAGTTGGACTAAGAATCATTGAGGTAATAATCTTGGCTCTTAAGTGTTACAAGATTATATATTGTTGTTAGCTTTACATGTTTGCTAGCATGAAGTATATGTGTTGAAGTTTCTTAAGTATTATGGATTGATTGTAGCCTTAAATCTGAAATGTCATTTAAGCCTTGTGAAGTCGATTACAATTTGGCCTTTTATTAGAATCGCCGCATGTTAATTACTCAAGATTATAGTGGTTATAATCGATCATGACTTGATATCATGTTATACTAACAATTCGGATTGAAAAGGAAATTGGATAAGAATTGGTGTCAGATCTCAAGTCCGTTAATTGCACGTGTAGTTGTATTAGTTTGATATCTTTTGTGGGGCGGAATGTTACACGTCTAGTAGGCGTGTAATCCCCTATTGTTAAGTGCATTGTTGGGCCTTAAATATAGCGTGTTTGGTTATTGAATTCGGCCTTGAAAAAGGTGGAAAAGTAAGTAGAAACAAAGGAGGTGCTGTCTGATTTTTCGAGAAATTAGTGACTTAGCACTTAGAATATTCTACGCTTGAAGTAAGAGGTTAATGGACGATTGTGGGCCATTATATGTCAAGTACTAAGTATAGCGATTTGCCACTTAATTCAACCGGCCCGTGGATCGTGCCTTACCCGGCACCCTAGTGATACAACATCGAGAAAATCAATGAACATAAAGCATAATTATGAAACAAGAGACATGATAAATAAAGCAAATAGGCCAACCAAAACGGCCTTCCAACATATATATATAAACATTTGAACAAGCTATAATCCTTACACTCGCCACAATAAAGGCTACAAACTCTAAGATTTATATTAACAAATATGACGGACAGGCCCCGCCATACCCCGAACGCATAAGAACTTACGCACTGTGGTAACATACCAAAGATAAGCCTCCGACGAAACGAGCTTCCCAAAACGCTGAAATGAGATCCTAAACGCGGATCGACAAATGACGATTTCTACCGCGCAGATGAACGCAGCCCCAAGGAGGTCAAGATAACAGTACCAAGTATGTGAAATCAGAAATGAAATCATAATAGTCTATAAAAGCAGGAGATGTGTATGATAACCAAACTACGACACACACGTAATGCTTATATCAATTCAGTGGTCTCACGCCACAACATCAATCCCGCCCGTGAGTACCTTCTCATCGCCGGCGCATGATATGATAACAACAAGACAAAGAATCCAAATGGGAGCATACCCGCGCGCTACGATCGTGTCGCGATGTCCAAAGGGAACAAATAAGACAACATTCCAAATGGAAGCATACCCGCGCGCTACGATCGCGTCGAAGAGTCCAAAGCGGAAACAATAAGACAACATTCCAAATGGAAGCATACCCGCGCGCTTACGATCGTGTCAAGATGTCCAAAGGGAAACAATAAGACAACAAGGCAGAATCAAAGTGGAAGCATACCCGCGCGCTTACGATCGTGGTCAAGATGTCCAAAGCGATTAACAAAAGTAACACTATCAACAGAACGCATCTGCGGAATTTATCCACACTACCACGCCCAAGTAAGTTCTCAACAAGTCAACCGACCCTCCATCGAGACGCCAGAGTATAGAAACACAATTCTTGCACAACAAAGGCTATCACAACAACAATCATAGGCAAGTTTCACAACAACAAGCTTAGGCAAGTTTCACAACAACAAGCATAGACAAGTTTATACACAACTCGAAGTACTTTCATTTTATGCCCAAGTCCGGGTTTTAACCCTAAGTATTACGTACGTTAAATTCCTTTTAAAGAGATCTATTCCTTTATAAAAGTCACCCGATAATTCGTAGTATAAAAATAGAGTGACTTATATCTTTTAAGTAAACCAAAACAACTTCCATACTTTTCCTTTTAAACCAAATTAAGGCAATGCCATGCCTTCTTTGTTGGACCAAAATACTTCTCTTTAAAGTCAATTTACCACATTAAAACCAATGATAAAAACCATTCTTTTGTTCTCATAAAGCCGTTATAACTAACTTCCCATAAAGCCGTTATAACACTTTATGTTTTAAACCAATTTAAGACAAACAATGCCTTTCTTTTCCCTAGAGTTCCAGTTTGCCTAATTTCAATTTCTCAAGTCTCTTTACTTTAGAAAAGTTTCATAGTTCGATGTATTAATTCCTTTAAAACAATTGAGTAACATATGCCATAAAGTAGTAGGTTATTCTTGTTCATAAATCTTATTAAGCAGCCATGATCTAGGAATTGTAATATCATTTTGTCTCATCTTAGCTTCTATGCAGATGGAGGTTTCTACTGGTTTTAATAATACTTAATTATTCAATACATTTTCCTTTATTAACGCTGCAGTGGTTTGTCGATACACATTCTGATTTCCGAATCAGTAAAACATTATTCCTTTCAAAAACCAAGTACTCATTATGTTATACCCCGTATTTCCAGAGTATGTACGTGAGGGCGTACGTAGGCAATTTGAGCCTTAAAGTTGGCTAGTTTCGAAATTTTGTGCACAAGTGCCAAAAAGAGTCGTTTTCCGACGAAACGTTTCCACAGCTTTCGTAGGGAAAATTCCGGCTATGTCATTTATAATTTTATGATTTTTCCGAGAGATTTAAACATTTTGGGATCAACGAGGGCGACACTTGTCACCCTCTAATTGGAAGGAGTGGACGGACGAAATGGCATGGTGAGCACGTTTTTTGTGCCTTTCCCTTGGTCAAGGGTTAGGTAGGATATTTTGTGGTAGATGGATAAGGTAGCACATGGCTAAATCTTGGCCTTACACTTGCTATGAACTTGTCTTCATCTTGGCCATTGGTTGGCCTTCACTTGACCTATAAATACCCCTCTAGTTGAAGACATTCTTCATCCTAAACTTGAGCAATCTATCTAAGTCTCAAACTACTCCCTCTTAGCTTGAGCTTTCGTCCCTCTCCCCTCCTAGTTGAGCTCGCCGAGAGCCACCACACCCTCCCTCATGGAAGCCTCGCCGAGGGGTACCCCAGCCTAGTTGTCTCGTATAAATACCCCCTTTGTGGTATAGAAATACTCTCCTAGTATTGTTGTTATGCCCAAAATACTTTAGCCCAAATACCTTGTAGTATTCCCAAAGTTACCTCTATACGTAGAGTCCTGAATACTACCTTTGTCCTTTTAGTCTCAAACCAAACCCTAAGGAAATCTTCATAGTTGGTTGAAGTATTTAAGTAGAAGTTGGTTAGAACTTCTAAGGGTTGTTTGGAGCAGATTGAGCGCCTGAGTAGGAGCTAAACCTTGCTCGTGATCGACATATATACTTGGATAATTTTGGGCTTAACGAGGTAAACACTCTTGACCTTCTGTTGTAATTGGAAATTACATGTTGTAGGTGTATATAGTTAAGTATACTATATATAGAACTGAAAATAGTTGTGCGGCAATGTCTTTTGACTTAAGCTCGAATAATACTTACGCAATGTCTTGCGACTTAAGCCCGAATTTAAAGAAGTGAACCGAATCAGAATTACATAGGATCGTATTGCAAAGACTTGTGTAGCATTACCGTGTAGTAGAATTGTACACGCCCGTTAGACGTGTTAACCCCCGTTGGCTTGCAGCCTCGATAGAGAGGAGATTTACGCCATGGGGAGGTGTCGCCGAATTTTCTCAGAGAATATGGAACAATGAGATCTAGATGTTAATAAGCGCTGTGGCCTTATAGGTTGAAGTACTACGTGGTGCGATCACGTGGCTTAAGAGTAGCCGACGGTTTGAAGTACTTGAGCGCTTTTGCTATTAGTCGATACTCGTCGCAGGTATGTGAACCTCTTCCTATCTTTCTAGCATGATATGTGTATAACTATGTAGTATGCAGACGCATACGTGTTAAAAGTATTTGATTGGTTTAAAACATAAAGGGTTATAACGGCTTTATGGGAAGTTGGTTATACACTTTATGTAGATAAGAAAACCCCGTGATTGTTAAAAGATAACTGATTTGAGTTATAACTGGCTGGCTATGTGATAATAAAGAACTTGAAGTATTTCAAAAGATTTTTGAATCATTTTGAGAGAAGAAGTAATACTTGGTTTTTGGAAACTTGAGAGTTATACTAGCTTTATGGGAAGTTAGGTATAACGCTTAAAATGTTTTATCGATTTCGAAATCAGAATGTGTATCGACAAACCATCGCAAATGTTAATAAAAGGAAATGTTTTGGACAGATTTAGTATTATTAAAACCAGTAGAAACTTCCATCTGCATAGAAGCTAAGATGAGACAAAATGATATTACATTTTCTAGATCATGGCTGCTTAATAAGA
Source organism: Przewalskia tangutica (assembly GCA_029844215.1). Classification (NCBI taxonomy): domain Eukaryota; kingdom Viridiplantae; phylum Streptophyta; class Magnoliopsida; order Solanales; family Solanaceae; genus Przewalskia; species Przewalskia tangutica. The sequence goes on from CM056739.1 coordinate 56,046,687, forward strand.
TTGATTATAAACAAGAATAACCTACTCACTTATAAGACATAGGTTTCTCAAAACGCTTAAAGGAGAATTATGTTTTAAAGGATTTAAAACTATGAACTACTAAACCTTTTCTAAAATGAGAAACTTGAGCATTTGAAATTAGGCAAACTCAACGCTTTGGAAAATAAGGTTGTTACTTGATTTTACAAAGGAAAGCATTTTGGTTTACTTAACAATGTTAATCACTCAAATTTTATACTACGTATCGGGTGACCTTTGTAAAAGAAATGGATCTTAAAAGGAATTTAACGGACATAGTACTTTAAGGTTAAAAATCCGACTTTGACATAAAATGAAAGTACCTTGAGTCAGTGTAACTTGCTTACGCCATTGTTATGAAACTTGACCATGTTACGCGTGATAGCCTCGTTGTAAGTATTGTGTTCTACTCGACACGGCTCATCCGGAATGTATTTCACTGACACGGCTCATCCGGAATGTATTTCACCGACACGGCTCATCCGGAATGTATTTCACTTGACTACCGGCTCATCCGAATGTATTTCACTCGACTACCGGTTCGGGATGAACCGGGAATGTATTTCACACGCTTTCTATATCGGGTCCATAAGATGGGCCGAGACCGTTATACGATCACATGATTTGTACCTAGAGCCAAGCGGAGGAAGAAGTTCCACGCATAAGCGGATGACTTTGAGGCGTGAGTCCCCGACTCGACATGATCGCTTTATGTTGTGAATCAGAGTTTGCTTATCATACATGTCTCCCGCTTTATATAGACTATTATGATTTCATTTACGTGATTTTACGCTTCACATACTTGGTACTGTTATCGACCTCTTCGGGGCCGTGCTCATGCCGCAGTCAAAGGTACATCGATTGTCGATCCCCGCTTATGTGATCACATTTCAGCGTGTTGGAAGCTCTGCTCTTCGAGGCTTATCTTTTGGTATGTTACCCCGAGTCCAGAGATTCTTATACATTCTGTGGTATGGCGGCCCCGTCCGTCATAGCCGTTGTAAAAATCTTAGAGGTCTGTAGTAATCACAAGTGTGGTTTGTAAAAAGGATAACTGTCGTATTTATGTATATACGATGAAGGCAACTGCTTTTGCTGGCTCGCTTTATTTATCTTTTCTCTTAATTCATGTTCATGTTTTTATTTCCGCGATTTTCTCTCGATGTTGTATCACTAGGTGCCCGGTAAGGCACTACCACTGCCCGTTCGGGTCGTGACACATTACTCACGAATGAGGTTTCACACAAACATCCATATTAAGTCAAGTCTCTTATCTTTTAAGAATAAGTCTCTTAACTTCTAAACCATTAAACCATTCTTTTTATCTCTCTTAAGACGTTATACCTAACTTCTCATGAGTCGTATAATTCTTATGTTTTCAAACCAAGTATACACTTCTTTCAAAAAGGTTTCTTAATCTTTTAGAATACTTCAAGGTTCTTTATTATCACACATCAAGCTCTGGTTATAAGTCAAATCGCTTATCTTTTAAAAAAACCACAAAGCATTTCTCATTTACATGAAATGTTATAACCAACTTCCCATAAAGCCGTTATAACACTTTATGTTTAAAAACAATCAAATACATTTAACACACGTGACGCCTACCGTACTACATAGTTATACACATATCATGCTAGAACAGATAGGAAGAGGTTCACATACCTCGCGACGACATCGACTAATAGCAAAGCGCCCAAGTACCTCAAACCGTCGGCTACACCTTGCCAAGCGCATCACGCCACACGTAGTATTTCAACCCATAGAGGCCACAAGGCGCCTATTAATATCTTTAGATCCCGACGAGAATATTCTGCGTAAAATTCGGCAAAGACTCTCCCCGCAACAACAGTAATTCTCCTCTCTAACGAGGCCGCTACCAAGCCAACCAGTGGGGTTTACACGCTTAACCTGACGTGTACAATTCTACGTCACAGTAATGCTATACAAGTCTACTGTAATACAGTCCTAAGTAATTACAGTTCAGTTCTCATCTTAGAGTTCAGGCTTAAGTCGCAAGACATTGCCGTAAGTATTATTCAGGCTTAAGTCAAAAGACATTGCCGCACAACTATGTTCAATTCTATATATAGTATACCTTAACTATATATTCCAACAACATGTAATTTCCAATTACAACAGAAGGTTAAGAGTGTTTACCTCGATAAGCCCAAAATTATCCGAGTTTATATGTCGATCCTGAGCAAGGTTTAGCTCCTACTCGCGCGCTCCGACCCGCCTCCAACCAACCCTTAGAAGTTCTAACTAACTTCTACTTATAACTTCAACTACGTGAAGATTTACTTAGGTTTCGTTTTTGTGTTTGAGGGAAGTATAATAGTATTTTCTGGGCTTTTGTATAAGTGTAACCTTGGGAAAACTACAAGGTATTTGGGCCAAGGTATTTGGGCATTATAACAATACTTGGAGAGTATTTCTATACCACAAAAGGGGGGTATTTATACGAGACAACTAGGCTAGTGGGTACCCTGCTAGTGGCACCACAAAGGGGAGGGGGTGCTCGCCAAGTGGCCTATCTCAAAGGGGAGGGGCTTGGACGATAGCAAAACAAGAGGAGGGAGTATTTGAGACTTAGGTAGATTGCTCAAGTTTTGGATGAAGAAAGTCTTCAACAAGGGAGTATTTATAGCTAACCAAAGGCCAACCAATGGCCAAGATGAAGACAAGTGGTGCAAGTGTAGGGCTAGATTTTAACCATGTGGACCTTATCCATCTACCACACAACTTGCAAAAAATATCCTACCTACTCCCTTGACCCCAAATCGTCCAAACCGCCCACTAGCCACGGCCAATGGGAGGGTGACACTTGTCACCCTCCCGCTGGTCCAAAATGTTTCGCCTCTAAAAATCCGCAAAAATATTATTGACATAGCCGGAATTTTCCCTACGAAAGTCGTGGAAACGTCATTTAAAAAACGACTCTTTTGGCACTTGTGTACAAATTTCGAAACTTGTCAATTTAAGGCAAAATTTAATACGCACGCCCGCACGCATATACTGGAAATACGGGTATAACATTCTCCTCTCTTAGAAACATTCGCCCGAATGTTCCTTCAAGGTGGATTACGAAGAAGATCTTCTAACAAGTTGCCAACGCCACGCCCGCCACTAACTAACACACGCTCTTCTTCCTCTTACTCGCCGCGCCTCCGAACACTTGAACTCTTCTAGTATACGCACCATACTTCGTCATTGCTTCGCTTCAATACTTTGGAGTCACAACCTCCAAACTTGGTCATCTTACTAGCTTTATTTTCCTCTAAGGCCATTCCCGCCTTCACGAACCGATTCTGGTCGAACATATCCACAAACCCATACGATGGTCATCTAAACTGGGCCTAGCACCCTCATGACCCTACCACCGGCGTGACCACCCAGAGCCGACCCCACTCGAACAGCCGCGGTTGGCCCTCAACATGGCCCCAACCCGACCCACTTAACGCATCACGCCTTGTTCCTCGATCCTAACAATCTTACTCTACAGTCATGAAAGCTACCACTTCCATCAGACACTACCTGTGGACTTTATCACACAAAACATTCTAGGCATAAAATGCACTCCGACAAGGATCACTTGCAAAACTGGTACTCAAGACGGCCTTACATCTAAGGTCTCAATCTGAATATTCTAAGGTTCATCATTTTCTCACCCTCAAGCTTACCCTTCTCACAACCAGTTCTACATCACGTTTTAGCACAAAGCTATCCGAACATAACACTAAACACATCATCAATACATACAAAACTCTAGAGGGTTAAGGATATACCTGAAAAATAGGCGATTCAGAGGACCGCTAAAACTGGGAACTTCCATCGCGACCTCTACCGTGGCCCGCCGGTGTATGAACATCCCGCTCGACTATGGAAGGTGAAGAACCCGCAACCGATCCCGTAGTGTGCTATCCTACCGCTACCCCGGCTCTGGACAGCCCCAAAATGGCCTCACGCCGCATGTAAAACAAACTCTGACTAGCACGACACTCCCATCGCGAGTCTACCATGGGTCACAACGAGGTATGGGTGGCTTCACCGTTAACACCTCGCCTCCCGAAAATCTGAACCTCGAGCCCCGACCGCTTCCCAAAACTGGACGCTCAAGATTGTAGGACCACTCAGATCGGGCGAGGCGCATAACTAGTCTCGGCCGAGGCGGTTCGCCTCGAAAATCACCAAAGGACCTGCAGCTCGCCCTCTTCTCACGACTTCGTCATTCCGCGATTTCTCCGCCTCACCTCCAAGTGCATAAGCTCGCACGCGGCAATGTCCATGCCCTACCGAGAGCTACACCAACAACTCGCTAGGTAATCATCGAGCCCTCAGAACATATCGGTGCACTCGATCTTCCATACTAGCTACTAATGCGGGACGCATCGCCAATGAGTCGAACTCACATTGTACTCCCGAACCGCACGCCTGCTCGCCGCAACACCAAAAATCTGTCCGCCCGAGCCTCCTCATCTACGAGGCAAGAAATGTGCAAGAAATGCCTTTGAGAACTCATCCCATAAAGCCGGTTGCATTCTCTCCCGACGCTTCCCACGAATCAAACCAATCGATCGCGTATCACGCAGCCGATGCGAACTCAGTACAACCGACTCGTCTCCGAGGCCTTGATCACTCTCATGATCCGTCAGAATCGCCGGATGAACTCCTCGCGATCATCCTCGTGCCTCACCCATAAAACTCGCGGATTACACTCGATAATCCCGTAGTCTCAAATCGTCGGGGTTGAACTACGGTGCTACTGGATCGAATCGCCTGGCCCAATTTTATCTCAAGTTCGCCACAACCTCGCCATTAATCGCCATCTCTTGTAACCCATCTCTCTCGCCTACTGTAGGATCGAGGCTCGTGTATCGTGGTCTCAGAGACCGCCACGCTTCTACTCAGATCTCCTCTCACGCTTTGCCCTTCTCGGGCCCGGTGCCGCGGCGAGGCATAATCGTAAAAACGAGATACGCTGCAGGGTCCAACTCATCACACCTCTAAGGCACGATCTCGTAATGAGAAGAATGGAAACCAATCCTAAATGTCCTATAGCCTCCGACATAGATGTGGTGCACAACACACCGATAATCAAGACTCTACTAGACACGGTCAGACACTTTTCGAGGATTAATCGCTCGATACCACTTTTGTCACGACCAACCGGCGTGGATCGTGCCTTACCCGCACCCTAGTGATACAACATCGAGAAAATCAGCGAACATAAAGCATAATTATGAAACAAGAGACATGATAAATAAAGCAAATAGGCCAACCAAAACGGTTGCCTTCCAACATATATATATAAACATTTGAACAAGCATAACTTACACCCGCCCACAACAAAGGCATGCACTTAAGATTTATAAACAACTATGACGGACAGTGGCCCCGCCATACCCCGAACGCACAAGAACTTACATGCACTGTGTGGTAACATACCAAAGATAAGCCTCCGACGAAACGGAGCTTCCCAAAACGCTAAATGAGATCCTAAACGCGGATCGACAAATGATGTACTTCTACGGCAGATGAACGCAGCTTCAAGCGAGGTCAAGACAACAGTACCAAGTATGTGAAATCAGAAATGAAATCATAATAGTCTATAAAAGCAGAGATGTATGATAACCAAAACTACAAGACACACACGTAATGCTTATATCAATTCGTGGTCTCACGCCCACAACATCAATCCCGCCCGTGAGTACCTTCCTCACCGGCAATTCATGATATGATAACAACAAGACAAAGAATCCAAATGGGAGCATACCCGTGCGCTACGATCGTGTCGTGATGTCCAAAGGGAACAAATAAGACAACATTCCAAATGGAAGCATACCCGCAGCGCTACGATCGTGTCGTGAGGTCCAAAGGGAAACAATAAGACAACATTCCAAATGGAAGCATACCCGTGCGCTATGCATCGTGTCAGTATGTCCAAAGGGAAACAATAAGACAACAAGGCGGTAATCAAAGTGGAAGATACCCGCGGCCACGATCGTGTCAAGATGTCCAAAGCGATTAACAAAAGTAACACTATCAACAGAACGCATCGTGGAATTTATCCACATCGCTACCACGCCCAAGTAAGTTCTCAACAAGTCAACCGACCCTCCATCGAGACGCCAGAGTATAGAAACACAATTCTTGCACAACAAAGGCTATCACAACAACAAGCATAGGCAAGTTTCACAACAACAAGCTTAGGCAAGTTTCACAACAACAAGCATAGACAAGTTTATACACAACTCGAAGTACTTTCATTTTATGCCCAAGTCCGGGGTTTAACTCCTAAGTATTACGTGACGTTAAATTCCTTTTAAAGAGATCTATTCCTTTATAAAAGTCACCCGATACCGTAGTATAAAAATAGAGTGACTTATATCTTTAAGTAAACCAAAACAACTTCCATACTTTTCCTTTTAAAACCAAATTAAGGCAATGCCATGCCTTCTTTGTCGACCAAAATACTTCTCTTTTAAAGTCAATTTACCACATTAAAACCAATGATAAAACCATTCTTTTGTTCTCATAAAGCCGTTATAACTAACTTCCCATAAAGCCGTTATAACACTTTATGTTTTAAACCAATTTAAGACAAACAATGCCTTTCTTTTCCTAGAGTTCCAGCTTGCCTAATTTCAATTTCTCAAGTCTCTTTACTTTAGAAAAGTTTCATAGTTCGATGTCTTAATTCCTTTAAAACAATTGAGTAACATATGCCATAGGCGAGTAGGTTATTCTTGTTCATAAATCTTATTAAGCACCATGATCTAGAATTGTAATATCATTTTGTCTCATCTTAGCTTCTATGCAGATTTGAGGTTTCTACCGGTTTTAATAATACTTAATTATTCAATACATTTTCCTTTATTAACGCCGCAGTTGGTTTGTCGATACACATTCGATTTCCAATCAAGAAACATTATTCCTTTCAAAACCAAGTACTCATTACTCACGAACGAGGTTTCACACAAACATCCATATTAAGTCAAGTCTCTTATCTTTTAAGAATAAGTCTCTTAACTTCTAAACCATTAAACCATTCTTTTATCTCTCTTAAGACGTTACACCTAACTTCTCATGAGTCGTATAACTCTTATGTTTTCAAACCAAGTATACACTTCTTTCAAAAAGGTTTCTTAATCTTTTAGAATACTTCAAGGTTCTTTATTATCACACATCAAGCTTATAAGTCAAATCGCTTATCTTTTTAAAAAACCACAAAGCATTTCTCATTTACATAGAGTCATATAACCAACTTCCCATAAAGCCGTTATAACACTTTATGTTTAAAAACAATAAAATACATTTAACATACGACGCTCACCGTATTACATAGTTATACAAATATCATGCTAGAACAGATAGGAAGAGGTTCACATACCTCGCGACGACATCGACTAATAGCAAAGCGCCCAAGTACCTCAAACCGCTTGGCCACACCTTAAGCCAAGCATCACGCCACACGTAGTATTTCAACCTATAGAGGCCACAAGGCACCTATTAATATCTTTAGATCCCGATTAGAATATTCTACGTAAAAATTCGGCAAAGACTCTCCCCGCAACAACAGAATTCTCCTCCTCTAACGAGGCCGCCACCAAGCCAACCGTGTGGGGTTTACACGCTTAACCTGACGTGTACAATTCTACTTCACAAGAATGTTATACAAGTCTACTCAGAATACACCCTAAGTAATTACAGTCAGCTTCTCATCTTAGAGTTCAGCTTAAGTCGCAAGACATTGCTGTAAGTATTATTCAAAGCTTAAGTCAAAAGACATTGCCGCACAACTATGTTAAATTCTATATATAGTATACCTTAACTATATATTCCAACAACATGTAATTTCCAATTACAAATGTATGTTAAGAGTGTTTACCTCGATAAGCCCAAAATTATCCGAGTTTATATGCCGATCCCGAGCAAGGTTTAGCTCCTACTCCGCGGCGCCCGACCCGCCTCCAACCAACCCTTAGAAGTTCTAACCAACTTCTACTTATAACTTCAACTACGTGAAGATTTACTTAGGTTTCTGCTTTTGTGTTCGAGGAAGTATAATAGTATTTTCTGGCTTTTGTATGTGTAACCTTGGGAAAACTACAAGGTATTTGGGCCAAGGTATTTGGGCATTATAACAATACTTGGAGAGTATTTCTATACCACAAAAATGGGGGTATTTATACGAGACAACTAGGCTAGGGGGGGTACCCCTCTGTTAGGGCACCACAAAGGGGGAGGGGGAGGCTCTCGGCCAAGGGCCTATCTCAAAGGTGGGAGGGGGCTTTGGACGATAGCAAAACAAGAGGGAGGGAGTATTTGAGACTTAGGTAGATTGCTCAAGTTTTGGATGAAGAAAGTCTTCAACAAGGGGAGTATTTATAGGCTAACCAAAGGCCAACCAATGGCCAAGATGAAGACAAGTGTGGTGCAAGTGTAGGGCTAGATTTTAACCATGTGGACCTTATCCATCTACCACACAACTTGCACAAAATATCCTACCTACTCCCTTGACCCCAAATCGTCCAAACCGCCCACTAGCTACGGCCAATGTGAGGGTGACACTTGTCACCCTCCCGTTGGTCCAAAATGTTTCGTCTCTCGGAAAAAATCCGCAAAAAATATTATTGACATAGCCGTAATTTTCCCTACGAAAGCTGTGGAAACGTTTCGTCGAAAAACGACTCTTTTTGGCACTTGTGTACAAATTTCGAAACTTGTCAATTCTTAAGGCAAAAATTTAATACGTACGCCGCACGCATATTACCGAAATACGGGTATAACAAAGATTCTACTTGAAGGATGAAATAACTATCAAGGTTGAAGTACTTTGGAGCATTTTGCTACTTGTCGATAATCGTCGCGAGGTATGTGAACCTCTTCCTTCATTTGGCATGATTCTATGTATGGAATATACGTGTGGTATTATTTCATGTTTCCTTCTACTCTTAGAAGTTAAGAGGTAGGTGTGTGATTTACTCTATGTAAAGTTTATGTCAAAGTTATCCTAAGTCCTTACCGAGTCTTATGGGGGATGTTGGTAAGAGTCATTAGGAGGTACTTTGGAGCCAAGTTGACTTGGCTAATTTATGACACGAATGAGAATAAGTATCGAGCAAGCCATTGCAGCGTTAATAAAGGAAAATGTAATGACAATCAAATTATGTTAAAATGAGTAGAATTCTCCATCTGCATAGAAGCTAAGATAAGACAAAATTGTATTACATTTTCTAGATCATGGCTACTTGAATAAGATCGTTATAAATAAGTATAACTTATTCACAACGCACCAAAGTATATGTCACTTAACTTATAAGAATTTACGTATGAAGTTTTAAGGCTATGGTGCTCAAATTCTTAAAAGTTAAGAGACTTTATTTTTCTAAGTCATGAGACTTGATTCTTAAAGGAAGAAATGAATTGATTTACAAGTATAGAATACTCGATTTGGAAAGACTTTATTTCTAAAGTTAAGAAACTTGTTTTCTTAAAAGTTAAGAGACTTGAAGTATTTTGAAAGTATAAGTCTCTTGGTTATAAAAGGAATGAATTTGTCTAAGACATAAAGAGTTATAACGGCTTTATGGGAAGTTGGTTATAACAACTTTATGGAAGATTAAAAGAATGGTTTTCAAGAATGTAAGCAAAGAAATGATTTGAAATAAAGAAGGACAAATTGTTTTAAAGGTACCAATTGCTTAAGGTTTTTAAGAAAGAAGTCACTTCATTTAGAAGCCGGTATTTGTATTTCTAAAAAGGTATTGTGACTTGTCTTGGAAGTAGATATGACTTGATACTACGGTTGTTAGTATCTTGGAAGTTTTATTTGAAAAGAGTCTTTCTAAAGAGTAGAGTGCGTAGTACTTGGGGTTAAATTCTGATTTTTATGTGAAACGGAAGTGCCATGAGTTTATAAAAATGGAAGTCTAAAGGTTTAATGAACTTGCCTATGTTTGCTTGTGATAGCTTGAGCGCAAGTATTATATGTTACGTTGTCGTGACTCTTGGAGGCCGATCGCCTTGTCAGATGTTTGATCGACGCATCGATGCGATGTGGATTCCACGCATGCGCCCATTATGATTGATCCTTGACACGCTTATACGATGCGATTCCGGCACGTGACTGCGAGGCGTTAGATTCTGATTTGTTTTATTACCCATGGCCACGCTTATACGATGAGGATTCCGGCACGCGACCATGCTATGACGATTATTACTCCACGGGCTAGCTCCTACGAAGACATGTACCCACGAGGGATTCCGGGCATGTTATATTATTACTTCGGGCTAGCTCGTGAAGACCGCACCTACGATGAGGGACGCCGAGGGCACGTTATGGCCACGCTTATACGATGAGAGATTCCGGCACGCGCCACGTTATATATATATATATATACGTGTTGTATATGTGTACGCCGCTGAGGTGGGATGCCACGGCGGCCACATGGTCATATGTTACACTTATGATCGCTCAGTGATGTGATTCCACGCGCAGAGATATGTCATGACCCAACCTGGTGGATCGTGCCTTACCCGCACCCAAGTAGACATACATCGAGTAACCAGAATATAAAACAAGACATGAAACAATATGAAGTGAGAAACAGCTTTATCTGAGAAAAGTTGCCGTCGATATATATATAAAAACTTGAATGCTTACATCCCTTTACAAACCCCGCCACAACAAGATTACATACCTCTAAGAATGTTATAACAACAATGGCGGACAGTGTTCTCCATACCCCGAATGTAAGTACCTACAACGACAGTGGACTATACCAAAGGTAAGCCTCCGAGACACTGAGCTTCCTAAAACGCTGAATCGTGACCCTACGAGCGAGGATCAACAATCGGTGTACCTCTACCGCAGATGAACACTTCCGGCGAGGTCAAGACAACAGTAATGGCATGTGAAATCAAAATATCAGAAATGAAATCATAATAGTCTATATAAAATGTAAGACATATATGATAACCAATTTACGATACACAATATGTAAGCAGTCATGTCAAGTCAGGGACTCACGCCCTAAAAGTCATCACTCAAATATAACCATGGGTCTCATGCCCACAATATCAATCATGCCCGTGGAATTCCTTCCTCACTGCCGGCAGTCCATGATATAAAAGCACCAAGGAATACACATCAACACCAGGTCCCACCTGTGTCATAATAAAACCATACGGGGTAAGTGCGAAGGCATAGACGACTACTAAAACCCACAGTACCAACAATGCTATAAAATCAGATCACGAGGTCTTTCTGCACCGCGCCACACGATCGGTTGGCCACTCGCCTCGCAGATCAACGCGCGCCTAATCATGGAACTTACCGCAGCTCGCATAGCCACACATAGGCCCGCATGAGGTATTCTCGATCGGGGTAGCTAACCCGCAGATCCTCCCGACCTCAAAGTCCGCATAGTCACATTGCATCGCATGCAGGCACTCGTGACGGATAATACACCTTAATGATCAACTCGAACTCCCGCAGCCCGCATAGGTCACATGCACTGCATGAGGTATTCTCGTGACGGGGCGCTAACCTCTAATTTCAAGTCGTGGTGTAAGTGATATAATAGCAGATAACGGCTTATCGTTAAACAACATAAGCACAACAAGTGGAACCCTTTACACAAACGTTACAAGATACTAACACACGTAGCATCATAACATGTTTACTTATCAACCCAACAAGAAAGTATTACAAGGCTATCACAAACCAACATAGTCAAGTTATTCACACAAGGTACCTTCTATTTTATGTCAACAAGTTCGGGGTTTATCCCCAAAGTACTTCATACATTAACTCTTTAAAAGATCCGCTTTCTTTCACAAAAGGCACACGATACCCGTAGTATCAAAAGTAGAGTGACTATCTTTTAAGTAAACCCAAACAACTTCCCTACCTTCTTTTGAACCAACTTAAGACAAAAGCATGCCTTCCTTTTTCAACGAAACACTTCAAATTTTCAAGTCTTTGTCTTTATAAATCAAGTCCTTACTTTGAACTTTTAAGAAAATCAAAACTTGTTTATTAATGATCTTATTAAAGCAGTCATGATCTAGAAATGTAATACAATTTTGTCTTATCTTAGCTTCTATGCAGACGGGGTTTCAACTGGTTTTAATAATACTTACTTAGTCGATACATTTTCCTTTATTAGCGCCGCAGTTGGTTTGTTCGATACTTATTTCCCTTTTCCAAATCAATACAAGGCTTTCATAAACAATTAAGTAAACCGCCTTTTATCTTTCTTAAGTAGTTATACCTAACTTCCTATAAAGCTAGCATAACTCTTAAGCTTTTAAAACCAAGTATTACTCTTCTTTCAAAAACGATTCATACTTCTTTTGAAATACTTCAAGATTCTTATTATTTAAAACTCAAGTCAAAAGACATCAAGTACAACCACGCTCGCTAACACACGACGCCTACCGCACTATATATATTTTAAAATATCATGCTCAAGAGTAGGAAGAATCACATACCTCCCAATAAATCCACCGCCAAGTCGAATATGTCGCGCACAGAGTATCAACCTATAATAGTCAAATACGCCTATCAACGCCTAGACTACTCGCAGAATATTCTGCGTATGTTCTTACTTCTACTGGAAAATTTGGCAAAGACTTCCCTACCCACAAACTACTCAAGTTCATCAGAACATACCCATGTAATGACCGCTCAATTCTCTTCTTTATACCATCCTTCTATAAATTTTATACTTAATTCTAAACTACTACGATATGTAATCTCCAATTACAATAGAAGGACAAAGATATTTACCTCGATAAGCCCAAAATTATCCAAGATTAAAGTCGATCCCGAGCAAGGTTTAGCTCCTTTCTCAGACGCCCAAGAAATCCTTAGAAGTTCTATACAACTTCTACTTAATACTTCAACCAACAATGGAGATTTTCCTAGGGTTTCGTTTTGTGACTAATGGATATAAAGTAGTATTTCTGGGCTTTTAGTATAGAGGTAACTTTGGAATACTACAAGGTATCGATAAGGTATTTTGAATAGTAACAATACTTGGAGAATATTTTTCTACCATGTGTGCATGCGACTAAAGCTACTAAGATGGGAAGTTTGGACGAGAACTACAACTACAGGGGCGAAGGATTTTAAGACTTGGAAATTGTTTTGTGGATGAAGAAGTCTTGCACAAGAGGGGGGTATTTATAGAACCACCAAGGGCCAAGATTAAAACAAATGGAGGGTGAAGATTTGGATCCATGTGAAGAATGAGGTCTTCCAACCTAGTGTCCACCACAATGTTGGGACATATGTCCACCACAACCTTGGGACATATGTCCCCCACAACAATGAGCCATGTGGCCTTCCACTAGCACCAAAAAAAACGCCCACTACCTACTCCCACTCACCCAAAGAAATATCTTCCAAGACTTGACCATTTGACTTGTCCTCTAGCCCAACATTTTCGTCCAACCCATGCCAACTAAGGGTGACATATGTCGCCCTCCTATTGGTCCAAAATATTTCGCCTCTCTAAAAACTGTAATCGTTAAAATATTAAAAACGTAGAATTTCCTTCACAAGGTTCGAATCTTTTCCGCTGAAAGTTCACAATTTCATCCTTAACCTAATTAGGGTTTGTACAAACGCACGACGCCCTCACATACATACTGGAAATACGGTATAACATTCTCTCTCCTTAGAAACATTCATTCCCCGAATGTTCCTTCTCAAGACAGATAACGATAAAATTCCTCATAACTTAAAATACTTTGCAAATGCCACACATGACCACAATACAACACGCGAAATACTTAAATCCAAGTCCACAAGGAATCACCTCTAGCATCACAAAAGCTCCCACCCAAGGTCTAAAAGATATTCCTTCGCACCTTTACTTCACAAAAGTAATGATCACTTCTATTCTCTTACTCGTCGCACTTCTCCTCGCACACTAACACTTCCTAAATAAACTTACCACCTTCCCGTTATTGCTTCGCTTCCAAAATCTCGGGTTACTATCTCCAACTTGGTCATCATTAACTGGAACACTGACGGATCTCGATACTTTTCCGAACATAGCAACATGAAAGACCGGACGCATCGCTTCACGCCGGACGGCAAAACTAACTTATAGGCAACCCGCCTATTCTCCAAATGATCTAAAAACGCTCAAAGTACCTCGCTAAGTTTCTCGCTTTCCAAATCTCGCCACGCCTCTTCCGGTGGTACTTCAAGAAAACCCACCGTCAACCTGAACTCCGTGTCGACGCCATTATCCGCACGACTTCGCTGACTCGAGCCGCCAATAACCTCTCCCGGATAAGCTTCACCCTATCCACATCCCGTGAATCAAGTATGAACCAACTATCCAACCTTGCCAACATCGAACCAATCGATCGACAACCTACCCTTACGCCCATACCCGCTTCATAAGGCGACATCCGACATCAAATGGTAGCTATTATAATACTCACTCAATAAGAGGCGAATAATCCTTACAATACCACTCAAATCAAAACACCGCCCGAGGGTGAATGCACATCGAGACTCACCCGAAGTTCCTAACCTTGCCTGGTAAAACCTCCATAAAAATAAATAGCCGTAAACTGGCTCCACCGCCCGTCATAAAGTAAAAGTAGGAACCCCGTGCAGCCTTACAACCTTCCTGATATATAACATCTCGCATAACCTCTCACGAGTAAACAGCTTCGATCGAAAGACAAGACGGGTCGACTCATCGCCCGACCATCGGTCGAACGCATCCACGAACTCGCACGACGGTTAACTAAACTTGGGCCTAACACCCTCGTGACTTATCACAAAGTGGGACCACCACAATTTTTCCTTACTTCAAACCGGCTGCGGGTCGACCCGCAACCGCCTCAACCCGACCCATTTATCGCTCAAGCTCTTGCTTTCCGATCCGAACAATCTCACCATCGAGTCACGAAAACCTAGTGGTCTTCTTAGCTCAACTACCCTCTTCATTTCACACTACTCGTGACTTATCACACAAACATATCTCACGATACTATGCACCCGATAAGTGGTCAAACATAAAAATAAATCGTTACTCAAGATGGCCTCGCTTCTAAGGTCTCCACGATAAAACTCTAAGGCTCACACTTTCCTATCCCCAATCTTACCCTTTTACCTAACCATGATTTCTAATCACAATTAACACAATGCTATCTCAACATAACACTTAAAATATACTCATTTTATCACACATACTAATCTCTGCAGGTTAAGGATATATATGTATCTACTTCTTCACTCCTCTTGTCGCTCTAATCAATCCTACCTGTTGGGCGATAGCAGGAAGGTGATGAACTAGCCACCGATCCCGGCGTCGAGTCTCTACATCCGCGCCACCTGCCTGGACAATTTCTCGCAAATGGCCTGCTGGCCGCAAGCATAATAAGATGTCGAAGAAGTACGACACTCCACAATGACACCTACCACAACGGCCACACCGAAAGGTGGCCTCTCTCGCTAACACCCTTTCTCTCAACCATCAATCCGCAATCGATCCGTAGGTTGAGTCCTCCTACTGCATCCTCCTACTTGAACATTATTTCATCATACGGCTCGACGCCGCAGTAAAACAAGCACCAACAAAAAGACGACATTCCCGACGACGTCGCCACACCGCGAACACCGAGGAAAATCAATCCGCCGGCCGAACCTACGTAGACCGTGAACTAAGCTCGAGCTCACCAACTCCCGCATACCCCGAACGCCCCGAACCCCGCGAGGACCACTGCACTAGCGGAGGCGCATATCCGGCACGCCGAGGCGATTCGCCAAAGTTACCAAAGCGACCGCCGACCGCCCTCTTCTCGGTCTTCGTTAACCCGCCGATCCCACGCTTTCTGGCCGCAAGATAAGCCCGCACGCAGCCATGCTCAAGCTCCGATCAAGAGCTACTTTGCACAACCCTTCTTTAGATAATCATCAAGGCCCACGATAAATAGTACATAATATACTCTCTGTTAAATCCCTAGCTAGTAATGTGGTCGCCTCTTTGCAAAACATACTGCAAGCATCGTCGCGAATCAAGGTCCAGATATCTTGGTCGCAGAGGAATCGCCGCCGCTTGCTAAACTTTGCCGGGCTAGCGACGAGCGTAATCCCCCGAACGGCACCACCTCAGCGATGATTGCCCGTGCTCGTGAACCTCTCGTGTTTACTCAGCCTTCTACGCTTTGCCTCTTCCGCCCGGTTGCTTGCGCGAGGCATAATCGTAAGGGAAAGAAATACGTTAGATGGGTCCAACTTATAACACAGCACTAAGGCACGTTCTCAGAGTGAGAAGAGTGGAAACCAATCCTAGATATCATATAGCCTCGATTATTGCGGTGCACAACACACCGATAATCAAGACTTACTAGATACTTTGTAGACACCTTCCGAGGATTAATCGCTCGATACACTTTTGTCACGACCCAACCTCGCCTGGATCGTGCCTTACCCGCACCCAAGTAGACATACATCGAGTAAAAATGGAATATAAAACAAGACATGAAACAATATGAAGTGAGAAAGCTTTATTTGAGAAAAGTTGCTTTTCTAAGATATATATATAAAAACTTGAATAAGCATATCCCTTTTACAAACCCCGCCACAACAAGATTTCATGCACTTCTAAGAATGTTATAACAACAATGGACAGTGGTTCCCGCCATACCTCGAATGTAAGTACCTACAACGCAGTGACTATACCAGCGTAAGCCTCCGAGACACGAGCTTCCTAAAACGCCGAATCGTGACTCATGAGCGAGGATCAACAATCGTGTATCTCTACCGCAGATGAACGCAGCTTCCGGGCGAGGTCGCATAACAGTACCAAGTATGTGAAATCAAAATATCAGAAATGAAATCATAATAGTCTATATAAAATGTAAGATATATATGATAACTAATTTACGATACACAATATGTAAGAAGTCATGTCAAGTCGTGGACTCACGCCTTAAAGTCATCACTCAAATATAACCACGGGTCTCATGCCCACAATATCAATCACGCCCGTGGAATTCTTCCTCACCGCCAAATCATGATATAAAAGCACCAAGGAATACACATGAACACCGTGTCCCACCTGTGTCATAATAAAACCGTGACGGGTAAGTGCGAAGGCATAGCCGACTACTAAAACCTACGCATCAACAATGCTATAAAATCAGATCACGAGGTCTTTCTAGACCGCGCCACATGATCGGTTGGCCACTCGCCTCGCATCAATGCGTTTAATCATGGAACTTACTCGCCACGACCCGACCCAAGCTCGAGATCGGTGCCCTAACCGCACTTTACTGGTATACATCGAGATAATCACGAACATACATGAAACTTATAAAATAAAACAACAGAAGTAAAACAACAGGTTAGACGATAAGGCCACCTTCCTGAACATATATATATATACAACCAAGCAGCTTGCCTCGCTCCTTTAAAATCGACCCACACATGTGACTGCTGCACTTCTAAGAGTTTTAACATAACAACTGTATGACAGGCCCCGCCATACCCCGAATATACACGAATCTACAACCTCGTGGGAAACTGCACAAGAGATAAGCCTCCGAGCAAATGGAGCTTTTTCCAAAATCAACCGAGATCCTAAGAGCAAGGATCACCAACTCGGCACCTAATACTGCGGCATTTAACGCACTTCGGCGGGTCAAGATAACAGTATCGAATATGGAATGTAAATAAGGTACATTAAACAAAACTTATCTCAGATAAAAGCATGACAGTGGTAAGTATAAAAGGGTAAATACCGAACCTACCATGTCATCACCATCACGTGAACTTAATCGCACCTTATTATCTTTTCCCATTTCTCAATAAAAGTTATAGTCACTCTCTACGCATTTACTCGAAAATCATCAAGTTCACTACCATAACTTACTTACCTTACATAACCTACTCCTCTTTACGGAGGGACGCTTATACCGCCCGCCCAACTGGGACGCGATAAGGTCACATAGTCCGCCCATACAGTATATCGTCCGCCCATTTCTCGACGATAATGTCATATAGTCCGCCCATAAAGGAGCATCGCCCACCCATTTCTCGGGACGATAATGTCATATACCGCTCAGAAGGTATACTGCCCGACCCATTTCTGGGACGATAATGTCATATAGTCTGCCCATAAAGGTATACTGCCCGACCCATTTCTGGGACGATAATGTCATATAGTCTGCCCGTAAAGGTATACTGCCCGACCCATTTCTGGGACGATAATGTCTTATAAAATCCGGGAATTTAACCCAACGTACTACGCACCTCTACTCCTTTAGAAAGACTCTTTTTCAAATAAAACTTCCCAGATACTAACAACTATAGTATCAAGTCCTATCCACCTTTTAAGACAAGTCACAATACCTTTTTAGAAATACATTTACCGGCTTCTAAATCAAGTGACTTCTTTATTAAAAACCTTAAGCAATTGGTACCTTTAAAACAATTTGCCCTTCTTTATTTCAAATCATTTCTTTGCTTACATTATTAGAGAAAACCATTTTCTTAACCTTCCATAAAGTCGTTATAACCAACTTCCCATAAAGTTGTTATAACCCTTTATGGTTTTAGACCAACTCATTCCTTTTTATAACCAAGAGACTTCTACTTTTTGAAACCAAGTATTATATACTTTCAAATCAATTCTCTTAACTTTCAAAAATACAATTAGTCTCTTAACCTTTAGAACTCAAGTGACTCCTTTTATTATAAAACCTTAGGCAATTGATGCCTTAAAATCAAGTTGCCTTTTCACTAAAATCAAGTCATTTATCTTTCCATAAAACAAATATAACCAACTTCCCATAAAGTCGTTATATTCACTTTATACCTTAGCCAAAAATATAATTTCCTATCCAAGGGACTTATACGTTTAAAACGGAACAAGAATCACATACTTTAAAAATCCTCAAGTCCCTTAACTTAATAAAACTTAAGACATCCTTTATTCTTTCAAAGAAGTGAGTTAATCTCCTAACTCACCCGACTTGGCTATTCATAAAACTAGTAAAGGATATCAAGGTGTCAGACGCTCACCGCACTACATACGCAACTAGTCATGCTCAAAAGATAGGAAAAGTTCTACATAGAGTAAATCACACAACTACCTCTTAACTTCTAAGAGTAGAGGAAATACATGAAATGATACCATTGTACATTCCATACATAGAATCATGCCAAAGGAAGGAAGAGGTTCACATACCGCGACGACATTATCGATAAGTAGCAAAATGTTCCAAAGATTTTCAACCTTGATAGCTATACCATCCTTCAAGTAGGATACGCTATACTTAGTACTTCAACCTATAATGGCCACAATACGTCCATTAATCTCTTACTTCAAACGTAGAATATTATAAGTTCCTAGTCGCTAAATTCTACGGAAAATCGGACAGCACCTCCTTTGTTTCTACTTACTTTGACACCTTTTTCAAGGCCGAATACAATAACCAAACACGCCACTTTTAAGGCCCAAACAATGCAATTAACAATAGGGGATTACACGCCTACTAGACGTGTAAAATTCTGCCCCACAATAGATATCAAACTAATACAAACTATATGTCCAATTCGGCCACATTGAGTACCATAACACCAATTCTTATCCAATTTCCATTTCAATCCAAGTTGTTAGTATAACATGATCTCAAGTCGCAATTGATTATAACTACTATAATATCCAAGTAATTAACATGCGACGATTCTAATAAACGATCAATTTGTAATCCAACTTCACATGGCTTACATTACATTTCGGATTCTAAGGCTACAAGCAATCCATAATACTTATAAACTTCAACATATCAACTTCATGCTAGCAACATGTAATGCTAACAACAACAATATATATATAATCTTGTAACACTATTAAGAGACAAGATTATACCTCAACGAATCTCAATCCAACTCCAAATCCGAAGTCTCTCCTTAGCAACTTAGAGACTCTTCAAGACACTTCAATCCGCTACTTGAGACCCTTAGAATAACACCAACAAATTTCCTTCAAATTTCCAAATAAAACCTAGAAAGACAACTAGGTTTTCGCTTTGCGACTAACCTGAAAACTATCTTTTTCCGAGATTTTTCTATTGAGATACACTTACAATACACTCATGAACCTTGGTTTAAAGTGTGGAGCTTATTGGACAAGAAACAAATTTTTTTTTCTTTTCATTGGACATGAACCCGAGAGCACATAGAGGTGTTCATCCAATTTTCTTGAAATTTTGGCTAAGTGTGGAACTTGTCTCACTACTAGTAGTATTATATAGGGACATAGAGGGTCAAGATGCAAACAAATGGGTGGTTTGGATGAGGTCTTAGTAAATATCAAGCTCATGGTCCCATTGACCAAGTCAATAATCTCAAGCTCTACTACTGCAAGACTTGTTTTCCTAACAAGTGGTCAAATGACCAGGCCCATGTATTTCGTCCAAGACATCACTAAGGGGTGACACGTGTCGCCTCCCATTCACACAATATTACGCTTTCCGACAATTTCCATAATTCGATAAATTTTTACAAGTCTCAAATCTTAACACTTGCAGCTCTACGCACGCTCTTAAAATACGCCTCGTAAATACGGGTGTAACATTACCGCACCCGTGATAGGCTACACATAGGCCCGCATGAGGTATTCTCGTGACGGTAGCTAACCCGCTGCATCCTCCCGACCTCGGCGCGATAGTCACACGCATCGCATAGTCACACGCATCGCATGACACTCTCGTGACGGATAATACACTTAATGATCAATCCGAACTCCCGCAGCCCGCATAGGCCACTGCACCGCATGAGGTATTCTCGTGACGGGCGCTAACCTCTAATTTCAAGTCGTGGTGTAAGTGATATAATAGCAAAGATAACGCTTATCGTTAAACAACATAAGCACAACAAGGGAACCCCCTTTACACAAACGTTACAAGATACTAACACACGTAGCATCATAACATGTTTACTTATCAAACCAACAAGAAAGTATTACAAGGCTATCACAAACCAACATAGTCAAGTTATTCACACAAGGTACCTTCTATTTTATGTCAACAAGTTCGGGTTTTTATCCCCCAAAGTACTTCATACATTAACTCTTTAAAAAGATCCGTTTCTTTCACAAAAGGCACACTATACCCGTAGTATCAAAAGTAGAGTGACTATATTTTTAAGCAAACCCAAACAACTTCCCTACCTTCTTTTTGAACCAACTTAAGACAAAAGCATGCCTTCCTTTTTCAACGAAAACACTTCAAATTTTCAAGTCTTTGTCTTTTATAAATCAAGTTCTTACTTTGTACTTTTTAAGAAAATCAAAACTTGTTTATTAATGATCTTATTAAAGCAGTCATGATCTAGGAAATGTAATACAATTTTGTCTTATCTTAGCTTCTATGCAGATGGTGGTTTCTACTGGTTTTAATAATACTTACTTAGTCGATACATTTTCCTTTATTAGCGCTGCAGTGGTTTGTTCGATACTTATTTCCCTTTTTCGAAATCAATACAAGGCTTTCATAAACAATTAAGTAAACCGTTCCTTTTATCTTTCTTAAGTCGTTATACCTAACTTCCCATAAAGCTAGCATAACTCTTAAGCTTTTAAAACCAAGTATTACTCTTCTTTCAAAAACGATTCATACTTCTTTTGAAATACTTCAAGATCTTATTATTTAAAACTCAAGTCAAAAGACATCGAAGTACAACCACGTTCATTTAACACACGCACGCCTACCGCATTATATATATTTTAAAATATCATGCTCAAGAGGATAGGAAGAATCATGTCACGACCAACCTCAAGCCCGTGGATCTGCCTTACCCTGTGCACCCAAGTAGACATACATCAGAGTAATCAGCGGAATATAAAACAAGACATGAAATAATATGAAGTGTGAAATAGTTTATCTGCGAAAAGTTGCCTTTCGGCATATATAAACATAAACTTGAACTTGTTTATTAATGATCTTATTAAAGCAGCCATGATCTAGGAAATGTAATATCATTTCGTCTCATCTTAGCTTCTGTGCAGATGGAGGTTTCTACTGGTTTTAATAATACTAAATTAGTCAATACATTTCCCCTTATTAGCCGCAGTTGGTTTGTTCGATACTTATTCTCATTTTCAAATCAATACAAGCTCATAAACAATTAAGTAAACTGCCTTTTATCTCTCTTAAGTCGTTATACCTAACTTCACATAAAGCTAGTATAACTCTTAAGCTTTTAAAACCAAGTATTACTCTCCTTTAAAAAACGATTCTTAATTCTTTTGAAATACTTCAAGATTCTTATTATTTAGACTCAAGTCAAAAGACATCGCAGTAAAACCACGCTCGCTTAACACGCGACGCTCACCGCACTATATATATTCTTTTAAAATATCATGCTCAAGAGGATAGAAGAATCACATACCTCGCGACGATTATCGACAATTAGCAAAACGCCCACCGCTATAACCCGGCTTAGCCTTGTCCACCTTCAAGTAGAACATGCCACTCGAGAACTTTCAACCTATAAAGGCCATATATGTCTATCAACGCCTAGACTACTCAGAGAATATTCTAAGCGGAGGCTTCTATTCTACGGAAAATTGGGCAAGACTTCCTACCAAGTTAAACTACACAAGTTCATCAGAATACACCCTATGTAAGTACGTTCAATCTTTCTTCTTCTTATACCATCCTTCTATATATCTTATACTCATTTCTATACAACTACAAAGATGTAATTTCCAATTACAATAGAAGGACAAGAGTATTTACCTCGATAAGCCCAAAATTATCCAAGTTTAAATGTCGATCCCGAGAAACGCTTAGCTCCTACTGGCGCTCCAACCCGCTCCAAACAACCCTTAGAAGTTCTACGCAACTTCTTCTTACTACATCAACCAATTATGAAGATTTTCCTGTGGTTTCGCTTAGTGACTAAAAGGATATAAGGTAGTATTTCCTGCTCTACGATAGAGGTAACTTTGTAATACAACAAGGTATACGGATAAGTTATTTTGGATTTGTAACAATACTTGGTGTGTATTTTTCTACCATGGGGTATTTCACGAGAACAACTCAAGAGTGGGTTGTATTTGGCTAGCACCACTAGGAAAAGGGGTACTTCTCGCCAAGTGGCCTCTCAAAAGGGGAGTGGAGCTATCGGACGAGAGCTACACTAAGGGGAGAGGGATTTTCAAGACTTAGAAAGTGTGGATGGACGAAGTCTTCAACTGGGGGTATTTATAGACTTTCAATGGCCAAGATTAAGGCAAGTGAGGGTGTAGATTTGCACGTGCACCCTAGCCATCTACTCCACAAATTACTCCAAACATTGACCCATGTTTTAGGCCTCAAAATCGTGCTGCCATGCCTCAATGCCGCCCACTGGCGGTGACAAGTGTCGCCTCTCGTTGGTCCAAAATATTTTATCTCACGGAAAATCCGCAAAAATAATAAATGTCGAATCGTAATTTTCCCTTCGCAAGTTTTGGAAAACGCTTCGCCTGAAAACAATTCTTTCGGGTCAGGCACAAATTTTCGCCCCTTGCCTAACTTAAGGCTTAAACTTTTATACGCACGCCTCACGCATATACTGAAATACGGGTATAACATTCTCCTCCTTAGAAACATTCGCCCCAATGTTCCTTCTCGATACGTATAACGATAAAGTTCCTTCTTAACAAGTCACGCGCCACACCCGCCACAAAACAACACACACGCAATTACTTAACCCAAGTCCACGAGGAATCACCTCTATCACCACAAAAGCTCCTACCTAAGGTCTAAAAGATATACTCCATTCGCACCTTCACTTTACAAAAGAAATGATCACTTCTATTCTCTTACCACATGTTCGCTTCTTCCCTTACTGCTGCATTCTCCTCGTACACTCGAACTCTTTCTCATAACTTACCACATTTCTGTTATTGCTTCAGTTTCCAAAATCTCTGGGTTACTATCTCCAACTTGGTCATTATTAATTGGGAGCACTCTGGATGGATCTCCGATGCTTTTCCGAACATAGCAACAAGAAAGACCGGACGCATTGCCTCCCACGTCGGACGACAAAGCTAACTTATAGGCAACCTGGCCTATCCTCCAAAGGATCTGAAAACGCCTAAGTTTCAAAGCTAAATTTCCTCGCTTTCCAAAACTCGCCACACCTTTCCGGTGGTACCTTCAAGCAGACCCACCGCCAACCCAACTCCAAGCGCTGCCGCCGATTATCCGCACGACTTCGCTGACTCGGCCGCCAATAACCTTCTTCGATAAGCTTCACCCTAATCACATCCTCACAAACAAGTATGAACCAACTATTCAACCTTGCCAACATCGAACCAATCGATCGACAACTTACACTTCCGCCTACAAGGCTTCATACGGCGACATCCGACATCAAATGGTAGCTATAATGATACTCACCAACAAGAGGCACATAATCTCGCCGCTATCTCTCAAATCAAAATACCGCCCGAGGGTGAATGCACATCGAGACTCACCCGAAGTTCCTAACCCCGCTCGTAAAACTTCCAAAAAAGAAATAGCCATAACCCGGCTTCACTGTCATAAGGTGAAAGTAGGCACCCGCAAATTCTTTACAACCTTCCCCGATATATAACATCTCGCATAACCCTCGCCGAGTAAATGGCCTTGATCGAAAGACAAGACGGCCGACTCATCGCCCGACCGTCGAACGCACTCACGAACTCAGACGATGGTTAACTACACTGGGCCTAACACCGCGTGACTTCACCACCGCGGATCACCTCGAATTGACCACCACACATTACAAAGCCGCTGGGTCGACCCGCGATCGGCCTCAACCCGACCCGCTATCGCGCCAAACACTTGTTCCCGATCCAAACAATCTCACTAATCAAGTTACGAAACCCAGTGGTCATTCTTAGCTCAATCGCCACGACCCGATCCTGCCCGCGGATCGTGCCTTACCCCGCACCCCAGTGATACAACATCGAGAAAATCGGAAATAAAAACTAAAACATGAGACAAGTCATAAAGTATGAACCAAAGCTAACCAAAACGTCACCTTCCGAATATATACATATATCGAATCAAGTAAATCCTTTTACAAAACCCCGCCACAACAAGGCTGCACTTCTAAGAATGTAATTATAATTCATGGACATGTGGCCCCGCCATACCCCGAATGTACAAGTAACTACAATGACAGGGTACTATACAAAAGATAAGCCACCGGAGAAACGGAGCTACCCAAAACGCTGGACTGTTATCCTAAGAGCGCGGATCCACAACCGATATACCTCTACTCGCAGATGAACGCACTCGGGCGAGGTCAAGCATAACAGTACTAAGTATGTGAAATCAGAAATATCAGAAATGAAATCATAATAGTCTATATAAAGCGAGACATGTATGATAACCAAACTACATACCATAATATATAAACAAATATGTCAAGTCAAGGACTCACGCCTCAAAGTCATTACTCAAGTATAACAACGGATCTCACGCCCACAACATCAATCACGCCCGTGGAATACCTTCCTCACCGCCGCGCCTATGATATAATCACACTAAGAAGTACACATGAACACTAGGTCCCACCGTGGTCATAACAACCGCATTAACAATACTATACAACCAAACCACGGTTCGACACGGCAAGCACGAAAGCCAACTACTGTGATACTAAGCTCGCGCCACGCACTGGCCGGCAAGTACGGGCTAACTACTGTGTACCGCGCCGTCACGAGACTTCGCCACTAAACCGACCGGCAAGTGTGAAGGCTAACTACTGTACCAAGGCCGAATCACCACGAGACGGCAAGTACGAAAGCCAACCACCATATACCAAGGCCGAATCAAGAAACCTCATAGAGAGCTAGTCCATGGAATAACACTATCAGTGGAAACGAACCTCATCATGGCCGATACCCGCGGACCATCCATCGAGTCGATGCCCACGGACTATCATAATGGAAGCATACCCGGGCCGCCCATCGTGGTCGAGATGTCCAAAATGATCAAGAATAACACGACCAATTCTCCATCGAGATGCGGTAATATAAGAATACAACACTTGCACAACAAGGCTATCACACGCAAACATAGGCACGTTACACACAACTCAAGGTACTTTCATGTTATGACAAGTCCAGGTTTTAATCCCCAAAGTACTACGTATGTTAAATTCTTTTTAGAAGATCCATTTCTTTTACAAAAGTCACCCGATACCCGTAGTATCAGAATAAAGTGACTAACATTTTAATTAAACCAAAACAACTTCCAGACTTTCCTTTTTAATCCAAATTAAGACAATACCATGCCTTCTTTTTAGACCAAAACCCTTTTCCTTTTAAAGTCAAGTTACCATTTTAAAACCAATGATAAAAACCATTCCTTTGTTTTCATAAAGTCGTTATAACTAACTTCCCATAAAGCTGTTATAACACTTTATGTTCTAAACCAAAAACTCTTTAATTCCACAAGTTTCTTTTCTTTTAAAACAACAACAAGTATTCTTTTAAAACCCAAATAACTTTACTCTTTTCAAAACAAGTAACGTATACATAAAATCAAGTTACTTCTCTTTTTCCGAAAACAAGTCGTTATAAGTCAAGTCTCTTATCTTTCAAGATCAAGTCTCTTAACTTTCAAAATCAAGTCGTTTATAAGTCAAGTCTCTTAACTTTCAAAATCAAGTCGTTTATAAGTCAAGTCTCTTATATTTTAAGATCAAGTCTCTTAACTTCTACAATCAATAAACCATTCTTTTACCTACATAAAGTCGTTATAACTAACTTCCCATAAAGCTATTATAACACCCTATGTTTTAAACCAACCAAATCACTTAGCACATGTACGTCTACCGTACTACATAGTTCACAACAATCATGCTAGAAAAGATAGGAAGAGGTTCACATACCTCGCGACGATTATCGACAATTAGCAAAACGCTTCCACAAGATGTAACTTTAGCCTTTTTCCACTCTTCAAGTAGAATACGCTACTCGAAGTACTGCAACCTATAAAGGCCACAAAACGCCTATCAACTCCTAGATCACCTCGTAGAATATTCTATAAAAAATTCGGCAGCACCTCCCCCCCGCTATCACATAAATCTCCTCCCCTATCCAGGCCCGCTACTGTGCCAACAACTCTCAGGGATTACACGCCTAACCTGGACGTACAATTCTACTCCACAATAATCCAACACTCTACTGTAAATAAAGCCCTATGTAAATACAGTTCAATTCTTTTCAATACTCATTCTATATATAGTATACTCAACTATATATTACTACAACATGTAATTTCCAATTACAATAGGGGGACAAGATTATTTACCTCGATAAGCCCAAAATTATCCAAGATTAAAGTCGATCCTGAGCAACGTTTAGCTCCAATTCCTTACGCTCCAACCCGCTCCAAGAAACCCTTAGAAGTGTCACGACCCGTTCCGGGGCCCGTGACTGGTGCCTTACCCCGGGCACCCTAGTGATACAACATCAGAGTAATCAGCGGAACATAAAACACATACATGAAACAAATGAAGTACAAACGGTAATCTGAGAAAACTTGCCTTTCGGATATATATAAATGACAACTTTTAACATGCAATGCTTTAATCCTTTTACAAACCCCGCCACAACAAGATTACGTGCACTCTAAGAATGATACGACAACTATGGCGGGTCTGGGCCCCGCCAAACCCCTGAATGTAAACACTTACTACGACAGTGGACTATACCAATGATAAGCCTCCGGAGAAACGGAGCTACCCAAACGCCGAATCGTGACTCGAGAGCTAGATCAACGATCGCGTACCTCAACCTGCGGATTAACGCAGCCCGGGCGAGGTCGATAACAAAAATGAGTATGTGAAGCTAAAATATAAATATCGTAAATGAAATCATAATGGTCTATATAAAGCGGGAGACATGTATGATAACCAAACTACGATTCACAACATAAAAGCGATCATGCCAAGTCGAGTGGAATACATTCGGATTTAGCGTGAGTCGAGTGAAATACATTCTGAATGAACCGTAGTCAAGTGAAATACATTCTGATGAACCTAATCGAGTGAACACATTCTGATGAACCGGTAGTCAAGTGAAATACATTCCCGATGAACCGTGAATCGAGTGAGATACATTCTGATGAACCGGAATCAAGTGAGATACATTCGGATGAACCTAGTCGAGTGAGATACATTCGGATGAACCGGTAATCAAGTGAGATACATTCTGATGAACCGTAATCAAGTGAGATACATTCCTGATGAACCCAGAGTCGAGTGAGATACATTCGGATGAGCCGTGGTCGAGTGAAATACATTCCTTGCACAACAAAGGCTATCACAATAAGCATAGGCAAGTTTCACAACAACATGCATAAGCAAGTTACACAACAACATGCATAAGCAAGTTACACAACAACAAACATAGTAAGTTATACACAACTCAAGGTACTTTCATTTTATGCCAAAGTCCGTGTTTTAACCCCAAAGTACTACATACGTTAAGTTCTTTTAAAAGAGATCCATTACTTTTATAAAAGTCACCCGATACAGTAGTATTAGAATGACCAACCCACATTCCTTTTCAAAATCAAGTAACAACATTCTTTTCCTAAGTTCGGTTGCCTAGTTTCAATTACTCGAGCTTCTCATTTTCAAATGGTTTCATAGTTCATAAACTTAATCACTGATTCCTTTTAGAACAATCGAGTAATATATGCCTCACGAGAGTAGGTTATTCTTGTTTACAACATTCTTATTACAAAGAATGCATGATCTAGAAAATGTATATCATTTTGTCTCATCTTAGTTTCTATGCAGATGGAGGTTTCTACCGGTTTTAATACAATTCATCATTATTTAATACATTTTCCTTTATTAACGCCGCAGATGGTGCTGTCGATACACATTACGATTTCAAATCAAGAAACATTATCCTTTAAATAAAACCGAGTACTCATTACTCACGAATGAGGTTTCACACAAACATTCACATTAAAACAAATAAGTTAAGTCTCTTAACTTCTAACATCAGTAAACCATTCTTAAGCCGTTATACCTAACTTCCCATAAAGCTAGTATAACTCTTTTTAAAACCTTTATTACTTCTTCTTTCAAAATGATTCAAAATCTTTTGAAATACTTCAAGTTCATTATTAACATATAACAAGCCAGTTATAGTTCAAATCAGTTACCTTTTTTTTTTTAAAACCACAAGTATTTTCTTACCAACATAAAGCTGTTATAACCAACTTCCCATAAAGCCGTTATAACACTTTATGTTTTAAACCAATCAAATACATTTAGCACATGACGCTCACCGCACTACATAGTTCACACATATCATGCTAGAAGAGATAGGAAGAGGTTCACATACCGCGACGCAGTATCGACTAAAAGCAAAACGCCCAAGTACTTCCAACCGTCGGCCACTCCTTAAGCCAAGTAGATCGCGCCACACGTAGTACTTCAACCTATAAGGCCACGCGCGCTTATTAACATTTAGATCCCTTCGTAGAACATTCTACGTAAAATTCGGAAAGACTCTCCCCGCAACAACAGAAATCTCCTCTCTATCGAGGCCGGCTACCAAGCCAACCAGTGGGTTATAATTTAACCCTAATCTGTACAATTCTACTCCACTGCACTACTACTACACAAGTTTCGTAATACTGACCTATGTAATTACGGTCAAGATTCTTCTTTAAATTCGTGCTTAAGTCAAAAGACATTGTCGATAACTACGCTCAAGACTATATATAGTATACTTCAACTATATAATCTAACAACATGTAATTTCCAATTACAATAGAGGGGCAAGATAATTACCTCGATAAGCCCATAATTATCCGAGTTTAATGTCGATCCTTAGCAAGGTTTAGCTCCAACTCCGAGCGCTCCAACCCGCTCTAAACCACCCTTAGAAGTTCTAACCAACTTCTACACAATACTCCAACCGGACTATGGAGATTTTCCTAGGTTTGGTTTTGTAGGATCGTGGAAGTATAATAGTATTTCGGCTTTTCAGATAGGTATAACCTTAGAATACTACAAGGTATACTACTAAGGTAATTTGGGCATTATAACAATACTTTTGAGAGTATTTCTACACCACAGGGGTATTATACTAAAGCAACAACAGTGGGTACCCCACTTTAGCACCCCAAGGAGGGGGTGTCTACCTCTACTACCCCACTGTGGGGGACTCTCGGCCAAGGGGGGGGGAGAGAGGGGCTCTCGGCCAAGACACTACACTAAGGGGGAAGGAAGAAGCTTTCAAGACTTAGGCAATTTGTGGATGAATTAGTCTTCAAAGTGGGTATTTATAGGTCAAGTGAAAGCCAACCAACGGCCAAGATTACACCAAGTGTTAGGCAAGTGTAGGGCCAAGATTCACCCATGTGTACCTAGCCAACTTGCACACAAAATATCCTACCAACCCTTGACCATTTGCACCACACTTTCGCCACCACATTTCCGCCAAGGTGTTCCAATGAGAGGTGACAAGTGCGCCTCTTGGTCCAAAATGTTTCGTCTCTAAAAATCCGCAAAAATTAAAAATGACATATTCGAAATTCCCTACGAAAGTCGTGGAAACGTTTCGAAAAACGACTAATTCGGTGTTGTGAACAAAGTTAATTCGCCGAGCCTAATTCTCAAGTTCAAATTTTCTACGCACGCCCCACGCATACCGGAAATACGGGTATAACATTCTCCTCCTTAGAAACATTCGTCGAATGTTCCTTCTAAGTCTCAAAACAAACGCGCCAAAGATAGTCTTCACTACCATACTTACGAAACAATCTCGCCACAACGGCCACGCATACAACCGCGCAAACTATTTATATCCAAGTCCACGAGAAACACCTCTAACATCATAAAGCACTTTTGTCACTTTGCCGCGAGGTTCACTCCGACCCAACAAATGGTACCGGCCGCATGCGATCCTCGAGGTCGACGACACTCGAACTCTTACCATATTTCGATATCGCTACGCTTCCAAAACTCGGTTACTATCTCTAACGCGTCATCATTAATCGGGAACATTCGACGGATCTTCGATACTTTCCGAATCATAACAATACGAAGATCGGACGCCCCGCCTCCTAAGTCGGACGGCAAATGCTAACATATAGGCAACCCGCCTATTCTCCATATGAACTCAAAAGGGCCCAGTAACTCGCTAAGTTCCTCTGTATTCCAAACTCGTCACACCCAACTCGGGGTGGTACTTTCAAGAAGACCGACCACAACTCGAACTCTAAGCGCATCGCGATTATCCGCACAATATCTCCGAGCCGCGAACCTCTTCTAGACAAGCTTCACTATCCACACCATCTGGAACAAGCTCAACCAACTATCCGAACCTTGCCAACATCGAACCAATCGACCAAGAACTTACACTTCCGCCCTACAAGGCTTCATAAGGCGACATCCGAACACTAAAATGGTAGCTTAAACGCTACCTCCACAGGAGACAACAATCCCCACAACTATCCCTGAAATCCAAACACTGGCCCGTGGCAAATGCGATTCTGAGACTCACCTGAGTTCTTAACACCAGCTTGGTAAAAACTTCCAGAAACAAAAACAGCCGTACCCTGGGCTCCACTGTCTGTCATAAGGTGAAGGTAGGCACCCCGTGCAGCCTTACAACCTTCGGATAACTCAACACAATGAGTAAACGGCCTGATCAAGAACACGATGGTCGCCCCATCGCCCGACCATCGGTCGAACGCATCCACGAACTCAGACTGGTTAACTAAACTTGGGCCTAACACCCTCGTGACTTACCACAAGGCGACCACCACAACCGACCCCACCACCAAAAGGCCGCGGGTTGACCCGCATCATGGCCTCAATCCGACCACAACGAGCACAACACTAGTTCCCGATCCTAACAGCCTCACTAATCACGTTACGAAACCTAGCTGGCCTTCTTAGCTCAACTACTCTTTCATTCCACACTTACTAGGGACCTATCCCAAACATAACTCACGTGCACTATGCACTTCCGATAAGGATCAAACATAACACTACACCTTTACTCGAGATGGCCTTACCTCTAAGGTCTTTACGTAAAACATTCTAAGGCTCACACCTTATCTATCCCCCAAAATCTTACTCTGTTAACACACCATGATTTCTAAACACAACTAACACACCGCTATCGTAACATAGCACTTAATGTATACTCACCTTATCACACATACTGATCTCTAGAGGGTTAAAGATATATCTATATCTACTGCTTCACTCCCCTTAGTCGTTCTAATCAAACCTGCCCCGTAGGGCGCATAGCTAGGGAAGATGACGAACTACCCACCGATCCTGAAGGCTAAGTCCTCCTACAAGGACACTCTATCGACATCAGACCCTGACGGTCGTAGGTACAACAAGTACTAACTAAAAGACGACATTCCCCGGGATGACGTCACATCGCGAACCGAAGCCCGGAGTTCTGACCAACTCCTGCATACTCCGAACGCCCCGATATCCGTGGAAGACCACTCGACCGGGCGGAGGTGCATATCTAATTCACGCGAGGCGATCGCCTTGAAAGTTACTAAAGGACCTTGCCGCTCGCCCTCTTCTCGCCCTTTGTTAACCCGTCGATCTCTACGCTTTCGCCACGCAAGCATAAGCCCACCACGTGCCATGCTCAAGCTTCAATCGAAGAATTACTCTTGCACAACCCTTCTTAGATAGTCATCAAGACTTGCGGTACATCGGTATACTCTATACTTCATCGCTCTGGCCGCGAATGAAGGTTCAAATATCACGGCCGCAGAGAACCGCCGCCGTGCTAAACTCAGCGGGGCTAGTGGCGTCATGAGAACTCCTCGAGTGAAGCACTACCTAGGTAATGATTTGGGCACGAGCCTCGTGACTCTCTGAACTCTACTCGCAGCTCCCTCGGCTGCCTTGCCCTCCTGGGCCCGGGTTTGACCTACGCGAGGCATAACGATAAGGGAATGAATTTCGTCAGAGGGTCCAACTTACAACACAGCTCTAAGGCACGATCTCGAGTGAGAAGAATAGAAACCAATCCTAAATATCCTATAGCCTCACGATTATTGATGTGGTGCACAACACACCGATAATCAAGACTTCATCGATACGATGCGTAGACACTTTCCGAGGATTAATCGCTCGATACCACTTTTGTCACGACCCCGGGGCGTGGATCGTGCCTTACCGGGCACCCTAGTGATACAACA
The DNA here is from genome assembly GCA_029844215.1 of Przewalskia tangutica. Taxonomy (NCBI): domain Eukaryota; kingdom Viridiplantae; phylum Streptophyta; class Magnoliopsida; order Solanales; family Solanaceae; genus Przewalskia; species Przewalskia tangutica. Next base: position 56,079,942 of record CM056739.1, read on the forward strand.
TCCAGTAATCACGGAACATAAAACACATCCATGAAACAAACGAAGTACAAACTGTAATCTGCGAAAAACGTGCCTTTCGCGATATATATAAATGACAACTTTTAACATGAACAGTTTAATCCTTTTACAAACCCCGCCACAACGATTACTCTGCACTTAAGAATGATCGACAACAATGGCGGGATGGGGCCCCGCCAAACCCCGAATGTAAACACTTACTACGACGGGACTATACCACGATAAGCCTCGGAGAAACGGAGCTTCCCAAACGCTGAATCGACTCGAGAGCTAGGATCAACGATCGTGTACCTCAACTGCGGCATGAACGCAGCCCGGGAGGTCGATAACAAAAAGAGTATGTGAAGCTAAAATATAAATCGTAAATGAAATCATAATGGTCTATATAAAGCGGAGACATGTATGATAACCAAACTCTGATTCACAACATAAAAGCGATCATGCCAAGTCGAGTGGAATACATTCGGATGGCCCGTAGTCGAGTGAAATACATTCGGAATGAACGGTAGTCAAGTGAAATACATTCTGATGAACGTGTCAGTGAACACATTCTGGATGAACCTAGTCAAGTGAAATACATTCCGGATGAGCCGTGTCGAGTGAGATACATTCCGGATGAGCCGTGAATCAAGTGAGATACATTCGGATGAACCAGAGTCGAGTGAGATACATTCGGATGAACCGGTAATCAAGTGAGATACATTCGGATGAACCGTGAATCAAGTGAGATACATTCGGATGAGCCGTGTCGAGTGAGATACATTCGGATGAGCCAGAGTCGAGTGAAATACATTCCTTGCACAACAAAGGCTATCACAATAAGCATAGGCAAGTTTCACAACAACATGCATAAGCAAGTTACACAACAACATGCATAAGCAAGTTACACAACAACAAACATAGGCAAGTTATACACAACTCAAGGTACTTTCATTTTATGCCAAAGTCCGGGTTTTACCCCAAAGTACTACATACGTTAAGTTCTTTTAAAAGAGATCCATTACTTTTATAAAAGTCACCCGATACCCGTAGTATTAGAATGACCAACCCACATTCCTTTTCAAAATCAAGTAACAACATTCTTTCCCTAAGTTCCGCTTGCCTAGTTTCAATTACTCGAGCTTCTCATTTTCAAATGGTTTCATAGTTCATAAACTTAATCACTGATTCCTTTTAGAACAATTGAGTAATATATGTCTCACGTGAGAGTAGGTTATTCTTGTTTACAACATTCTTATTACAGCAGCCATGATCTAGAAAATGTATATCATTTTGTCTCATCTTAGTTTCTATGCAGATGGAGGTTTCTACTGGTTTTAATACAATTCATCATTATTTAATACATTTTCCTTTATTAACGCTGCAGTGGTCTGTCGATACACATTCTGATTTCCGAAATCAGTAAAACATTATCCCTTTAAATAAAACCAAGTACTCATTACTCACGAATGAGGTTTCACACAAACATTCACATTAAAACAAATAAGTTAAGTCTCTTAACTTCTAACATCAGTAAACCATTCTTAAGCCGTTATACCTAACTTCCCATAAAGCTAGTATAACTCTTTTTAAAACCTTTTATTACTTCTTCTTTCAAAATGATTCAAAAATCTTTTGAAATACTTCAAGTTCATTATTAACATATAACAAGCCAGTTATAGTTCAAATCAGTTACCTTTTTTAAAAACCACAAGTATTTTCTTACCAACATAAAGCTGTTATAACCAACTTCCCATAAAGCCGTTATAACACTTTATGTTTTAAACCAATCAAATACATTTAGCACATGTACGTCTACCGTACTACATAGTTCACACATATCATGCTAGAAGAGATAGGAAGAGGTTCACATACCTCGCGACGAGTATCGACTAAAAGCAAAACGCTCCAAGTACTTCCAACCGTCGGCTACTCCTTAAGCCAAGTAGATCGCGCCACACGTAGTACTTCAACCTATAAGGCCACAAGGCGCTTATTAACATTTAGATCCCTTCGTAGAACATTCTACGTAAAAATTCGAAAGACCTCCCCGCAACAAACAGAAATCTCCTCCTCTATCGAGGCCTACTACCAAGCCAACCAGGGGTTATACCTTAACACTAACGGTACAATTCTACTCCACGGTACTACTACACAAGTTCATCGTAATACAGCCCTATGTAATTACGACAAGATTCTTCTTTAAATTCAGGCTTAAGTCAAAAGACATTGCCGATAACTACGTTCAGTACTATATATAGTATACTTCAACTATATAATCTAACAACATGTAATTTCCAATTACAATAGAGGGGCAAGATAATTACCTCGATAAGCCCATAATTATCCGAGTTTAATGTCGATCCTTAGCAATGTTTAGCTCGACTCAGCGCCCGACCGGCTCTAAACCACCCTAGAAGTTCTAACCAACTTCTACACAATACTCCAACGGACTATGGAGATTTTCCTAGGGTTTCGGTTTTGTGTTGGGAAGTATAATAGTATTTTCGGGCTTTTCGTATAGGTATAACCTTAGAATACTACAAGGTATACGGCTAAGGTAATTTGGGCATTATAACAATACTTTTGAGAGTATTTCTACACCACTTTGGGGGGTATTATACGAAAGCAACAAGCAGTGGGTACCACGGCTAGCACCCCAAGGAGGGGGTGTCTACCCTCGGCCACCCCACTGTGGGGACTCTCGACGAGGGGAGAGAGGGGCTCTCGCCAAGACACTACACTGGGAAGGAAGAAGCTTTCAAGACTTAGGCAATTTTGTGGATGAATTAGTCTTCAAAGGGGGTATTTATAGGTCAAGTGAAAGCCAACCAATGGCGAAGATTACACCAAGTGTTAGGCAAGTGTAGGGCCAAGATTCACCCACGTGTACCTAGCCAACTTGCACACAAAATATCCTACCAACCCTCGACCATTTGCACCACACTTTCGCCACCACATTTCCGCCAAGGTGTTCCAATGAGAGGGTGACAAGTGTCGCCTCTTGTTGGTCCAAAATGTTCGTCTCTCGGAAAAATCCGCAAAAATTAAAAATGACATATTCGAAATTCCCTACGAAGTGGAAACGTTTCGTCGAAAAACGACTCAATTCGGGTGTTGTGAACAAAGTTAATTCGGCCAAGCCTAATTCTCAAGTTCAAATTTTCTACGTACGTCCTTACGTACATACTCGGGAAATACGGGGTATAACAAGAAGTTTCTAAACAACTTCTCTTAACACTCCAACCAAGCTTATGAAGATTTTTCTAGGGTTTCATTTTGCGACTTTTGGAAAAAAGTAGTATTTCCGGGCTCCTAGTATTAAAACAACTTTGGAATACTACTAGGGATACTAGGCCAAGGTACTAGGGATAATACTACAATACTCAAAGTATTTCTACTCAAGAGGGGAGGGACTAAAACTCAAGCTCAAAGGGAGGGAGTATTTGCCTTGAAAGCTCTTAAGTGGAATGAATTTTAGTCATCAACTAAGGGGGTATATATAGGGGATTCAAGGGTCAAGATCTATGCAAGGTGTGTGGTGAGATCTTGGGACAAGTGTGTGTGGGTCCCACCCTCCAAATGGCTTCACAAGACTTGGGACAAGTGGCTCTTGTCCCTACCATTTCGGCCAAGCCAAGTGTCACTCAAGAAACGGACAACCATGGCCACATGGGGTGACACGTGTCGCCCCCCGATTGGTCCAAAATATTTCGTCTTCCGAAAATATCCAAAATACCGAAAATCTCAAAACAAAGGCCCCCACAAAATCAGAATTTCTCCGTGGGCCCCACGTGACCATTTCTGAAAATAAAATCCCAAAATTCTAATATAATCCAAGAAGTCCAAATACCAACCTGGGAATCAATTCTCATTAACGAACGTTTTCTTCACAAAAACGGAAACTTTTAAGTCGAAAAATCACATCTTTCTTTCTTTCCAAAAGTGCATGCCGTATTCTCGCACGCATATCCCCACATACATACCACGAACTACGGGTATAACATTCTTCCCCCCTTAGAAACATTCGCCCCGAATGTTCCTTCTAAGTCTCCAAACCATACCTGCGCCGGTATAGTCTTCACTACTATACTTACGAAACCAATCATGCCACAACTGGCCACAAAAATAACATACGCGAAAATACTTAAATCACCGCAAATGAGGAATCACCTCAAACGTGCATAACAATACAAAACTACCACCCATGGTCCAACGAATACTTCTTCCCTCTTACTTATAAAAGGACACTTCCATCATCTTAACACATCTTAGCCTCTTTTCTTACTCGTCGTATCTTCCGCACACTCAAATCTTCCTACTATCGTACCACATTTCATCATTGCTTGATTTCCAAAATCTCGGTCACTATCTCTAACTTGGTAATCATACTAGCCTCAAATTCTTTCAAGGACATTCCCGGCCTTCACGATCCGATTCTAGTCGAACACGTCCACGAACTCATACGATGGCTACCTAAACAGGCTTAGCACCTCGTGACCCTACCACTGGCGGGACCACCTCGAATCGACCCCACCCCAAACCGGGCTGCGGGTTGACGCGAATGGTCCTCAACCCGACCCATGTCGCACTGCACTCTTGTTCCCGATCCGAACAACGCTACCTATACAAGTCACGAAAGCAACCACTTCCATCTTACACAACCCAAGGAATTATCCCACTAATCAAGTCACGAAAACCTAGTGGTCTTCTTAGCTTAACTACTCTCTTATAATTCACACCACTCAGGGACTTATCGCACAATTATACCCCACGTATACTATACACCCCGACAAAGGTCAATTCGTAAACAAAATCTTTTACTCAAGACGGTCTCGCATCTAAGGTCTCCACGTATAATATTCTAAGGTTCACACCTTCCATGACCCCAAACTTACCTCTTCAACTAATCATGTTCTCTAAATCACACTTAACACAATGCTATCCGTACATAGCACCTAACATGTACCCACCATAACAACATAACAAGTCTCTTAAAGGCTAAAGATATCTCTGCAACTACTGCCTCACTTTCCCTTTGTCGCTCTAACCATAATCCTGCCCTGCAGGGCGCCTAGCTATATAAGGCGATGAACCAGCCACCGATCCCGAAGGCTAAGTCTCTACATCTGTGCTACCTCTGGTCGGACAAACTCTCACCAAATGGCCCTGTTGGCCGTAAGCATACAAGCTGTCGAAGCAGTACGACACTCCCCATAATGGAGTCTATTACAATGGCCACAACGAGGTAGGGGTGACCTCATCTGACTAACACCCCCTTCTCCCGAACAACTGAACCCGCAACTGACCCGGTAGGCTGAGTCATCCCTCTTGTATCCCTCCTACTTGGACATCCTCCCATCACATGGCCCTGGCGGCTGCAAGTATAAAAAATCTCCCATATTAGCACGACACCCTGAGGATCATCCTCAGCTCTCTATCCATATAACTCTGGCGAACTGCAACTCAAGAAATCCCGAAGTCTCAGACTATCGGATCTAGGGTGAATCACTGGTACTGCTGGAACCACCGGCTCCCGTCCGTCCTCATATCTCGCCACGACCCTAGCTAGTAACTGGGCCATCTCCTTCTAACTCATATCCTCGGCTCCTGGTCGTGGAACTGGAGACCCAGGTATCGTGGCCTCGATGAAAGCTGTTGCGCTCTAAACTCTCTTTGGGACTAGCGGCGTCATAAAACTCGTCGTCGAAGTACTACCTCGGTGTAATGATCCTGTGCCTCGTAACCCTCGTGCTCTATTCGCGGCTCCTCACGCCTTGCGCCTCACGGGCTCTGGTTGCCTTGCTTAGAGGCATAACTGGTACACACGAGTGCGTCAGGGAGTCAACTTATAACACAACTCTAAGGCACGATCTCGGTGAGAAGAATGGAAACCAATCCTCGTATCACGTAGCCTCACGATTATAGATGTGGTGCCTAACACACGATAATCAAGACTACTAGACACGGTGCGTAGACACTTTCAGAGGACTAAGCGCTTTGATACCACTTTTGTCAGGCCGATCCGGGCCGTGTTGGTGCCTTACCCCGGGCACCCTAGTGATACAACATCAGAGAAAATCAGCGGAAATAAAAAAACTAAAACATGAGAAAAGTCATAAAGCATGAACCAGGCTAACCAAAACGGTCACCTTCATGAATATATACATATATCGAACTGAACAGTTAAATCCTTTTACAAAACCACACTTACAACTAGGCTGGACCTCTAAGAATGTAACCATAACTATATGGGACGGGGCCCGCCATACCACAGAATGTACAAATAACTACAGCGAGGGGACTATACCAAAGATAAGCCTCGAGAAAGCGGAGCTTCCCAAAAGCAATTGGTGTGATCCTAAGCGCGGATCCACAACCGATGTACCTCTACTGCGGCATGAACGCGGCCGAAGAGTCGATCTGACCAGTACAGTATGTGGCGTAAAATCACGTAAATGAAATCATAATAGTCTATATAAAGCGGGAGACATGTATGATAACCAAACTACGATCCATAATATATAAGCGGTCATGTCAAGTCGGGGACTCACGCCTCAAAGTCATTACTCAAGTATAACAATGGGTCTCACGCCACAACATCAATCATGCGTGGAATACCTTCGCCGGCTGGCGATCTATGATATAATCACACTAAGAAGTACACATGAACACTAGGTACCACCTGTGTCATAACAACCGTACTAACAATACTATACAACCAAACCACGAAGGCGACGGCAGGCAATCGAAAGCCAACTACGGATACCAAGCTGCGCGCCACGCGGTGGCGGGGCAATCACGAGGCTAACTACGGTCTGGCGTGTCACGAGACTTCGCCACTAAACTGAACGGGGCAAGTGCGAAGGCTAACTACCAGGTACCAAGGCCGAATCAACCACGAGACGGGGCAAGTACGAAAGTGTCACGACCCGAACCCGGGCCCGTGACTGGTGCCTTACCCCGGGCACCCTAGTGATACAACATCAGAGAAAATCAGCGGAAATAAAACATGAACATGAATTAAAAGACAAGATAAATAAACAGGCCAACCAAAACAGTTGCCTTCATCATATATACATAAATACGACGATTATCCTTTTACAAACCACGCCTACATGTGCTCTGACCTCTAAGATTTTTACAACAGCTATGGCGGGACGGGCCGCCATACCACGATGTTATAAGAATCTCTGGACTCGAGTAACATACCAAAAGATAAGCCTCAGAAGAAATGGGGCTTCGACACGCATGACTGTGATCCTATGAGCGAGGATCCTGGCCGATGTACTTCCACTGCGGCATGAACGGCCCCGAAGGAGTCGATCAACGGGTACCAAGTATGTGAAACTGTAAAAGACTGTAAATGAAATCATAATAGTCTATATAAAGCAGGAGACATGTATGATAACCAGATGAAATACGTGTCCCTGCCCATCTCGTGTGACTCGGTGTAAAAATCAGATGAAATACGTGTCCTGCCATCTCGTGGGACTCGGTGTATAATCGGATGGAATACGTGTCCACGCCCGTCTCGTGGGACTCGGTGTATAATCAAATGGAATCGTGTCCCGCCCGTCTCGTGGGACTCGGTGTATAATTAAATGAAATCGTGTCACGCCCATCTCGTGGGACTCGGTGTAGAATCGTTCATAACAAATCAACCGCCTCCATCGAGAGGCGGGAGTGCAAATACAACAAAGGCTATCACAACAAGCATAGGCAAGTTTCACAACAACAAGTATAGGCAAGCTTCACGACAACAAGCATAGGCAAGCTTGCGACAACAAGCATAGGCAAGTTATACACAACTCAAAGTACTTTCATTTTATGCCAAAGTCAGGGTTTTAACCTAAGGTACTACGTCGTTAAATTACTTTTAAAGATCCATTTCTTTTACAAAGGTCACCCGATGCAGTAGTATAAAAATAGAGTGACTAACATCGTTAAGTAAACCAAAATGCTTTCCTTTGTAAAATCAAGTAACAACCTTATTTTCCAAGCGTTCAGTTTGCCTAATTTCAAATGCTCAAGTTTCTCATTTTAGAAAAGGTTTCGTAGTTCATAGTTTTAATCCTTTAAACATAATTCTCCTTTAAGCGTTTTGAGAAACATATGCCTTATAGGTGAGTAGGTTATTCTTGTTTATAAACAATCTTATTAAGCGATCATGATCTAAGAAATGTAATATCATTTTGTCTCATCTTAGCTTACATGCGGATGGAGGTTTCTCTTGGTTTTAATAATACTTCATTAGTCTTTACATTTCCTTTATTAACGTTGCGGTGGTTTGTCGATACTTATTACGATTTAGAAATCGATAAAACATTATTCCTTTTAAAACCAAGTACTCATTACTCATGAATGAGGTTTCACCCAAAATTTATACATTTAAGTCAAGTCTCTTATCTTCTAAAAATCGGTAAACCATTCTCTTTATCTCTCTTAAGACGTTATACCTAACTTCCCATAAAGCTAGTATAACTCTTATGTTTTCAAAGCCAAGTATTACTCTTCTTTATTACTACACATCAAATCCGTTATAAGTCAAATCCGTTACCCTTTGAAACCACAAAGCATTTTCTTACTTACATAAAGCTGTTATAACCAACTTCCCATAAAGTCGTTATAACACTTTATGTTTCAAACCAATCAAATACATTAAACACGTATGTCTCTGCAGTACTACATAGTTATACACATATCATGCTAGAACAGATAGGAAGAGGTTCACATACCTCGCGACGATTCTGGGCTAATAGCAAAGCGCTCAAGTACCTCAAACCGTCGGCCACCTTAAGCGAAGTAGACCACGCCACACGTAGTATTTCAACCTATAGAGGCCACAGGCGCCTATTAACATCTTAGATCTCGATGTAGAATATCTTACGAGAAAATTGGCACCTCCCCCATAACAGCGTAAATCTCCCTCTATCGAGGGCTACCAAGCCAACCGGGGTTTGCGCGTCTAACGGACGCGTACAATTCTACTCACATTAATACTACACAACTCTGCATGTCTGATCCTATGTAATTCTGATTCGATTCACTTCTTAAAATTGAGCTTAAGTCGCAAGATATTATCGTAAGTATTATTGAGCTTAAGTCAAAAGACATTGCCGCACAACTATGTTCAGTTCTATATATAGTATACTCAACTATATACTCCTACAACATGTAATTTCCAATTACTGTGAAGGTCAAGAATGTTTACCTCGATAAGCCCAAAATTATCCGAGTTTATATGTCGATCTGAGCAAGGTTTAGCTCTACTCAGGCGCTCGACGCTCCAACCAACCCTTAGAAGTTCTAACCAACTTCTACTTAACACTTCAACCATTGTGAAGGTTTTCCTTAGGGTTTCATTTTTGTGATTGAGGAAGTATAATAGTATTTTACTGGCTTTTGTATAAAAGTACTTTGGAAAGTACTACAAGGTATATGGGCTAAAGTATTTGGGCATTATAACAATACTAGGAGAGTATTTCTATACCACAAAAATGGGTATTATCTGAAAACAACTAGGCTAGGGGGTGCCTCGGCTAGAGCACCTGAGCAAGGGGTTCGTGAGGGCCTTCAGAGGAGAGGGGTGGTGTTTGGGCGAGAACAAGGTTGAGGAGAGGATTTGTGAGACTTAGATAGATTGCTCAAGTTTGGATGAAATAACTCTTTAACTTAGAGGGTATTTATAGGTCAAGGAATGGCCAACCAATGGCGAATCCATCCAAGTGTTAGGAAAGTGTAAGGCCAAGATTAAGCCATGTGCTACCTTATCCATCTACACAAAATATCCTACCTAACCCTTGACCAAAATTTCAACACAAAAAGCGTGCAAGACTAGCCCGTTTGCCGTCGACCTCTTCCGATGTGAGGTGACACGTGTCACCCTCCGTTGGTCCAAAATGTTCGTCTCTCGGAAAAATCCGCCAAAAATTATTAATGACATAGCGAAATTTTCCCTACGAAGGCTGGAAGCGTTTCGTCGAAAAGCGACTCCTTTACGGCACTTGCACAAATTCGAACCTATGCCTGCTTTAAGGCTCAAATTGTATCGTGCGCTCTGGCGCATACTCTGGAAATACGGTATAACATTCTCCTCCTTAGAAACATTCGTCCCGAATGTTCCTTCTCAGACGGATAACGATAAAGTTCTTCTAACAAGTTGCCAGCGCCACAACCGGCCACGAAATAACACATGCACACAAATACTTATATCCAGTCCACGAGGAAACACCTCTAACATCACAAACTCTTGTCACTTTGCCGCGAGGTTCTAGTGTCACTCGGCGACCCAACAAATGGTACGGATGCATGCGATCCACGAGGTTTAAAATATACATCCTCACACCTTCTCCCTTTACAAGAAATGATCATATCTATGCTCATACATGCTCGCCTCTCCACTTACTCGTCGTACTCTTCTCGAACACTTGAACTCTTAGTATCGTACCACACTTAGTCAGCGTTTGTTTCCAACCCTTGGAGTTACTACCTCGAACTTGGTCATCTTACTAACCTCGATTTCCTCTAAGGTCATTCTCGCCACGAATCGGTCTGTCGAGCGTATCCACGAACTCACGATGGTCATCTAAACTTGGGCCTAGCACCCTCGTGACCACTGCCCTGGAGGACCACCCCGAGTGACCCGCTCGAAGCAGGCGCGGTTGGCCCGCGTAGCCCCAACCCGACCATTTGTCGCGCGACTCTTGCTCGCCGACACGGAACAATCTTGCTAAATCACATCATGAAAGATACCACTTTCATTTACCCAACCAGGACTTATCACACAATACATTCTAGGCATAAAATGCACTCGACAAGGATCACTCGCAAAATCTTGTACTCAAGACGACGCACATCTAAGGTCTCAGCGTAATATTCTAAGGTTCATCATTTTCTCTTTAGGCTTACACTTTTTCACCAACGAGTTCCTAAATCACATTTTAGCACAAAGCTATCCGAACATAACACTTAACACATTAACATAACATCAAAACATACAAGCCTCTGAGGGTTAAGGATATACAAGCTACCGCTCCTCTAATCATAAGCACGCCTGCCGGTATGCGTATGAAAGCGATGAACGATCCGGTAGGTGAGTCATTCATTTGCATCCTTCCTACTAGGACAATTTCGTCATATGGCCCTGACGGTAGCGGAAAAACAAGCACGATAAAAAGCGACATTCCGGGATGGCGTCGCCCGCATCGTCTGCACACCGAGAAAAACTGAACCGACTAGCTAGAACCCATGTATATCGTGAACGAAGCCACGGAGCTCGACCAGACTCGAATACCACGAGCGTCACGGTAGCGGGGACCACTCTGTCTTGGTGGAGTACATAACTAAAGCTAGCTTTGGCGGTCCGCCTCGAAAGTTACCAAAGGACCTGCTTCGGCCTCTTCTGCGATCTCGGTCATTCCGTCGACCTCTCGTGCCTCGCATCCTAGTGCATGAGCTTGCGTGCGGGCAATGTCATGCGGTGAAGAGCTACGTGCAAGCCTCGCAGTAATCATCCGGCCGGTGGCGTAGCGGTGTACTCATCCTCCATATCGGCTACCGCAGCGGGAACATACCGAGCTAATGAGTCGAACTCCACATTGTACTCTCTAACCGTCCACGATCACGCCTCAGCGTCAAAAATCGCCGGCGAGCCCTCCTCATTTGTGGTGGCAAGAAATGTGCAAGAAATGCCCTTGAGAACTTCGTCCATACGGTGGAAGTGCATGCTCTTCCGGGACAACTCCCGAATCAAACGATCAATGCGGTATCACGCGGTGATGCGAACCAATACCACCGACTACGCCTCTGAAACTCTGATCACTCTCATGATCGTGTGCTGTCGGATAAACTCGAGGTCCTCGGCTCGATCCATAGAACAACGGGCTCTGACTCGGAAAGTCCGTAGCCTCAGTATGCGCTCGGGGTGAACTACGGGTGCTCGGGTGAGGCTGCTGCATCGGCCTATCGTATATCGGCCACGACCACGGCGATGGCGGGCCATCTCCTTGTACCCATCTCATCTCGCTAATTTTGTGGGACCGGAGGCTCAGTCTTGTAGTCTCGGCCAGCTGCTGCGACTCTAACTCTTTGGTCTTTGTGGCGTCGCGAAACTTCGCCGTTGGAAGCTTGTCTCGATCCTTGGCCAGGGCTGCGCGCTCGTACTCCTCTGTATCTCACTATGACTCCTCATCGCCTTGCCCATGCAGTGCAGGTTGCCCTGCGGAGGCATAGCGGTAAAGGAAAGGAATACGTCGGAGGGTCCAACTTATCACCGCGGCTCTAGGCACGATCTCGGAATGAGAAGAATGGAAACCAATCCTAAATGTCCTATATCCTCCTGATTATAGATGTGGTGCACAACAGATAATCAAGACTCTACTAGACACGGTGCGTAGACACTTTCCGAGGACTAAGCGCTCACGATACCACTTTTGTCACGACCGAACCGGGCGTGTGGTGCCTACCGGGCACCCTAGTGATACAACATCAGAGAAAATCAGCGGAAATAAAACATGAACATGAACTAAAAGACAAGATAAATAAGCAGGCCACCAAAACAGTTGCCTTCATCATATATACATAAATACCGACAGTTATCCTTTTTACAAACCACACTTGCGATTACTCACAGACCTCTAAGATTTTTACGGCTATGGCGGGACGGGGCCATACCACGAATGTATAAGAATCTAGACTCGGGTAACATGCAAAAGATAAGCCTCAGAAGAAATGGGGCTTCAGGACATTTGTTGTGATCCTATGGCGAGGATCCACAACCGATGTACTTCCACTGCGGCGTGAACGCCCCGGCCCGAAGGAGTCGATAACAGTACCAAGTATGTGAAGCGTAAAGGCGTAAATGAAATCATAATAGTCTATATAAAGCGGAGACATGTATGATAACGGATGAAATACGTGTCCACTGCCCGTCTCGTGGGACTCGGTGTAAAAATCGGATGAAATATGTGTCCGCCCGTCTGGGACTCGGTGTATAATCGGATGGAATCGTGTCCTGCCCGTCGTGGGACTCGGTGTATAATCAAATGGAATACGTGTCCTGCCCGTCTCGTGGGACTCGGTGTATAATTAAATGAAATCGTGTCTGCCCGTCTCGTGGACTCGGTGTAGAATCGTTCATAACAAATCAACCGCCTCCATCGAGACGCGAGTGCAAATACAACAAAGGCTATCACAACAAGCATAGGCAAGTTTCACAACAACAAGTATAGGCAAGCTTCACGACAAGCATGCAAGCTTCGACAACAAGCGTAGTGTAGCATGAACCGGGCCCGTTCACGGTGCCTTACGGCACCCTAGTGATACAACATCGGAGAAAACCAGCGGAAAAATAAAACATGAATCATGAAACAAGAGATATAATAAATAAGCAGGCCAACCAAAGCAGTTGCCGGTATATCATAAAACCGAGCAGTTTAATCCTTTTACAACCACGCCACAACTCTGGACTTCTAAGATTTACAACAACTATGGCGGACGGGGCCCGCCATACCACGAATGTATAAGCATCTACGGACTCGGGTAACATACCAAAAGATAAGCCTCGAAGGAACGGAGCTTTCAATACGCTTAAAGGTGATCCTAAGCGGGGATCGGCCGATGTACCTTTTACTGCGATGAACGCAGCCCCAAGGAAGTCGATAACAGTACCAAGTATGTGAATCACAAAATCAGTAAATGAAATCATAATAGTCTATATAAAGCGGGAGACATGTATGATGACCAAACTACTGATATAACATATAACGATTACATCAAGACAGGACTCACGCCTCAAATTATCACTCGTGCGTGGAATTTCTTCCTCACTGGCTAGCTTATGATATAACAATACCAAGGATTATACATGAACACCATGTCCCACTGTGTTATAAAACCGTACAGACAAGTATAACTACCAGATCCCGTACCAATAATACAATGCAGCAAAACACGGCGTCACGGCAAGTCACGAGCCGACTCTAGGATACCAAGGCGTCCACGCGGTGGCAAGGCAATCTGGTGACCACGGGGACCAAGGCCGTATCACGAAACTTCGTCACTATCTTGAGCAGGGCAAGTCAGGGTGACTACGGATACCAAGGCCGAATCGATCACGAGGCGGGGCACGGTGAACCACGGATACCCAGCCGAACAAGAAGAAACCTCAACGGTCAATCGGCCCTCTATCGAGACGCGGTAACACGAACAACACACTTGCACAACAAAGGCTATCATCAAGCATAGGCAAGTTTCACAACAACAAGCATAGGAATGTTTCACTGACAAGCATAGCAAGTTTCACATCACTCAAAGTACCTTCATTTTATGCCAAAGTCCGGTTTCACCTAAGTACTACGTCGTTAAATTCTTTTAAAAGAGATCCATTACTTATCAAAGTCACCCGATACCGTAGTATTAGAATGACCAACCATTCCTTTTCAAAATCAAGTAACAACATTCTTTCCTAAGTTCGGTTTGCCTAGTTTCAATTACTCAAGCTTCTCATTTTCAAATGGTTTCATAGTTCATAAACTTAATCACTTGGTTAGTTTTAGAACAATTGAGTAATATAAGTCTCACGTGAGTAGGTTATTCTTGTTTACAACATTCTTATTACTGACCATGATCTAGAAAATGTAATATCATTTTGTCTCATCTTAGTTTCTATGCGAGATGGAGGTTTTACCGGTTTTAATACAATTCATCATTATTCAATACATTTTCCTTTATTACTGCAGTTGGTGCATGATACACATTACGATTTCCAAATCGGTAAAACATTATCCTTTAAACAAAACCAAGTACTCATTACTCACGAATGAGGTTTCACACAAACATCCACATTAAAACAAATAAGTTAAGTCTTATCTTATAAGATCAAGTCTCTTAACTTCTAACATGATAAACCATTTTCTTTACCTTTCTTAAGACATTATACCTAACTCCCATCAAGCTAGTATAACTCTTTTAAAACCTTTAAAACCAAGTGTTACTCTCCTTCAAAACGATTTAGAAATCTTTTGAAATACATCAAGTTCTTTATTATAACTAGCGATTATAATTCACATCGATTACCTTTTAAAACCACAAAGTATTTTCTTACCTACATAAAATTATAACCAACTTCCCATAAAGCGTTATAACACTTTATGTTTTAAGAACAATCAAACACGATTAACACGTATGCGTCTACCGTACTACATAGTTCACACATATCATGCTAGAAGAGATAGGAAGAGGTTCACATACCTCGACGATTTAACGACAATAAGCAAAATGCTCCAAGTACTACAACCTTGCTATCCTTTCCACTCCTCGAGTAGAATACGCTACTCTTAGTACTTTCACCTATAAAGGCCACAAACGTCTATTAAATCTTAAACACACGTTCCCATCTTTCTACGTAAAATTGGCGGCCTCACACATAGCGTAAATCTCCTCTCTATCGAGTGGCTACCAAGCCAACCGGGGTTAACGTCTAACCGGACGTACAATTCTACTACACAAGTAATGCTACATAAGTCTCTCGTAATACAACCCTAGGTAATTCTGATTCTTCTCTTTATTATCCTACATGTGATTCTTGTTCAATTCTTCATTCTTGAGCTTAAGTCAAAAGACATTGCCATAATACTAAGTTGATTCTATATATAGTATATAACACTATATATTCAACACTTATGTAATTTCCAATTACAATAGGGACAAGATATTTACCTCGATAAGCCCAAAATTATCCGAGTTTAAAGTCGCTCTGAGCAAGGTTTAGCTCCTCCTCCGAAGTGCTCCATCCGCTCAAACAACCCTTAGAAGTTCTACGCAACTTCTACTCCATACTTCAACAACGGGTGAAGATTTTCCTTAGGGTTTCGTGTAGAGGCTAAGGAAAGTATAATCGTATTTTCGGGTTTTCGTACAAAGTACTTTGGAAAGTACTACAAGGTATTTGGGCTAAAGTATTTTGGACATTATAACAATACTTAGGAGAGTATTTCTATACCACAACAAAGGGTATTATACGAAAACAACTAGGCTAGGGGTACCCAGCAAGGCACCACAGGGGGGAAAGCTTTCGGCAAAGGGAAAGGGGTGTGGTGGACGAATTTCACAAGGGAGGAGGAAGAGAACTTCAAGACTTAGGCAATTTGTGGATGAAGAAAGTCTTCACAAGGAGCTATTTATAGGCCAAGCAAAGGCCAACCAATGGCCAAGATCCATCCATGTGTTAGGCAAGTGTAAGGCCAAGATCAAGCCAAGTGCACCCACAAAACACTCCAAAACACTCCACAAACAAGCCACAAACAAGGCACAAAGGAGGACCAATCGGCGAGGCCAAGCCTCCTCTTTGCCGTCAACGAGGTGACAAGTGTCACCTCCCGTTGGTCCAAAAATGTTCCGTCGCTCGGAAAAATCCGCAAAAATACTAAATGACATAGCCGGAATTTTCCCAACGTAAGCTGTGGCGCCAACTCTTGCTCCTCGACACGGAACAATCTTGCTAAATCACATCATGAAAGATACCACTTTCATTTACCCAACCCAGGGACTTATCACACAATACATTCTAGGCATAAAATGCACTCTGACAAGGATCACTCATGAAAATCTTGTACTCAGCGACGCTTACATCTAAGGTCTCAATGTAATATTCTAAGGTTCATCATTTTCTCACCCAGAGCTTACCACTTTTCACCAACGGGTTCCTAAATCACATTTTAGCACAAAGCTATCCGAACATAACACTTAACACATTAACATATCAAACATACAAGCCTCACAGAGGTTAAGGATATACTGAACCGCTCGCTCAATCATAAGCATATACTGCCTGTACGCATGCATTCGTAGAAAGCGATGAACCCGACGATCCGGTGTGAGTCATTCTGTTTGCATCCTTCCTACTAGGACAATTTCTCGTCATATGGCGTGGCGCAGAAAAACAAGCACGATAAAAAGCGACATTCCGGGATGGCGTCGCCACATCGTCTTGAGGAAAACCGAACCGACTAGCTAGAACCCATGTATATCGTGAACGGAAGCCTGGAGCTCGACCAGCTCCGAATACGAGCGTCGGCGGTTGTGGGGACCACTGCAGTTGGTGGAGTACATAACTAAAGCTAGCTGAGGCGGTCCGCCTCGAAAGTTACCAAAGGACCTGCTGTTACGCCTCTTCTGCGATCTCGGTCATTCAGTCGACCTCTCCGTGCCTCGCATCCTGGTGCATGAGCTTGCGTGCGGGCAATGTCCATGCCGGTGAAGAGCTACACCGTACAAGCCTCGCCAGTAATCATCGGCCCGTGGCGTGGCGGTGTACTCATCCTCCATATCGGCTACCACGGGAACATACCGAGCTAATGAGTCGAACTCCATTGTACTCTCTGGCAATCCACCCGCCCCGCCTCAGCGTCAAAAATCTGCCGGCCCGAGCCTCTCCGTTTGTGGTGGCAAGAAATGTGCAAGAAATGCCGCCGAGAACTCGTCCCATACGGTGGAAGTGCATGCTCTTCCGGGACAACTCCGCGAATCAAACCGGTCAAATGCGGTATCACGCGGTGATGCGAACCAATACCACCGACTCGCCTCTGAAACTCGATCACTCTCATGATCCATGTGTTGTCGGATAAACTCTGGTCATCCTCGGCTCGATCCATAGAACAACTGGCGGGCTACAACTCGGAAAGTCCGTAGCCTCAGTATGCTGCTCGGGGTGAACTACGGGTGCTCTTTGAAATTTGGGCTGAATCTGCGTCAGGCCTATCCTCATATCGGCCACGACCACGGCGATGTGAGCCATCTCCTTGTACCCCGTCTCATCTGCTCTAGGCGTGGGACCGGAGGCTCAGTGCTGTAGTCTCGGCCAACGCTGCGACTCTAAACTCTCTTTGGTCTTTGTGGCGTCGCGAAACTTCGCCGTTGGAAGCACTGCTCGAGCGGCGGGCTGCGCCCTCGTACTCCTCGTATCTCACTACGACTCCCTCATTGCCTTGCCCATCGGGTGCAGGTTGCCTGCAGCGGAGGCATAGCGGTAAAGGAAAGGAATACGTCGGAGGG
Source organism: Przewalskia tangutica (assembly GCA_029844215.1). Taxonomy (NCBI): domain Eukaryota; kingdom Viridiplantae; phylum Streptophyta; class Magnoliopsida; order Solanales; family Solanaceae; genus Przewalskia; species Przewalskia tangutica. Next base: position 56,097,993 of record CM056739.1, read on the forward strand.
TCGACTTATCACACACTCTACAGGGCACGATCTCGAATGAGAAGAATGAAACCAATCCTAAATGTCCTATATCCTCTTGATTATAGATGTGGTGCACAACACACCGATAATCAAGACTTACTAGACACGATGCGTAGACACTTTCAGAGACTAATCGCTCGATACCACTTTTGTCACGACCGAACAGGGCGTGGTAGTGCCTACCGGGCACCCTAGTGATACAACATCAGAGAAAATCAGCGGAAATAAAACATGAACATGAACTAAAAGACAAGATAAATAAACAGGCCAACCAAAACAGTTGCCTTCATCATATATACATAAATACGACAGTTATCCTTTTTACAAACCACGCCACAAGTGCTCTGACAGACCTCTAAGATTTTTACAACGGCTATGGCGGGACAGGGCCGCCATACCACGAATGTATAAGAATCTACAGACTCGAGGTAACATGCAAAGATAAGCCTCGAAGAAATGGGGCTTCCCAGCGAATGCGTGATCCTATGGCGAGGATCCACAACCGATGTACTTCCACTGCGGCATGAACGGCCACGAAGGAGAGTCGATACAGTACCAAGTATGTGAAAGCGTAAAAGGCGTAAATGAAATCATAATAGTCTATATAAAGCAGAGACATGTATGATAACGGATGAAATCGTGTCCACGCCCGTCTCGTGGGACTCGGTGTAAATCGGATGAAATATGTGTCCTGCCCGTCTCGTGGGACTCGGTGTATAATCGGATGGAATCGTGTCCTGCCCGTCGTGGGACTCGGTGTATAATCAAATGGAATACGTGTCCTGCCCGTCGTGGGACTCGGTGTATAATTAAATGAAATCGTGTCCTGCCCGTCTCGTGGGACTCGGTGTAGAATCGTTCATAACAAATCAACCGCCCTCCATCGAGAGCGCGGGTGCGAAATACAACAAAGGCTATCACAACAAGCATAGGCAAGTTTCACAACAACAAGTATAGGCAAGCTTCACGACAACAAGCATAGGCAAGCTTCACAACAAGCGTAGTGTAACGCCAACCGGGCAAGTTCTTGGTGCCTTACCGGGCACCTAGTGATACAACATCGAGAAAACGGCGGAAAAATAAAACATGAATCATGAAACAAGAGATATAATAAATAAGCAGGCCAACCAAAAGCAGTTGCCTTCGGTATATACATAAAACCGAACAGTTTAATCCTTTTACAACCACGCCACAGCGATTACTCTGGACCTTAAGATTTACAACAACTATGGCGGGACGGGGCCCGCCGTACCACGAATGTATAAGCATCTGGACTCGGGGTAACATACAAAAGATAAGCCTCGAAGGAAGCAGACTTTCCAATACGCTTAAGGTGATCCTAAGCGGGATCGGCGGCCGATGTACCTTTTACTGCGGCATGAGCGGCCCCGAAGGAGGTCGATCTGGCAGTACAGTATGTGAAAGCGTCAAATCTTGTAAATGAAATCATAATAGTCTATATAAAGCGGGAGACATGTATGATGACCAAACTACGATATATAACATATAACGATTACATCAAGAGCGAGGACTCACGCTCCAAATTATCACTCGTGCGTGGAATTTCTTCCTCAGCCGTGATTTATGATATAACAATACCAAGGATTATACATGAACACCATGTCCCACGTGTTATAAAACCGTCTGAGACAAGTATAACTACGGATCCGGCCGTACCAATAATACAATGCAGCAAAACCACGAAGCGTCACGGGGCAAGTGCGAGGCCGACTACAGGATACCAAGGCGGTCACGCGGTGGCCGGGCAATCTGGCTGACCACGGGGACGAGCGTATCACGAAACCGTCACTATCTTGAGCGGGGCAAGTGCGGTGACTACGGATACCAAGGCGAATCGATCACGAGGCAGGCGGTACGAGCCGACCACCGGATACGGGCGAGCGGTAAGAAACCTCAACGATCAATCGACCCTCTATCGAGACGCGGTAACCTGAACACCACACTTGCACAACAAAGGCTATCATCACAAGCATAGGCAAGTTTCACAACAACAAGCATAGGAATGTTTCACCACAACAAGCATAGGCAAGTTTCACATCACTCAAAGTACCTTCGTTTTATGCCAAAGTCAGGGTTTCAACCTAAAGTACTACGTTAAATTCTTTAAAAGAGATCCATTACTTATCAAAGTCACCCGATACGTAGTATTAGAATGACCAACCCACATTCCTTTTCAAAATCAAGTAACAACATTCTTTTCCTAAGTTCCAGTTTGCCTAGTTTCAATTACTCAAGCTTCTCATTTTCAAATGGTTTCATAGTTCATAAACTTAATCACTTGGTTCCGTTTTAGAACAATTGAGTAATATAAGTCTCACGTGAGAGTAGGTTATTCTTGTTTACAACATTCTTATTACGTGACCATGATCTAGAAAATGTAATATCATTTTGTCTCATCTTAGTTTCTATGCGGATGGAGGTTCTTGGTTTTAATACAATTCATCATTATTCAATACATTTTCCTTTATTAACGCTGCAGTGGTCTGTCGATACACATTCTGATTTCCGAAATCAGTAAAACATTATCCTTTAAACAAAACCAAGTACTCATTACTCACGAATGAGGTTTCACACAAACATCCACATTAAAACAAATAAGTTAAGTCTCTTATCTTATAAGATCAAGTCTCTTAACTTCTAACATCAGTAAACCATTTTCTTTACCTTTCTTAAGACATTATACCTAACTCCCGTCAAGCTAGTATAACTCTTTTTAAAACCTTTAAAACCAAGTGTTACTCTCCTTCAAAGCGATTTAGAAATCTTTTGAAATACATCAAGTTCTTTATTATAACTAGCGGTTATAATTCACATCGATTACCTTTTAAAACCACAAAGTATTTTCTTACCTACGTAAAGTGTTATAACCAACTTCCCATAAAGCCGTTATAACACTTTATGTTTTAAGAACAATCAAACACGATTAACACGTATGCGTCTGCCGTACTACATAGTTCACACATATCATGCTAGAAGAGATAGGAAGAGGTTCACATACCTCGCGGCGATTTAACGACAATAAGCAAAATGCTCCAAGTACTACAACCTTGCTATCCCTTTCAACTCCTCGAGTAGAATACGCTACTCTTAGTACTTTCACCTATAAATGCCACAAGCGTCTATTAAATCTTAAACACACGTTCCCATCTTTCTCTGAGAAAATTCGCACCTCCCATGACAGCGTAAATCTCCTCTCTATCGAGGTCGGCTACCAAGCCAACCGGGGTTAACACGTCTAACCGGACGCGTACAATTCTACTACGGTAATGCTACATAAGTCTCTTGTAATACAACCCTAGGTAATTCTGATTCGATTCTTCTCTTTATTATCCTACATGCGATTCTTGTTCAATTCTTCATTCTTGAGCTTAAGTCAAAAGACATTGCCATAATACTAAGTTGATTCTATATATAGTATATAACACTATATATTCAACACTTATGTAATTTCCAATTACAATAGGGAGACAAGATATTTACCTCGATAAGCCCAAAATTATCCGAGTTTAAAGTCGCTCTGAGCAAGGTTTAGCTCCTCATCCGAGTGCTCGATCCGCTCCAAACAACCCTTAGAAGTTCTACGCAACTTCTACTCCATACGACAACGGGTGAAGATTTTCCTTAGGGTTTAGTGTAGAGGCTAAGGAAAGTATAATCGTATTTTAGGGTTTTTAGTACAAAGGGTACTTTGGAAAGTACTACAAGGTATTTGGGCTAAAGTATTTTGGACATTATAACAATACTTAGGAGAGTATTTCTATACCACAACAAAGGGTATTATCTGAAAACAACTAGGCTAGGGGGTACCCAGGCCAGCACCACAGGGGAAAGCTTTCGACAAAGGGGAAAGGGGTGTGGTGGGCCAATTTCACAAGGAGAGGAGGAAGAGAACTTCAAGACTTAGGCAATTTGTGGATGAAGAAAGTCTTCACAAAGGGAGCTATTTATAGGCCAAGCGAGGCCAACCAATGGCGAATCCATCCATGTGTTAGGCAAGTGTAAGGCGAGATCAAGCCAAGTGCACCCACAAAACACTCCACAAAACACTCCACAAAACAAGCCACAAAACAAGGCACAAAAGGAGGGACCAATCGGCGAGGCCAAGCCTCCTCTTTGCCGTCGATGAGGTGACAAGTGTCACCCTCCGTTAATCCAAAAATGTTCGTCGCTCGGAAAAATCCATAAAAATACTAAATGACATAGCGGAATTTTCCCAGCGTAAGTCGTGGAAGCGTTTAGTCGACGACTCTATTCGGCACTTGTGCCCAAATTTCGAACCAAAGCCAATTCTTAAGGCAAAAAATTTAATACGTACGCCCTCACGTACATACTCTGGAAATACGGGGTATAACATTCATCCCCCCTTAGAAACATTCGTCCCGAATGTTCCTTCAAGGTCTCAAAACAACAGGCGTCAGTATAGTCTTCCATGCTATCGTGCGAAAACAATCATACCACGCTGGCCCACAAACATCGTTCACTTTTCCGCTTTCGTAGTACTCGTCACGAACACTCGAACTCGTTCTAGTATCCGTACCACATACATCAGCGCACGTTTCCAACCCTTGAGTCACTACCTCGAACTTGGTCATCTCACTAACCTCGATTTCCCTAAGGCCATTCGGCCTTCGAACTGATCGATCGAGCGCGTCCACGAACTCATACGATGGTCATCTAAACTTGGGCCTAGCACCCTCGTGACCCTACCACTGGCGGGACCACCCAGACCCGCCCCAAACCGGGTTCTGGGTTGACCATGAAATGGTCCTCAACCCGACCCCAATCGCGCGACTCTTGTTCCCGATCCGGAACAATCTTACTATTTCGCCGTGAAAGCTACCACTTCCGTCTCACACTACCCGAGGACTTACCCTTTTCACTAACGGGTTTCTAAATCACATTTTTGCACAAAGCTATCCAAACATAACATTAAACACATCAACAACATCAATACAACAAAACTCTAGAGGTTAAGGATATACAGAAACTAGGCGGTTGAGGACCGCTAAAGCGGAACTCACGCGACCTCTGGGGCCTTGGGTGTCTGAGCATCTGCTGGCTACGGAAGGTGAAGAACCCAAGCGCTCTAGTAGTCCATGCTATCCTACAGTGCTACCACAGTGGGACGATCTCTTGCCGGATGGCCTGTTGGCCGCAAAAATAACAATCTCCAGAGTTAGTGCGACACTCTCCCTTATGAAGCTTTCCACTGGCGGCCACTGAGACAAGGGCAACCTCATCCGTGAGCACTCACGCTCACGAAAATCTGAAACACAGGAGCCAGGCACGCTCACGAATATCGAAGGTCGAAAGGCTGGGAGGACCACTCTGTCTTGTGGAGGTACATAACTAGTCTGGCTGGCGGCGGTCCGCCTCGAAAGTCACCAAAGGACCTGCTGTTACGGCCTCTTCTCGCGACTTTGGTCATTCCGTCGATTTATCCGCTCACATCAGTGTATACGCTGCGTGCGGGCGATGTCCATGCCGGTGAAGAGCTACACGAACAACTCTGCAAGGCAATCATCGAGCCAGTAACATATCGGTGCACTCGATCCTCCATACTAGCTACTAACGCGAGGGCGTCACGGGCGATGAGTCGAACTCCACATTGTACTCCCGAACCGTCGCCCGGATCTGCCGTAACACCAAAAATCACGGCGAGCCCTCGCAAATGCAGGAGGCAAGAAATGTGCAAGAAAGGCCTCGAGAACTTCGTTCCATACCGCTGGAAGTGCATGCTCTCCTGGACAGCTCGAGAATCAAACGATCATTGCGGTATCACGCGATTGATGTGAACCTAGGCCACCGACTCGATCTCCGATGCCTTGATCACTCTCGCGATCGTATGGCTTCGGATGAACTCCTGCGGATCATCCTCGAGCCTCGACCCATAAAACTCGGCGGCCTACAACTCGAGAAAATCCGTAGCCTCGAACTATCGGATCTAGGGTGAACCAGTGCTCTTTGGAGCTGCTGCGTCCGGCTATCCTCGAAGTCAGCCTGACCACGGCCGTCGCGGGCCAGCTCCTTGTAACTCATCTCCTCTGCTCGGCATGCGGGTGGAGGCTCAGTCTTGTGGTCTCTGCCGTTGCTCTACTCGCGAGATCCTCTGTTGCCTTGCCATACGGGCGGGTTGCCTTTCGCGAGGCATAAGCGGTAAAAGCGAAACACGTCGGAGGGTCAATCTTATCACTGCGGCTACAAGGCACGATCTCGGAATGAGAAGAATGGAAACCAATCCTAAATGTCCTATAGCCTCGATTATAGATGTGGTGCACAACACCGCGATAATCCGGACTACTGAACACGGTGCATAGACACTTTCAGAGGATTAAGCGCTCACGATACCACTTTGTAACGCCGAACGGGCGGGCGTTCGTGCCTTACCGGGCACCCTAGTGATACAACATCGGAGAAAACGGCGGAAAAATAAAACATGAATCATGAAACAGAGATATAATAAATAAGCAGGCCAGCCAAAGCGATTTGCCTTGGTATATACATAAAACCGACAGTTTAATCCTTTTACAACCACGCCCTTGTGATTACTCTGCACCTCTAAGATTTACAACAACTATGGCGGGACGGGCCCGCCATACCACGAATGTATAAGCATCTGGACTCGGGGTAACATACCAAAAGATAAGCCTCAGAAGGAGCGGGCTTTCAATCTGTTGAAAGGTGATCTAAGCGAGGATCGGCGGCCGATGTACCTTTTACTGCGGCGTGAACGCAGCCCGAAGGAGTCGGTCTAACAGTACCAAGTATGTGAAAGCACAAATCGTAAATGAAATCATAATAGTCTATATAAAGCGAGAGACATGTATGATGACCAAACTACGATATATAACATATAACGATTCACATCAGAGCGAGGACTCGCGCCTCAATTATCACTCGTGCGTGGAATTTCTTCCTCAGCTGGTGATTTATGATATAACAATACCAAGGATTATACATGAACACCATGTCCCAATGTGTTATAAAAACCGTGCAGGACAAGTATAACTACGGATCCGGCCGTACCAATAATACAATGCAACGAAACCACGAAGCGTCACGAGGCAAGTGCGAGCCGACTACAGGATACCAAGGCGGTCCACGCGGTGGCCGGGGCAAATCTGGTGACCACCGAGGACCAGCCGTATCCACGAAACCGTCACTATCTTGAGCGGGGCAAGTGCGGTGACTACGGATACCAGGCCGAATCGATCACGAGGCAGGCGGTCGAGGCCGACCACGGATACGGGCGAGCGGTAAGAAACCTCAACGGTCAATCGGCCCTCTATCGAGAGACGCGGTAACACAGAACACCACACTTGCACAACAAAGGCTATCATCACAAGCATAGGCAAGTTTCACAACAACAAGCATAGGAATGTTTCACCACAACAAGCATAGGCAAGTTTCACGTCACTCAAAGTACCTTCGTTTTATGCCAAAGTCAGGGTTTCAACCACTAAAGTACTACGTCGTTAAATTCTTTAAAGAGATCCATTACTTATCAAAGTCACGATACCGTAGTATTAGAATGACCAACCCATTCCTTTTCAAAATCAAGTAACAACATTCTTTTCCTAAGTTCGGTTGCCTAGTTTGATTACTCAAGCTTCTCATTTTCAAATGGTTTCATAGTTCATAAACTTAATCACTTGGTTCCGTTTTAGAACAATTGAGTAATATAAGTCTCACGTGAGAGTAGGTTATTCTTGTTTACAACATTCTTATTACGTGACCATGATCTAGAAAATGTAATATCATTTTGTCTCATCTTAGTTTCTATGCGGATGGAGGTTTCTCTTGGTTTTAATACAATTCATCATTATTCAATACATTTTCCTTTATTAACTGCGGTGGTGCGTCGATACACATTCGATTTCCGAAATCAGTAAAACATTATCCTTTAAACAAAACCAAGTACTCATTACTCACGAATGAGGTTTCACACAAACATCCACATTAAAACAAATAAGTTAAGTCTCTTATCTTATAAGATCAAGTCTCTTAACTTCTAACATGATAAACCATTTTCTTTACCTTTCTTAAGACATTATACCTAACTCCCATCAAGCTAGTATAACTCTTTTTAAAACCTTTAAAACCAAGTGTTACTCTCCTTCAAAGCGATTTAGAAATCTTTTGAAATACATCAAGTTCTTTATTATAACTAGCGATTATAATTCACATCGATTACCTTTTAAAACCACAAAGTATTTTCTTACCTACATAAAGTTATAACGACTTCCCGTAAAGCCGTTATAACACTTTATGTTTAAACAATCAAACACAGTTAACACGTATGCGTCTACCGTACTACATAGTTCACACATATCATGCTAGAAGAGATAGGAAGAGGTTCACATACCTCGCGACGATTTAACGACAATAAGCAAAATGCTCCAAGTACTACAACGCTAGCCCTTTCCACTCCTCGAGTAGAATACGCTACTCTTAGTACTTTCACCTATAAAGGCCACAAACGTCTATTAAATCTTAAACACCGTTCCCATCTTTCTCTGAAAATTCGGACACCTCCCCATGGCAGCGTAAATCTCTCTCTATCGAGGCTACCAAGCCAACCGGGGTTAACACGTCTTGGACGGCGTACAATTCTACTACGGTAATGCTACATAAGTCTCTTGTAATACAACCTAGGTAATTACAGTTGATTCTTCTCTTTATTATCCTTACATGTGATTCTTGTTCAATTCTTCATTCTTGAGCTTAAGTCAAAAGACATTGCCATAATACTAAGTTGATTCTATATATAGTATATAACACTATATATTCAACAACTTATGTAATTTCCAATTACAATAGGGGAGACAAGATATTTACCTCGATAAGCCCAAAATTATCAGAGTTTAAAGTCGCTCACGAGCAAGGTTTAGCTCCTCCTAAGTGCTCGATCCGCTCCAAACAACCCTTAGAAGTTCTACGCCTTCTACTCCATACTTGACAACGGGTGAAGATTTTCCTTAGGGTTTCGTGTAGAGGCTAAGGAAAGTATAATCGTATTTTAGGGTTTTTCGTACAAAGTACTTTGGAAAGTACTACAAGGTATTTGGGCTAAAGTATTTTGGACATTATAACAATACTTAGGAGAGTATTTCTATACCACAACAAAGGGTATTATCTGAAAACAACTAGGCTAGGGGGTACCCATGGCCAAGGCACCATGAGGGGAAGCTTTCGGCAAAGGGAAAGGGGTGTGGTGGGCCAATTTCACAAGGGAGGAGGAAGAGAACTTCAAGACTTAGGCAATTTGTGGATGAAGAAAGTCTTCACAAAGGGAGCTATTTATAGGCCAAGCAAAGGCCAACCGATGGCCAAGATCCATCCATGTGTTAGGCAAGTGTAAGGCGAGATCAAGCCAAGTGCACCCAAAACACTCCTGAAACACTCCACAAAACAAACCACAAAACAAGGCACAAAGGAGGGACCAATCGGCGAGGCCAAGCCTCCTCTTTGCGTCGATGATGAGTGACCCTCGTTGGTCCAAAAATGTTCGTCGCTCGGAAAAATCATAAAAATACTAAATGACATAGCGAATTTTCCCAGCGTAAGGTATGGAAGCGTTTAGTCGAAGCGACTCTATTCGCACTTGTGCCCAAATTTCGAACCAAGCCAATTCTTAAGGCAAAAAAAATTTAATACGTACGCCCTCACGTACATACTCTGGAAATACGGGGTATAACACATAGGCAAGTTATACACAACTCAAAGTACTTTCATTTTATGCCAAAGTCCGGGTTTTAACCCTAAGGTACTACGTACGTTAAATTACTTTTAAAGATCCATTTCTTTTACAAAGGTCACGATACGTAGTATAAAAATAGAGTGACTAACGTCGTTAAGTAAACCAAAATGCTTTCCTTTGTAAAATCAAGTAACAACCTTATTTTCCAAGCGTTCAAGTTTGCCTAATTTCAAATGCTCAAGTTTCTCATTTTAGAAAGGTTTAGTAGTTCATAGTTTTAATCCTTTAAACATAATTCTCCTTTAAGCGTTTTGAGAAACATATTCCTTATAGGTGAGTAAGTTATTCTTGTTTATAAACAATCTTATTAAGCGATCATGATCTAGGAAATGTAATATCATTTTGTCTAATCTTAGCTTCATGCAAATGGAGGTTTCTCTGGTTTTAATAATACTTCATTAGTCTTTACATTTCCACTTTATTACTGCGGTGGTTTGTCGATACTTATTGATTTGAAATCGATGAAAACATTATTCCTTTTAAAACCAAGTACTCATTACTCACGAATGAGGTTTCACCCAAAATTTATACATTTAAGTCAAGTCTCTTATCTTAAAAATCGGTAAACCATTCTCTTTATCTCTCTTAAAACGTTATACCTAACTTCCCATAAAGCTAGTATAACTCTTATGTTTTCAAAGCCAAGTATTACTCTTCTTTATTACTACACATCAAATCCGTTATAAGTCAAATCAGTTACCCTTTGAAACCACAAAGCATTTTCTTACCTACATAAAGTTGTTATAACTTGACTTCGTAAAGCCGTTATAACACTTTATGTTTCAAACCAATCAAATACATTAAACACGTATGCGTCTACCGTACTACATAGTTATACACATATCATGCTAGAGCGGATAGGAAGAGGTTCACATACCTCGCGGCGATTCTGGTAATAGCAAAGCGCTCAGTACCTCAAAGTCGGCTACACCTTAAGCCAGTAGACCACGCCACACGTAGTATTTCAACCTACAGAGGCCCCAAGGCGCCTATTAACATCTTAGATCTCAATGTAGAATATCTTACAGAACATTCGCGGCACCCTCCCACATGGCGGCGTAAATCTCCTCTATCGAGGCTACCAAGCCAGCGGGGTTTGCACGTCTAACGGACGCGTACAATTCTACTCACGGTAATACTACACAAGCCTCATGTCTGATCTATGTAATTCTGATTGATTCCTTCTTAAAATTGAGCTTAAGTCGCAAGACATTGCGTAAGTATTATTCGAGCTTAAGTCAAAAGACATTGCCGCACAACTATGTTTAGTTCTATATATAGTATACTCAACTATATACTCCTAACATGTAATTTCCAATTCTGAGAAGGTCGAGAATGTTTACCTCGATAAGCCCAAAATTATCAGAGTTTATATGTCGATCTGAGCAAGGTTTAGCTCACTCAGGCGCTCGACCCGCTCGACCAACCCTTAGAAGTTCTAACCAACTTACTTAACACTTCAACCGACTATGAAGGTTTTCCTTAGGGTTTCATTTTTGTGGTGAGGAAGTATAATAGTATTTTAGGCTTTTGTATAAAAATGGTACTTTGGAAAGTACTACAAGGTATATGGGCTAAAGTATTTGGGCATTATAACAATACTATGAGAGTATTTCTATACCACAAAAATGGGTATTATCTGAAAACAACTAGGCTAGGGGTACCCTGGTGAGGAGCACATGAGCAAAGGGGGTTGGTAGGGCCTTGAAGAGGGGTTCGGCGAGGGCCTTCAAGAGGGGAGAGGGGTGGTGTTTGGGCGAGAACAAGGTTGAGGAGAGGATTTTTGAGACTTAGATAGATTGCTCAAGTTTGGATGAAATAACTCTTTAACTTAGAGGGTATTTATAGGTCAAGGAATGGCCAACGATGGCGAAGATCCATCAGTGTTAGGAAAGTGTAAGGCCAAGATTAAGCCATGTGCTACCTTATCCATCTACACAAAATATCCTACCTAACCCTTGACCAAAATTTCAACACAAAAGCGTGCAAGACTAGCCCGTTTGCCGTCGACCTCTTCGATGTGAGGTGACACGCGTATCGCCCTCCGTTAGTCCAAAATGTTTAGTCTCTCGGAAAAATCCATTAAAATTAGTAATGACATAGCGAAATTTTCCCTACGAAGTGTGGAAGCGTTTAGTCGAAAAGCGACTCCTTTCGGCACTTGTGCACAAATTCGAACCTATGCCTGCTTTAAGGCTCAAATTGTATCGTCGCGCCTCGTACATACTCTGGAAATCACGGGGTATATGAAAGCCAACCACGGATACAAGGCGAATCGGTAAAACCTCATGGAGAGCAAGTCCATGGAATAACACTATCAGCGAAGCGAACCCTCGTCATGGCGCGTACGTGGACCGTCCATCGAGTCGGTATGCCCGTGGACTATCGTAGTGAAAGCATACCGTGGGCGCCCATCGTGTCGGTATGTCCAAAATGATCAAGAATAACACGACCACCCTCCAGAGAGATGCGGTAACATAAGAATACAACACTTGCACAACAAGGCTATCACGCAAACATAGGCACGCGTTACACGCGACTCAAGTACTTTCATTTTATGACAAGTCCGGTTTTAATCCCAAGTACTCGTATGTTAAATTCTTTTAGAAGATCCATTTCTTTTACAAAAGTCACGATACAGTAGTATCGAATAAAGTGACTAACATTTTAATTAAACCAAAACAACTTCGGACTTTCCTTTTTAAACCAAATTAAGACAATACCGTACCTTCTTTTTAGACCAAAACCCTTTTCCTTTTAAAGTCAAGTTACCATTTTAAAACCAGTGATAAAAACCATTCCTTTGTTTTCATAAAGTCGTTATAACTAACTTCCCATAAAACTGTTATAACACTTTATGTTCTAAACCAAAAACTCTTTAATTCCACAAGTTTCTTTTCTTTTAAAACAACAACAAGTATTCTTTTAAAACCCAAATAACTTACTCTTTCCAAAACAAGTAACGTATACATAAAATCAAGTTACTTCTCTTTTTCCGAAAACAAGTCGTTATAAGTCAAGTCTCTTATCTTTCAAGATCAAGTCTCTTAACTTTCAAAATCAAGTCGTTTATAAGTCAAGTCTCTTAACTTTCAAAATCAAGTAGTTTATAAGTCAAGTCTCTTAACTTTCAAAATCAAGTCGTTTATAAGTCAAGTATCTTATCTTTTAAGATCAAGTCTCTTAACTTCTACAATCAATAAACCATTCTTTTACCTACATAAAGTCGTTATAACTAACTTCCTATAAAGCTATTATAACACCCTATGTTTTAAACCAACCAAATCACTTAGCACATGTACGTCTACCGTACTACATAGTTCACAACAATCATGCTAGAAAAGATATGAAGAGGTTCACATACCTCGCGACGATTATCGACAATTAGCAAAACGCTCCACAGTATGTAACTCTGCTAGCCTTTTCCACTCTTCAAGTAGAATACGCTACTCGAAGTACTGCAACCTATAAAGGCCACAAAACGCCTATCAACTCCTAGATCACCTCGTAGAATATTCTACAAAAACTTCGGCAGCACCTCCCCCCCGCTATCACATAAATCTCCTCCTATCCGGGCGCTACCGGGCCAACAACTCCCGAGGATTACCGTCTAACGGGCGTGTACAATTCTACTCAGCGATAATACAACGATCTCGTAAATACAGCCACATGTAAATACGGTTCAATTCTTTTCAATACATTCTATATATAGTATACTCGACTATATATTACTCTGACATGTAATTTCCAATTACAATAGGGGACAAGATTATTTACTTGATAAGCCCAAAATTATCCAAGATTAAAGTCGATCACGAGCAGCGTTTAGCTCGATTCCTTACGCTCCAACCCGCTCCAAGCAACCGCGAAGTTTCTAAACAACTTCTCTTAACACTCGACCAAGCTTATTGTCACGACCCGAGCCGGGGCGCGGTAGTGCCTACACGGGCACCCGTTCGGTATACATCGAGAATAGCGGCGGAACATACACAACATAAACCGTGTGTAAATAAAGCGTCCGCAGCTAGCCGTCAGACCGCGCCATAATATAAACATAATCAAAGTACAACTCGGTTCTTACTGACCACGTATGTGAATACGGACCTCTAGGAATAACAAGCCCGAACAAGCGTGGCGGGACGAGGCCCGCCGTACCACGAATATACATGAATCTACTACCTCGGAAAGCCGTACCAAGAGATAAGCCTCGGGAGCAAATGGAGCTTTTCTCAGCGAATCGAGATCACATGAGCAAGGATCACCTGCAGGTACCTAAAACCTGCGGGCATGAGCGACCTCGAAGAAGTCGATTACAGTGCAGAATATGGAGCGAAATAACGTCTGATAAACAAATCATAAGCTGTACAAAAGAATGACAGGAACAAGTATAAAAGTACATGCGGATCTGAGTATCGGTACGACATGAACTTAATCGTACCTTATTATCTTTTCCCATTTTCAATAAAAGTTATAGTCATTCTTATGTACGATTAGGGAAAATCATTAAGTTCATTACTATAACACTTATCTTCCATAAGTAAATCCGGCCCTTTAAGGAGGGCACATTTACTACGCCCGATCGGGGCGATCAAGTCTGAAAATAGCAAAATGTGGCGTGGAATCCCAATCACTGTAAGCGACTATAAGTGTAAAATATAACCGTGTGGCGCCGCTTGGCATCGCTCCTCGGCGTACACATACCACAATACATATATATATCTCCTGCCCATGAAATCCCGTCATCATCAGCGACTATAAGTGTAAAATATAAACATGGGTCTCGTACCCATGTAACATCAATCAGCGGTGGTATAACGTCTTGGGGTTACCGCCGTTTATACTCTTACCAGGCGGGTGGTATAGCGTCTTGGGGTTTACCGCCATTTGATACTCTTACCGGAGAAGGTGGTAAGCGGTGGTATAAGCGTCTTGGGGTTTTACCCGCCGATCTCTTACCACGGAGAAGGTGGTATAGCGTCTTGGGGTTTACCGCCGTTTATACTCTTACCTATCTCGGCCGAGCCATCTAACAATACATAAGCACTACCGTGTCGCTTTATAAAAATCAGAATTTAACCCAAGTACTCGAATAGCGGAAGCATGCGTGGAATACCACGTCACCGTCGGTGCGTCGAGTAACTTACAACAAGGCGATCGGCCTCCGTAGAAGTCGCGGCAGCGTAATAAAACATAATACTTGCACTCGAAGGCTATCACCGACATATAGGCTAATTCTAAATTAACCAAGCCAAAGTACTTATCAAGGCACACGTAGAATAATTCTCGTTTAACAAGCCAAAGTACTTATCGGGGCTGAATAGAATAATTCTCATTTAACAAGCCAAAGTACTTATCAGGGCACAAATAGAATAATTCTCATTTAACAAGCCAAAGTACTTATCGGGGCACAAATAGAATAATTCTCATTTAACAAGCCAAAGTACTTATCAGGGCACAAATAGAATAATTCTCATTTAACAAGCCAAAGTACTTATCGGGGCACAAATAGAATAATTCTCATTTAACAAGCCAAAGTACTTATCGGGGCACAAATATAATAATTCTCATTTAACAAGCCAAAGTACTTATCGGGGCACAAATAGAATAATTCTCATTTAACAAGCCAAAGTACTTATCGGGGCACAAATAGAATAATTCTCATTTAACAAGCCAAAGTACTTATCAAGGCACACTTAGACTAATTCTCAATTAATCAAGCCAAAGTACTACGTACGTACATTCTTTTCAAAAGACTCATTTCCAAATAAAACTTCCCCGATACTAACAGTGTAGTATCGAGTCTATCCACCTTTCAAGACAAGTCACAATACCTTTTTAGAAATCTGATTAGAACACTAAATCAAGTGACTTCTTTATTAAAACCTTAAGCAATTGGTACCTTTAAAACAAGTTGCCCTTCCTTAATACAAGTTATTTCTTTGATTACTTCATTAGAAAACCATTCTCTTAACCTTCCATAAAGCCGTTATAACCAACTTCCCGTAAAGCCGTTATAACCCTTTATGGTTTAGACAACACGTTCCTTTTATAACGAGAGACTTACTTTTTGAAACCAAGTATTATATCTTTCAAATCAATTCTCATAACTTTCAAAAATACAATTAGTCTCTTAACCTTTAGAAAACAAGTGACTCCTTTTATTATAAAACCTTAGGCAATTGATGCCTTAAAAACAAGTTGCCTCTTAACTAAAATCAAGTCATTTATCTTTACGTAAAGCAAATATAAATAAATTCCCATAAAGCCGTTATATTCTCTTTATACCTTAGCAAAACAATTTCCTATCGAAGGGACTTATCGTTTAAAGCGGAACAAGTATCACATACTTTAAAACTCTTGAGTCCTTAACTTAAATAAAACTTAAGGCATCCTTTATACTTTCAAAGAAGTGAGTAAATCTCTGACTCACTGAGCTTGGCTATTCACGCTACTAGTAAAGGATATCAAGGTGTTGTCGTCTGCGTACTACATCGTGCGACTAGTCATGCTCGAAGATAGGAAAAGTTCTACATAGGTAGATCACCTGACTACCTCTTAACCAAGAGTAGCAGGAAACATGAAATGATACCACGGGTATATTCCATACTTAGAATCATGCGAAAGGAAGGAAGAGGTTCACATACCTGCTGACGATTGTCAACAAGTAGCAAAATGCTCCAATGTACTTCAACCTTGAGCTATTCCATTCTTGAGTAGGATACGCTATACTAAGTACTTGACTATAATGGTCACCGTCGTCCATTAACCTCTTATTTCAAGCGTAGAATATTCTAAGTGCTAAGTCACTAAATTCTACGGAAAATCGAGACACTCGCTTTGTTTTACTTACTTTGCAACCTTTTTCAGGTCGAATACAATAACCAAACACGCCACATTTAAGGCCCGATCAATGAAATCAACAATGAGGATTACCGCCTACTAGGCGTGTAAAATTCCGCCACAAACGATATCAAATTAATACAACTTACTAGGCCAATTCGGCTAACTTGGAGTACAACAATATCAATTCTTATCAATTTCTATTTCAATCCAAGTTATTAGCCTAACATGATATCAAGTCGCGATCGACTATAACTACTATAATCTTGAGTCAACAACGTGCGACGATTCTAATAACGACTAAATTGCAATCGACTTAACATGGCTTACATTACATTTCGGTTCCAAGGCTCTGATCGAACCGTAATCATATAAACTTGACCACATATTATTCATGCTAGCAACAAGTATAGCTAACAACAATATAAATAATCTTGTAACACTTTCAAAGAACACGATTATACCTCAGCGAATCTTAATCCAAATCTTCAAATCGAAGTCGCTCATAGAAATCTAGAGCCTCTTGAGACACTTCAATCCTCCTTGAGACCATAGAGCAACACCAACAATTTTCCTTCAAACTTCTAATCCAAAACCTGAAAGCCACTAGGTTTTCACTTTGCGACTAATCTGAAAACTCTCTTTTAGGGATTTTCTATTGAGATATGCTTACACTACCCTCAAGAACCTTGGTTTAAAGTGGGAGATTATTAGACAAGAAACAAATTTTTTCCTTCTTGTTGGACATGAACAGTGAGCTAGCTAGCTTGTTCTTCCAATTTTTCTTGAAAATTTCTAAGTGTTAGACAAAGTCTTGCTACTACTAGTATAATAAAGGGACATGGAGGGTTAAGATGTGAACAATTGGGTGGCTAGGATGATCTCTTAATAAAAATCAAGACTTGTGGGACCTTTGACTTTGGTCAATTTTCTCAAGCTCACACTTGCAAGACTTGTCTTGCAACAAAATCGATGACCCTTTAGCCCTTGCTAGATTTCTTCCAAGGCATCATTTAAGGGGGGTGACACGTGTCTGCCTCCCATTCGTCAAAATAATACGATTTCCGACAATTTCATATTTCCGATAAATTTTTACAAGTCTCAAATTTAACACTTGCGAGTTCTTACGTACATGCTTAAAATATGTCCTGTAATTACGGGGTGTAACATTCTTCCCCCCTTAGAAACATTCGTCCTCGAATGTTCTTTCGGAGTCAAACTTAAAATTAACGACATAGTTTCCTTTCTCAACCCCGACATACCAATAATGCCACCGTGGCCCTAATACCTGCGCGTATCAGTCCATCATAAGCCCAAAAGAGATTATCATTTCGTACCTCCAACTCCTTCTAGCATACATACATAACTTCCTTACCGAATCTGGCCTCTAATCTTTTGGAGTCACTCCTTTTAAACAACATAAGGCCATTTCCGACTCCCACGACCTGGTTCCGGTGGAACGTGGACAACCCGTAAAACAATTAACTAGACTTGGGCCTTGCACCCTCGTGACCCTGTCACGTAGAGGAACTACTACCAACTGATCCCACTCCATTCCAGGCCATGGGGAGACCCGTAACAGGTCTTCAACCCGACTCAACGTCGCACTTAACTCTTATCCTTGGTCTGACTTAAAATCTTATTGCCAGAGAAAGCCTCATATACCTAAGGTCTCGGCAGTAATCAATATTCTCGGCCTCGCAATTTTCATGCTCCAAGCCTACCTTAACAGTCCCCCCAGTAAACGGGTACAAAAACTTCTCATAAAACCAAAACCATGTTGTCTCGATCACAACAACCATTACTCACTCTATGCGGACCTCATCCGTACAATTCTCTTAAACTACTCGCGACAATCTATTAACATGACATTCTGTTAAGTTCCTAACATGGCTTCTTAAGGGTTCACTACCTGTCGGATGACTTATCCTTTCCCGATTATCTCAAATAAAACATAAGATCTTGGCGAATTCATTAACTATTCCATACCTTCCGGTATCTAGTTAGTCTTTACGATTCACGGTAATCTAAAATCATTCTAGGAAACACGTCGACCTCATACATAACTCCGTATAGATGTATGTCACAATACCAACTATACTATAATCATTACCAACGTGGATCGCGATCCACATAGTCGTTCTGAGTCGCATTGTCTTTCTCGTGGCTGCAATCAACATAACTCGTTAGGGAGGGCGACCCTAACAACGACTCTATCGCGCGATCTCGAGTGAGAAGAATGGAAACCAATCCTAAATGTCACGGAGCCTCACGATTAAAGATGTGGTGCACACACCGATAATCAAGACTCTACTGACACGATCTGTAGACACTTTCTGAGGACTAACTGCTCTGATACCACTTTTGTCACGACCCGACCCGGGCGCTGAGTGCCCTACGGGCACCCGTTCAGTATACATCGAGGAGAATAGCGGCGGAACATACACAACATAAACACGTATGTAAATAAAAGCGTCACGGGCTAGCCGTCGGACCGCGCTTCATAATATAAACATAATCAAAGTACAACTCGATTCTTACCTGACCCATATGTGAATACGGACCTCAGGAATAACAATGAACAAGCGTGGCGGGACGGGCCCGCCATACCACGAATATACATGAATCTACTACCTCGGGAAGCCGTACCAAGAGATAAGCCTCGGAGCAAATGGAGCTTTTCTCAAAGCGAGCAGAGATCATGAGCAAGGATCACCTACACAGGTACCTAAAACTGCGGGCATGAGCGCAGCCTCGAAGAAGTCGATTACAGTGCAGAATATGGAACAAAATAACGTACAGTAAACAAATCATAACTGTACAAAAGAATGACAGGGAACAAGTATAAAAAGTACATACCAGATCCTGCTGTGTCATTACCACTTATGAACTTAATCATACCTTATTATCTTTTCCCATTTTCAGTAAAAGTTATAGTCACATTCTTATGTACGATTAGGGAAAATCATTAAGTTCATTACTATAACTTACTTATCTTCCATAAGTAAAATTCGGCCCTTTAAGTAGGGCACATTTACTACCCCCGATCGGGACGCGATCAAGTCACGCAAAATAGCAAAGTGTGGCGTGGAATCCCATCATCGCTGAAGCGACTATAAGTGTAAAATATAACCGTGTGGCGCGTGGCATCCACCTCATCGGCGTGCATACACATACACAATACATATATATATCTCACGCGTGGAATCCCACATCACCGCATGCGACTATAAGTGTAAAATATAAACATGGGTCTCATGCCCGTAACATCGATAAGCGGTGGTATAACGTCTTGGGGTTACCGCCGTTTATACTCTTACCACAGGCGGGTGGTATAGCGTCTTGGGGTTTACCTCACCGATACTCTTACCACGGAGAAGGTGGTAAGCGGTGGTATGGCGTCTTGGGGTTTTACCCGCCGATACTCTTACCACGGAGAAGGTGGTATAACGTCTTGGGGTTTACCGCCGTTTATACTCTTACCTATCTCGTGAGCCATTAACAATACATAAGCACTACCATGTCCTTTATAAAAATCAGGAATTTAACCAGTACTCCAAATAGCGGAAGCATGCGTGGAATCCCATCACCGTCGATGCGTCGAGTAACTTACAACAAGGCGATCGGCCTCCGGTAGAGTCGCGACGTAATAAAACATAATACTTGCACTCAAGGCTATCACGGCACATATAGGCTAATTCTCAATTAACCAAGCCAAAGTACTTATCAAGGCACACGTAGAATAATTCTCATTTAACAAGCCAAAGTACTTATCGAGACAAATAGAATAATTCTCATTTAACAAGCCAAAGTACTTATCGGGCACAAATAGAATAATTCTCATTTAACAAGCCAAAGTACTTATCGGGGCACAAATAGAATAATTCTCATTTAACAAGCCAAAGTACTTATCGGGGCACAAATAGAATAATTCTCATTTAACAAGCCAAAGTACTTATCGGGGCACAAATAGAATAATTCTCATTTAACAAGCCAAAGTACTTATCGGGCACAAATCGAATAATTCTCATATAAAAAGACAAAGTACTTATCGGGGCACAAATAGAATAATTCTCATTTAACAAGCCAAAGTACTTATCGGGGCACAAATAGAATAATTCTCATTTAACAAGCCAAAGTACTTATCAAGGCACACTTAGACTAATTCTCAATTAATCAAGCCAAAGTACTACGTACGTACATTCTTTTCAAAAGACTCCTTTCCAAATACAACTTCCCCGATACTAACAACCGTAGTATCAAGTCCTATCCACCTTTCAAGACAAGTCGCAATACCATTTTAGAAATACAATTACCGGCTTCTAAATCAAGTGACTTCTTTATTAAAAACCTTAAGAAATTGGTACCTTTAAAACAAGTTGCCCTTCCTTAATACAAGTTATTTCTTTGATTACTTCATTAGAGAAAACCATTCTCTTAACCTTCCATAAAGCCGTTATAACCAACTTCCGTAAAGCCGTTATAACCACTTTATGGTTTAGACAACACGTTCCTTTTATAACCAAAAGACTTACTTTTTGAAACCAAGTATTATATACTTTCAAATCAATTCTCATAACTTTCAAAAATACAATTAGTCTCTTAACCTTTAGAAAACAAGTGACTCCTTTTATTATAAAACCTTAGGCAATTGATGCCTTAAAAACAAGTTTCCTCTTCACTAAAATCAAGTCATTTATCTTTCCATAAAGCAAATATAACTAACTTCCCATAAAGCCGTTATATTCACTTTATACCTTAGCCAAAAACAATTTCCTATCCAAGGGACTTATCGTTTAAAGCGGAACAAGTATCACGTACTTTAAAACTCTTGAAGTCCATAACTTAAATAAAACTTAAGACATCCTTTATACTTTCAAAGAAGTGAGTAAATCTCGACTCACGACTTGGCTATTCGCGCTACTAGTAAAGGATATCAAGGTGTTGTCGTCTACCGTACTACATCGTGCAACTAGTCATGCTCAAAGATAGGAAAAGTTCTACATAGAGTAGATCACGCAACTACCTCTTAACTTCTAAGATTAACAGGAAACATGAAATGATACCACAGGTATATTCCATACATAGAATCATGCCAAAGGAAGGAAGAGGTTCACATACCTCGCGACGATTGTCAACAAGTAGCAAAATGATCCAATGTACTTCAACATTGAGCTATTCCATTCTTAAAGTAGGATCGCTATACTAAGTACTTGACTATAATGGTCACCATACGTCCATTAACCTCTTATTTCAAACGTAGAATATTCTAAGTGCTAAGTCACTAAATTCAACGGAAAATCGGACAACACCTCCTTTGTTTTTACTTACTTTGCAACCTTTTTCAAGGTCGAATACAATAACCAAACACGCCACATTTAAGGCCCAATCAATGAAATCAACAATAGGATTACCGCCTACTAGGCGTGTAAAATTCCGCCCAAACGATATCAAATTAATACAACTTACTAGGCCAATTACGCTAACTAGGACTACAACAATATCAATTCTTATCCAATATATATAACAATACAAGTTATTAGCCTAACATGATATCAAGTCGCAATCGACTATAACTACTATAATCTTGAGTCAACAACATGCGGCGATTCTAATAACGACTAAATTGCAATCCAACTTAACATGGCTTACATTACATTTGGATTTCCAAGGCTCTGATCAATCCATAATCATTATAAACTTGAACACATATTCTTCATGCTAGCAACAAGTATAGCTAACAACAATATAAATAATCTTGTAACACTTTTCAAAGAACACGATTATACCTCAACGACTCTTAATCCAAATCTTCAAATCCGAAGTCGCTCCTTAGCAATCTAGAGCCTCTTCAAGACACTTCAATCCGCTCCTTGAGACCCTTAGAGCAACACCAACAATTTTCCTTCAAACTTCTAATCCAAAACCTAGAAAGCCACTAGGTTTTCACTTTGCGACTAATACGAAAACTCTCTTTTTAGGGATTTTCTATTGAGATATGCTTACACTACCCTCAAGAACCTTGGTTTAAAGTGGGAGATTATTGGACAGAAACAATTTTTTCCTTCTTGTTGGACGTGAACAGTGAGCTAGCTAGCTTGTTCTTCCAATTTTCTTGAAAATTTCTAAGTGTTAGACAAAGTCTTGCTACTACTAGTATAATAAAGGGACATGGAGGGTTAAGATGTGAACAATTGGGTGGCTAGGATGATCTCTTAATAAAAATCAAGACTTGTGGGACCTTTGACTTTGGTCAATTTTCTCAAGCTCACACTTGCAAGACTTGTCTTGCAACAAAGATCGATGACCCTTTAGCCCTTGCTAGATTTCGTCGAGGCATCATTTAAGGGGGTGACCGTGTCGCCTCCCATTCGTCAAATAATACGATTTCCGACAATTTCATATTTCCGATAAATTTTTACAAGTCTCAAATTAACACTTGCGAGTTCTTACGTACATGCTTAAAACATATCCTGTAATTACGGGGTGTAACATTCTTCCCCCCTTAGAAACATTCGTCCTCGAATGTTCTTTCGGAGTCAAACTTAAAATTAACGACATAGTTTCCTTTCTCGACCCGACGTACCAATAATGCCACACGTGGCCTAATACTGCGCACGCATATCCGTCCATCATAAGCCCAAAGAGATTATCCTTTCGTACCTCCAACTCCTTCTAACATACATACATAACTTCCTTAGAATCGGCCTCTAATCTTTTGCGATCGCTCCTTTTAAACAACATAAGGCCATTCAGGCTCCGCGACAGTTCGGTGGAGCAGCGTCCTGAACAGTAAAACAATTAACTAGACTTGGGCCTTGCACCTCGTGACCTGTCGCGTGAAGAACTACTACCAATTGATCCCCTCCATTCCGGGCCATGGGGAGACGTAACGAGTCCTCGGCCCGACTCGGCGTCGCTTAACTCTTATCCTTGTGCGACTTAAAATCTTATTGCGAAAGCCTCGTATACCTAAGGTCTCGGCGGTAATTAATATTCTCGGGCTCGCGATTTCCATGCTCCAAGCCTACCTTATGATCCCCGATGCGGGTACAAAACTTCTCATAAAACCAAAACCATGTTGTCTCGATCACAACAACCATTACTCGCTCTATACGGACCTCGTCCGTACAATTCTCTTAAGCCTACTTGTCGCGACCGAACCGGGCGTGGTAGTGCCTACCGGGCACCCTAGTGATACAACATCAGTGTCGTGGAATATAAAATAATAACATGAAATAACATGAAGTATTAAATAATAATCTGAGAAAAATTGCCTTCGGCATGTATATATGAAAACTTAAATCCGAGCGATTTACATCCACTTACAACTCGCCTGGCGATACTACATACCTCTAAGAGTGACATGACAACAATGGCGGGGCGGGGCCCGCCATACCTGAATGTAGCACTTACTACGACGGGGACTATACTGCGATAAGCCTCGGAGAAGCGGAGCTTCCCAAACGCTGTGACCACGAGGCTAGGATCAACGGCGGTGTACCTCAACTGCGGCGTGAGCGCGGCCCCCGAGGAGGTCGATCCAGGTACCAAGTATGTGGCGAAAAATCGTAAATGAAATCATAGCGATCTATATAAAGCGGGAGACATGTATGATAACCAAACTACAATTCCTGATAAATAGCGATCATGTCAGTCGAGGACTCGCGCCTCAAAGTCATCACTTAAATATAACAATGGGTCTCACGCCCGTAACATCAATCATGCGTGGAATACCTTCCTCATGGCGATCTATGATATAAAAGCATCGAGAATACACATGAACACGGGTCCCACTGTGTCATCATAAAACCGTCACGGGGTAAATGCGAAGGCATGGCGACTACTACAACCAGCGGTACAAACAAGGTCATAAAGCGTATCATGAGATCTGTCTAGGCGTCACATGATCAAAGGCGGCCACTCGCCGCGATATCTAATGTGCGCGTCTAGCCTGGAACTTCCCGCAGCTCGCGTAGGCCACTCGATGGCGCGTGAGGTATTCCCGCGTCGGTAGCTACTCCCGACATCCGCTGGACTCGCGGTCCGCGTGGTCACATGAACCGCGTGACCATAAAGGCCGCACGCTAACTGGAGCTCCGCGACTCGCGTAGGCCGGGACTGCGTAGGTATTCTCGAATCATAGGTCACACAGACGCTGAGTCTACCCGCATCGGAGGAAGCAACCTCGGGATGATGTCAAGGTGAGTGGTATAATACCAACATAACGATAGTTAAACAACTTAAGCGCGATCGAGGAAAACCCTTTACACAAACATCACGAGATAATAACACCGTGGCATCCTAGCATGTTTACTTATCAAATCAACAAGAAAGTATTACAAGGCTATCACAAACCAACACAATCAAGTTATTCACACAAGGTACTTTCTACTATATGATTAACAAGATCGGGTTTTTATCCCCAAAATACTTCATACAATAACTCTTTAAGAGATCTGTTCTTTCACAAATAGTCACACAATACTCGTAGTATATAAAAATAGGGTGACTATCTTTTGAAGTAAACCAAAACACTTCTCTTTGTAAAATCAAGTAACAATATTCTAAGTCTAACCAAGTCCGAGGAGTTAGAGAGAAGTTTCTCTCACTAAGGAAAACGCTCTCAATGTTTTGCCTTAGTTGCTCCTTAGGTTGTTCTTCCCCCCACATGTTTAACGATTACACCCTAATGGTTTGAAGTTTTGATTCTCAATATGAAGAAATCTAAATGTTATACGTTCGGCAATGATTCGGGAGGCTCGGGAAGTTCAGCGAAGGCTAGAACAAGGAAAAAGAAAAGAATGGAAGCGATCTATTATTGTGAAGAAGTTCTCATTCGGCAATTTCGGACCATACGTGTTGGTACATGTCAAGCCAGACTCACGTATCCCTCTGGAGAATGTAGTAGACGATGCTACGCTCCAAAAGATTCATGAATGGGGCAAAAGCATTGATACAGAGAACTTGGATATTAGGATATTTGAAGGCGGGAAACTTCGTGCTACTATGGTGGTCGATCCTATCACGGGTCATTGGTTGATTAGGGATTACCACGAAAGAACAAGGAAGTCTTGGCGCTCTAGTACTGACACTACCTGAAAATTTGCTCGGGCATGCGGAAAAAGGATAATTTACGGGTGGACAGCGTGAATGAGGCCTGAAGAGGCGATGGCCTACTGGTCGAGCAGGGTATGGGCGCGGTCGAGAAGTTAAAGGCGGTCGAATGGATGTCATTAGGTGCGAGGCTATCCAAGTTTTGCATGATTCAAGTCGGTAGATAGCATTGATGATGCTCGCATTCCCAAAGAATCGATCGCGGGAGCCAAAACTCCTAACATTATTGCCGAAAGCTTGATGTGACCCTCCATTCTGGTCGGGGCGTGGGTCTTAATGCTAAAGCGGGTATGGAGGGTGTCCATACATCGAATACACACCAAAAATGATAATTTCTAGGTCGAATCTTTGGGCTCGAGAAGTCTCCATCCCGAAGAGCCTCGCATTAATTATGCGGAGCAGGCGTCTCGATTAAATGCTGCGGTACCAACGAGCCTCTTCCATTACGGATCTTTATGGCGATCAGTTACCAAGGCGGGCCAGAGGACACCCATGGAACATTGATTACCCCATTATTCAACGAGCAAGTCGGTTGTGGGACAAGTGCCTCGCATTAATATTGTGGGGCGGCGTCACACTTTAAGGCTTGGTACGAGAGTCTCTCAGGGCGGGACTTAATGATGATCGGACTACCAAGGCGGGTCGGGCACTCATGGGTCTTTTATTATTCCGTAATACAAGGATTAAAGTCGGTTGAAACAAATCGAATTCTATTCCCGAGGCCTAGGAACTACATCGCCTTTAATAACACGGGAGCGAGTGCTGTATTAAATGTTCGGGATCCAATCGCCTCTCGTGTAGTTAGACACCAACCCGAAATTCACTAAGTATAGCGATGATGCCTTCCCTCTTTAGGCGGTGTGCTTGAAGGAGCAAACATCAAGAACTTAAATAAACCATTCGTCTTTAGCTCTTGTGAGCACGAGCATAAACTTAAACAAACACCCTCTCTCAACCAATACCCCTCACTAATACCTGATTTACTCAACACCACACCTCTTCTTCCTTCCCTTCCTTCTCTACCTGCAAAACCCGAGACACTTTCCTACCCTACCAAATGGCACGCGTATTCTTTCTCCCAGCGGGTCCAAGCACAAATCATTCTACCTCCCCTCTGTCCTTACCTCTGAAATGCCTCCTATGATTTGCACACAAATGCTCCTTCAAAACCATATCAAACCCCGTGGACACTACTCTAAGAATCACTTTGAATCATGGCAAAGGTCCCACCCTCCAAAGAAGACTTATGCGAGTCTTTGCGGGTACTAGGATTGAAGCAAAGGAATGAAGTTGCAATTTATTGAGCACAAGGTAAGGAAGTAGACATTGAAGTGGAGGATGAAGTCCCATTCATAGAAACTTGGGGTTATTGCTTAATTGGTTGCTTCACGGGTCCCTTCCCGGGAAGAGAGGTGTTGAACACCATTGTGAAGGGATGGGGAGTGAAATGTCGTATCATACCATATGGAAAAGGTTGGACAGTGTTCAAGTTCATGACGGAGGAAGAGCGCACTAATGTACTTCATGGTGGCCCTTATATGGTCTACGGGAAGACTATGATGCTCAAAGCTATCAATAAAGGAGTTCTCATAACGGATGAGTTGTTTATGGATATTCCTATTTGGGTCACTTTCCCGGACATTCCCCTTTCCATCTGGAGTGCAACGGGCCTTAGTAAGATTGCTTCCCGTGTTGGAATACCTCTTTACACGGATCAATTCACTAAGGAAAGATCTAAAATGAACTATGCTAGAGTTCTTGTAGAAGTGAATGTCGTGAGGAACCTACAAGTGAGTTTATTGTCAATCTTCCCGATGGCAGAAGGTACACTCAAAGGGTTAACTATGAAAATTATCCGGACTTTTGCTTTCATTGTGCGGCTTTTGGACACAACCATATGAAGTGTAAAACTCTGGGATATGATGCCAACATGGATGCTGCTCCTAAGAAGCGCAATTCTGTGGTTCCTCCTTACAATAAGGAAGTTCCTACTTGTGCTAATGCGGCGAGCGCGGATGGTGCCACTCCCCACACCTTATCCGCTGACCTCCTACATCCCGCGAATCTGACAACAGATGGATATTGAAGATAAGGAGCATACAACACCTCACGGTCGGTTGTGCGCGGGATGCCCGCGTTCTGCGGTCGCCGGTTTTGGGTAATCTAGCCGAAGCGTTGCGGAAACCACATGCTTTGCCCTCAGGCGGATCACGGGAAGGCGATGCACAAGGCGATAAGTGCGTTATAAGTCTATGCATTCTGATCCTGCAGTCCCTTTGAACCCGCAACCTTCCTTAGACGAAGGTACTAACACGGGTGTTAAGGGAGTGTCCTTGCCGGCGTCTAAGAGTGTTACCTTTAAACGCGGGGAGCATAGCTTGGCTGATACACACGCTATGGCTTCCGGCAGAAAAGATGATGGTGGAAAGAAGTTATGCCAAAGAAGTTCATGTCAAAGGCGTTGGGAAGACTAAAGCGAAGCGCGGAGTCTTTGGAAAAACCTCGCTTTGTTTCCTAATGAAAATACTTTGTTGGAATGTCGCGGTCTTTGCGGACTAAGGGACGAGGCAGCCACGCAAGCTCTAGTGTGTAGTCTCACTAAACAACATGATGTGGCATTGATTTGTCTTTTGGAAACAAAACTCTCTAAGGAAAGGATTGAGTCTTTCTCTTATAAAAGATTCAAAGGTTGGAATTTATGCTCAAATCTGGAATTCATCGATGGTGGAAGAATGCTACTCTTGTGGGATCCTCAGTGCATTGTGAAGTGCTTGGAATGGATTCTCAACATATCCATGTTCGGCAAGTTGTAAGATTACTCAAGTATTCTTCCTTGCAACGTTCGTGTATCCGATTCTGACATCACGGATAGGAGGATCCTTTGGCATCACCTTACTCACTTGGGCATTGGCATCACTAAACCTTGGATGATTATGGGAGATTTCAACACTTACTACTACCCTCAAGATAAGGCGGGAGGCCCTCCTCTAACGCCGTATGCATAAGGACCTTGGAGATTTCGGGAATGCTCGTGGACTAGAAGACACTCCATCTTAGGTTCTTTCTACACTTGGACAAATGGCTCGATTTGGTCCAAGCTTGATAAGTAATGATGAATCAAAATTGGGGCGATTTGACCTTAGAATGCCTGCCAATTTCATGCCTATGGAACTGTCTCGGACCACTGTCAGTGATGGCTACAGTTATTGCATCCTATAATATTGGGAAGCGGCCTTTCAAGTTCATGAATATGTGGCTTTCTCACCCTGCTTTTGACAACATTATGACTTCATGCTGGAGACAAGACATTCTAGGTACTGCTCAATTCGTTCTAGCATCAAAACTGAAAGCCTTGAAACAACCACTGAGGGCATTGAATATAAGTGAGTTCGGCAGTATTGATCAAAGAGCGAAGGAGGCAAACATGGAGTTTAAGGAGGCTATTAGTGCACATATGGGAGACCCCTTTGATGAGGAGCTTAAATCAAAGGTTAAGTCCTCGAGTTAAAGCCAACACCTTAATGAAAGTGAGAGAGAGACATTTCATTAGGCAAAAGTCGAGCGAAACACTTGATTGGAAGTGATAAATGCTCCAAATACTTCCATAGCTTGATCAAGAGAAGTAATGTAAAGAACTCCATCAACTTTCTTGTCAAAACTAATGGTGTTATCACTACATCACCAGGGGAGGTAAGAAAGCTTCTAGAGGAATTTTACAAGGATCTTCTTGGCACATCTCGACCCACGTGAACTTTGATCACGAAGTGTGCAACTTTGGCGAAGCTAGCGAAGAGGGCGGTCTGACTTTTGCGCCGTATCCCCAAAGGAGATTTGGGAAGCTCTTTACGATATTGGAAATGATAAAGCTCTGGACCGGATGGGTATTCAGTGACCTTCTTCAAGAATAGATGGAGAGATGTGGGACATGATGTAGTAAGAAGCGTGCAGGAGTTCTTCTATTCAGGGGTTCTTTTGAAACAACTTAATCATACCATCATTGCCTTGCTGCCCAAGACCGATAGGGATCCTAAGGTAACTGATTTTAGGCCTATTGGATTGACTAATGTGATCTATAAGATTATTACAAAGATTTTAGCTAACAGAATGGCAAAGATTCTTCCTTCTATCGTTGACAAATCACAAGGGGCTTTTGTGAAAGGGAGAAATATGATGGACAATGTCTATGTAGCACAGGAGCTTGTGAGAGGATTTAATAGAGCCAGAGTCTCACCTAGGTGTATGCTCATGGTGGATCTTAGGAAAGCTTTTGACACGGTCTCTTGGAGTTTCCTTGATTCAGTATTAAGAGGCCTCAACTTTCCGGACAGATTTGTCAGGTGGATCATGGAGTGTGTTTGCTCAACGTCCTTCTCTCTTTCTATCAATGGTGAGTTGCATGGTTACTTCAAGGGTAAGCGTGGTCTTAGACAAGGTGATCCTATGTCCCCAACGCTCTTTATCTTGTGTATGGATTACCTTTCGAGGATGCTTAAAATGAGGACTGAGGCTAGAGCTTTCTCTTATTATCCAAAATGTAAAAGGATGGGTATTACTCATCTTGCTTTTGCGGATGACCTCATGCTCTTTGCCAAAGGTGATATTTCTTCGGTCGAGATTCTTATGAACTGTCTAGAGGAGTTGGAGGATGTCTCTGGGTTAACTCTTAATCCATCCAAATCCTCCGTCTACTTAGCAGGAGTACATGATGAGGTACGTGATTTGATCTTGGCCAGGGTTGGATTCGGCATTGGTAGCTTTCCGGTACGGTACTTGGGGATCCCTTTGTCCCCAATTTCAGTCTCGGTGGAACAATTTGCTCCTTTCACTAGTGCTATTTCGAATTACATTCAGAAATGGGGACACCACACTCTTTCCTATGCGGGCAAGCTAGAGCTTATTAGGTCGGTCATCGAGGGTTGAAGTTTTTGGTTCGGGCCCTTCCTATTGCCATTTGTACTCAACAAGGTAAGGTCTGACTGTATCCAGTTCTTATGGGGTGGGAAACCACCAAGAGTTGCTTGGGAGACCATTTGCCTGCCTCAATCGGAAGGAGGTTTGGGCCTTATGAATATCAAGGATTGGAACCATGCCCTGCTATCCCGGTCTATTTGGCAAACCCACACAGAAGCAGACTCACTTTGGGTCCAATGGATCAACAGTTTTTATTTGAGAGCCGGTTCTTTTTGGGACTATGAGGTACGTCCTAGAGACTCCCCCCTATTCAGAAAGATTTGCGGGATACGCGACAAACTTGTTTCCATCTTTGGTAGCCAAGGAGTTGCAATTGCCGAATTAGCAAAGTGTTGTACCAACGGTAAATTTGATTCAAGCCTCGTATATGAGATCTTGCGCTCTAAGCAAGATAAAAAGCCTTGGATGTCACAAATGCGGAGAGGATTCATCCCCAAGTTCTCGTTCACCATGTGGATAAATTGTAAGCGATTAGCTACAAAGGACACCTTTCCTATCTCAACACGGAGGATAAGTCTTTGGAGTTACGCAAGCAAGCAACTGAAACCAGGGAGCACCTCTTCTTCAAAAGCCCCAACACCCGTTTGATTTGGAAAAGCATAAGAGATTGGTTGGGAATTAAGAGAGAAATGACCTCTGTTGAAAGTTCTCTCAAATGGATTAAAAACGACCACCGCGGAACAGGCATCCGAGCAAAAGCAACCTTAATTGCCTTCTGCATTATGGTCTATGAGATTTGGAGGACAAGGAACACACTGCTCTTTGAAGGCACAAACTCACCGGCAGAAGAGGTCATTACCAAGATTAAAACAACATCCTATAGAGTACTACATGATTTTATCCCTTGTTGTAATGGCACGCCCGGTGACAACTCCTTACTCCCCCGTTTCTTCTTTAAATTACGTTGAGGACTGAGAACCCTCAATGATTGATTGTAGCCACTTTTCTTTAAGTTTCTAGTAATAATATTTGCATTTACCTAAAAAAAAAAAAGTAACAATATTCTTTTCCAAACGTTCAAGTTTGCCTAATTTCGATTACTCAAGTTTCTCATTTTCGAAAGGTTTCGTAGTTCATAGTATTAATCACTTAATGATATAATTCTCTTTGAAAGAAATTTGAGAAACATATGTCTGATACGTGAGTAGGTTATTCTTGTTTATAACAATCTTATTAAGCGATCGTGATATCGGAAATGTAATATCATTTTGTCTCATCTTAGCTTATATGCAGATGGAGTTTTCTAATGGTTATTAATAATTATTTATTAGTCAATACATTTCCCTTTATTAAGCGCTTTGTGGTTTGTTCGACATTCATTACGATTTAGAAATCAAGAAACATCATTCCTTTGAAAACCAAAATACTCATTACTCACGAATGAAGTTTCACACTTTTTAACAAAATTCACATTAATATAATTAAGTCAAGTCTCTTATCTTTTAAGATCAAGTCTCTTAACTTCTTAAATCAATAATCATTAGTTTTATCACTCTTAAGCCGTTATACCTAACTTCCCATAAAGCTAGTATAACTCTTAAGCTTTTAAAACCAAGTGTTACTCTTTCTTTCAAAAAGGTTTCTTAATTCTTTTGAAATACTTCAGATTCTTTTTATTCAGGCTTAAGTCAATAGACATTGCCGTAATCATTATTCAGGCTTAAGTCAAAAGACATTGCCGTAATTATTATTCAGTTAACACACGTACGTCTACCGTACTATATATATATTCTTTAAAGTATCATGCTCAAGAGTATAGGAAGAATCACATACATCGTGACGATTTATCGACTATTAGCAAAACGCTCCAACGTACTGTAGTCCGGCTAGCCTTTTCCATCTTCCGAGTAGAATATGCTACTCGCAGTACTTCAACCTATAACGGTTATACAAGTCTATCAAAGTCTAGACTACTCTGCAGGTTAATCTTCTGATGTGATTTCAGTTCAAGTCTTTTCTGTAATATCCTTCTATTACAGTTCAATTCTCTTCTATATACTTTCCTTGTATATACCTTATACTTAATTCTTATACTTCAATAGTATATACTCAATTACAAAAGGGAGACAAGATATTTACCTCGATAAGCCCATAATTATTCAAGTATAATGTCGATCCTGAGCAACGTTTAGCTCCAACTCCGGGTGCTCCAACCCGCTCCAACAACCCTTAGAAGTTCTACGCAACTTCTTCTTAATACTCCAACCAACTATGGAGATTTTCCTTAGGGTTCGGTTTGAGACAAAAAGGACATAAGGTAGTATTTCCGGGCTCTACGTATAGAGGTATCTTTGGAATACTACAAGGTAAATGGCTAAGGTAATTTGGGTATAGTAACAATACTTTGGAGAGTATTTCTACCAAGAGGGGGGCATTTATACGAGACAACACCATAAGGGGGGTGTATACCCCTCGGCCAACCCCACTAGGAGGGGGGGTACTCTCGGCCAAGGGGGGAGAGGCTCTCGCCAAGGGCCTTCTCAAAGGGGAGGACTCTTTGGACGAGACACTACAAGAGAGGGGGAAGGGACTTTCAAGACTTAGGAAAGTTTTTAGGATGAAGAAGTCTTCAAAGGGGGAGGGGTATTTATAGGGAAAACAAGGGCCATGATCTAGCCAAGTGGGGGGAAAGTGGAGGGCCAAGATGTGCCCAAGTGCCCCCTAGTCCCTACTCCTTAAAACCCTCACAAAATATCCTACCAACTATGGCACCCTTTCGGCCAAGCTTACCGCCCCACACTCCACCAACTTGAGGGTGACAAGTGTCGCCCTCTCGTTGGTCCAAAATGTTTCGTCTCTCGGGTTGTGTAAAACGTTTCGTCGAAAAACGACTTTAACCGGGTGTTGTGCACAAAAATATTCGGCCAAGCATACTTTAAAGCCCAAACTTTTCTACGTACGTCCTTACGTACATACTCTGGAAATACGGGGTATAACATTTTCCCCTCCTTAGAAACATTCGTCCCGAATGTTCCTTCTAAGTCTCAAACAAACATGCGCCAGTATAGTCTTCACTGCTATACTTACGAAAACAATCCTGCCACACCTGGCCACAGAAACACCTGCGCAAATACTTACATCCAAGTCCACGAGGAAACACCTCTAGCAACACAAAAGCCCTTACCCGAGGTCTAAAATATACTTCTTTCGCACCTTCTCCTTACAAAAGAAATGATCACATCTATGCTCGCAATACATGCTCGCTTCTTCCCTTACACGTCGTACCCTTCTCGTACACTTGAACATCCTTCTCATAACTTACCACATTTCCGTTACTGCTTCTGTTTCCAAAATCTCTGGGTTACTACTTCCAATTTGATCATCAATAACTGGGAACACTCTGGATGAATCTCCGATACTTTCCCGAATATAGCAACATGAAAGATCGGACGTACTGCTTCCTACGCCGGACGACAAAGCTAACTTATAGGCACCCTGGCCTATTCTTCACATTCCTTGAAAAGGCCCAAAGTAACTCGGGCTAAGTTTCCTCTGTTTTCCGAATCTTGTCACACTTTCCGGTGGCACCTTGAAGACCAGCGTCAACATCGAATCAATCGACCGGCAACTTACACTTCCGCCCCTACGAGGCTTCGTAAGGCGATATCCGAATACTGAAATGGTAGTTATAAAAGCACTCCCTCAATAGGAGGCAACAATACTCACAACTACCCCTGAAATCCAAACACTGGCCCGAGGGCGAATGCGCATCGAGACTACTTTGAGTTCCTAACTCGCACGTAATACTTCCAGAACACGAAATAGCCACCACCTGGGCTTCACTGTCTGCCATAAGGTGAAAGTAGGCACCCCGTTCAGCCTTACAACCTTCCTGATAAAAACATCTCGCATAACTCTCTGCCGAGTAAGCGATCTTGGTCGAAGACACGGCTGACCCCATCGGCCCGACTACTGGTTGAACGCATCCACGAACTCGTACGATGGTTAACTAAACTTGGGCCTAACAACCTCGTGACCCTAACACAAAGCGGGACCACCACAAACTGACCCCACCACCATACAGGCCGCGGGTTGACCCGCAACATCGCCTCAACCCGACCCGGCAATGCGCAAAACACTAGCTCCCCGATCCGGAACAATCTTACTAATCCACGTTACGAAAACCTAGCGGTCTTCTTAGCTCAACTACCCTCTTTCATTTCCCACAACTCAGGGACTTATATACCAATATAACTCACGTGCCCTATGCACTCCGATAAGGGTCAAACACGAATGTAATCTTTTACTTAAGATTGCCTTGCCTTCAAGGTCTCCATGTATAAAA
This sequence comes from Przewalskia tangutica, assembly GCA_029844215.1. NCBI lineage: Eukaryota > Viridiplantae > Streptophyta > Magnoliopsida > Solanales > Solanaceae > Przewalskia > Przewalskia tangutica. Next base: position 56,133,008 of record CM056739.1, read on the forward strand.
CTCTAAGGTTCACACTATTCCTATCCCCCAATCTTCCCCGGTTTCTAACCATGATTTCTAATCACAATTTTTCACTTATGTTATCTGAACATAACACTTAAGATATACTCGTCTTACACGTACTAATCTCTAGAGGGTTAAGGATATACCTATATCTACTGCTTCACTCCCCTTAGTCGTTCTAATCAAACCTGCCCCGTAGGGCGCATAGCTAGGGAAGATGATGAACCGGTCACTGATCATGAAGGCTGAGTCCTCCTACTTACATCCCTCCTACTAGGACATCCTTTCGACACATGGCCCTGACGACCGCAGGTAAAACAAGTACCAACTAAAAGACGACATTCCCCGGGATGGCGTCATCATTGTGAACAACGGGAAAACTGAATCCGGTGTTGGAACTACGTAGCCGTGTGAGCCGGAAGCTCTGGAGCTCTGACCAACTCCGGTTTATCCCCAACGTCCTGAACTCTATGGGGGACCACTCTGCACTGGTGGATGTGCATAATCAATCTGCTGGTGAGGCGATTCGCCTCGAAAGTTACCAAAGGACCTTGATGTTCTGACCCTCTTCTGCTGTCCTTGGTTAACCCGTCGATCTCTACGTTTCTTGGCCTGCTGCGCATAAGCCCGTACACAGGCCATGCTCAAGCCCAACTGAAGAATTACTCTTGTACAACCCTCTCTTAGATAGTCATCAAGACTCGCGGTACATCGGTATACTCTCTGGTAGCCAACTCCATAGCTAGTAACAGGGTCGCCTCTTTGCAATCTCTATTCTCTGTTCCCGGTCGTGGAACTGAAGGTTCAACTTATCATGGCCGCAGTAGGAACTGCTGCCGCCGTGCTAAACTCTGCTGGGGCTGGTGATGTCGCAGAACTCCCCAAATGAAGCACCACCCCAGGTGATGATTGGGCCCGTGCCCACATAACCCTCTCAGATCTACTCGCAGCCTCCGCCGGGCCTTGCCTCACAGGGCTCGGGTTTGCCCTACGCGGAGGCATAACGGTAAGGGAAAGAAATACGTTAGAGGGTCCAACTTATAACACAGCTCTAAGGCACGATCTCGGAGTGAGAAGAATGGAAACCAATCCTAAATATCCTATAGCCTCCTGATTATTGATGTGGTGCACAACACACCGATAATCAAGACTCTACTAGATACGGTCTGTAGACACTTTACGAGGATTAAGCGCTCGATACCACTTTTGTCACGACCGAACGGGCCGTGGATTTGCCTTACCGGGCACCATAGTGATACAACATTAGAGTAATCAGCGGAATATAAAACAATAACATGAAATAACTTGAAGTATGAAATAATAATCTGAGAAAAATTGCCTTTCGGCATGTATATATGAAAACTTAAATCCGAACAGTTACATCCCACTTACAACTCTGCCCACAACAGTACTACAGACCTCTAAGAGTGACATGACAACAATGGCGGGACAGGGCCCCGCCATACCCCTGAATGTAAGCACTTACTACGACGGGGACTATACCATCGATAAGCCTCCGAGAAACGGAGCTTCCCAAACGCCGACTGTGACCACGAGCTAGGATCAACGATGGTGTACCTCGACTGCGGCATGAACGCGGCCCGAAGAGGTCGACATCGTACCAAGTATGAAATGAAAAATCAGTAAATGAAATCATAGCTATTTAAAGCGAGAGACATGTATGATAACCAAACTACGATTCATGATAAATAGCGATCATGTCAAGTCGGGACTCACGCCAAAGTCATTACTTAAATATAACAATGGGTCTCACGCCATAACATCAATCATGCGTGGAATACCTTCCTCACCGGCGATGCATGATATAAAAACATCAAGGAATACACATGAACACGAGTCTCACTTGTGTCATCATAAAACCGTCTGCGGTAAATGCGAAGGCATAGCGACTACTACAACCCGGTACAAACAAGGTCATAAAGCGTATCATGAGATCTGTCTACACCGCCACATGATCAAAGCCGCCACTTCGCGATGATCTAATGTGCGCGTCTAGCCTGGAACTTCCCGCACTCCGCATAGGCCACTCGATGGCCCGCGTGAGGTATTCCCGTCGAGGTAGCTACTCCCAAGATCCGCTGGACTCGCGATCGCGTAGCCACATAGACCGCGTGACCATAAAGGCCGCACACTAACACGAGCTCCGCAGCTCCGCATAGGCCGGGACTGCGTAGGTATTCTCGAATCATAGGTCACACAGACACTTTGAGTCTACCCGCGTCGTAGCGACAACCTCGGGATGATGTCAAGGTGAGTGGTATAATATTGTCACGACCCGTTCGGGGCGTGGATCGTGCCTCTGGGCACCCAAGTAGTCATACATCGAGTAACGTGGAAATATAAAACAAGACAGGAAACATAGTAAAAACAGAAACAGTTTATCTGATGAAAAGCTTGCCTTACGACATAATATAACTAACTCAAGTTTTGCAGTTACATCCCAACTATACAATAGTACTACAGACCTCTAAGGAAGTAAACAACTATGGCGGGACAGGGGCCGCCATACCGATCAGACAAAACTATCTACAATACAGAGATCATACCAAAGTAGAGCCTCGGAGAAGATGGAGCTCACGACACGCAAAGATCCTAAGGATGTGGATCTAGCACCTTCTTGCCTTTACCTGCGGCATGAACGCAGCCCCCCGAAGGAGGTCAGTACAACAGGTACCAAGTATGTGAAACTATAAAGAACTGAAATGAAATCAAAGTATTGAAAACCTTTCACAAATACAATCAGTTCAATTGCACATAGTGCCACATCACAAACAACAACGATAATAGGAAAAGCGTAATGAGTCTATTCTAGGCGCGAATGATCGAAGCAAGGCCAATCGCCCGTAGTATCATTCTGCGTGCCTAGTCTCGACTTCGCGATCGCATGGGTCACACAGACCGCGTGAGGTATTCCTCGCATCGGGGCAGCCAACCCCGGCATCCGCCTGAGCTCCGCGCGCATAGCCTCAAAAGCGTAGTCTCAGCGGACCGCGTAGAATCCCCGCGTCGGGCTAAAACACCGGAATGATCAATCACGGAGCATACGCTGCTCGCATAGTCTCGCAGACCGCATAGGCGTATAGACCGCGATCGAGGGGCAAGCCCGGTATAACGATCGAGGGTAGGTGATACAATAACGATTACAGCGGACTTACGGTTAGCAGCGTAAGCACGGCAAGAATGACCCCTTACGGCATTTCAAGACAATAACCGGGTAGCATCATAATAGGTCTACTTATCACACAAATCTTACTACACTTAAGAAATCAATACAAGGCTTTTATAAACAAACAAGTAAGCGATTCCTTCTTATCTTTCTTAAGTTGTTATACCTAACTTCCCATAAAGCTAGTATAACTCTTAAGCTTTTGTTTTAAAACCAAATATTTATCTTACATTAAAAAATGATCGATATTCTTTTGAAATGCTTTGATTCTTTATTATTGAGCTTAAGCGTGAGGCATTCTGTAAGTATTGTCGAGCTTAAGCGTGAGGCATTCGTAAGTATTATTCGAGCTTAAGTCAAAGACATTGGCGTAGTTATTATTCGATTAACACGTATGCGTCTACCGACTATATATATATTGTAAAATATCATGCTTTAGGAAGAATCACATACCTACCGTGAAAACCACCGAGTTGAATATGTCGCAGAGTCGACTATAATAGTCACAAACATCTATCAAAGACTACTCGAAGGTCATTCTAAGCAGAGGGTTCACAATTCTACGGAAAGTCGGGCAGCACTTCCCTACGGTGAGCTATATAAGTCTCATGCGAAAAGATCCTATGTAAGTGCAGTTTGATTATTCTTCTTTTAAACCCTTCTGCGTGATAACGGTTCAATTCTATACGTGATATTCTTCTAAGTATTTATACTTATTCTTATACTACTACATTAAGTATTCTCTAATTCAAAGAGGATTAGGATTAGTTACCTCGGTAAGCCCAATAATATCCTAGATAAAGTCGCGCTGAGCAAGGTTTAGCTCCTAAGTTGTATGCGCTCAGGTAGCTCGAGAAACCTTAGAAGTTCTTCACAACTTCTACAAAGGACTAAGGGATTTGGGCTAGGGTATTTTGGGCATTATAACAATACTAGAAGACAACTTTTCTACCAAGGGAGGGGGTAGATTTCGGCTAGGCTAGGGGGTAGGCCCCGGCCAAACTCACTCAAAGGGAGGTGTTGGACGAAAGGCTAAGGGAGAGGAGAGGATTTTTCAAGACTTGGAAGATAACTTTGTGGATGAAGAACTCTTCGTCTCTAAGGGTATTTATAGGTCAGAAGTGGCCAACCAATGGCCAAGATTAAGACAAGTGCAAGGCAAGTGTAGGGTGAAGATTTACTCCACACAAATATCCTACCAACTCCTTGACTTGTGCACAAGGCACAAAAAACGTGCACTTCTAGTCCAATTCATCCAAATGGACGATTTCAAGTCCACAAATTGGAGGGTGCCAAGTGTCGCCCTCCCGTTGGTCCAAAATGTTTCGTCTCTCGGAAAAATCCGCAAAAATTAGTAATGGCATAGCCGGAATTTTCCCTACGAAAGCTGTGGAAACGTTTCGTCGGAAAACGATTCTTTTAGTGAGTTGTGTACAAATAAAAACGTCCAAGGCTAACTTTAAGGCCAAACTTTTTGTACGTATTCCCTTACGTACATACTCTGGAAATACGGGGTATAACAAATACCAACATAACGGCTGATAGTTAAACAACTTAAGCGCAATCGAGGGAAAACCCCTTTACACAAACATCACAAGATAATAACACACGTAGCATCCTAGCATGTTTACTTATCAAATCAACAAGAAAGTATTACAAGGTTATCACAAACCAACACAATCAAGTTATTCACACAAGGTACTTTCTACTATATGATTAACAAGATCGGGTTTTTATCCCCAAAGTACTTCATACAATAACTCTTTAAGAGATCTGTTCTTTCAAAAATAGTCACACAATACTCGTAGTATATAAAAATAGGGTGACTATATTTTGAAGTAAACCAAAACACTTCTCTTTGTAAAATCAAGTAACAATATTCTTTTCCAAACGTTCAAGTTTGCCTAATTTCGATTACTCAAGTTTCTCATTTTCGAAAGGTTTCGTAGTTCATAGTATTAATCACTTAATGATATAATTCTCTTTGAAAGAAATTTGAGAAACATATGTCTGATACGTGAGTAGGTTATTCTTGTTTATAACAATCTTATTAAAGCAGCCATGATCTAGGAAATGTAATATCATTTTGTCTCATCTTAGCTTCTATGCAGATGGAGGTTTCTACTGATTATTAATAATTCTTTATTAGTCAATACATTTCCCTTTATTAGCGTTGCTATGGTTTGTTCGACATTCATTCTGATTTCCGAAATCAGTAAAACATCATTCCTTTGAAAACCAAAATACTCATTACTCACGAATGAAGTTTCACACTTTTTAACAAAATTCACATTAATATAATTAAGTCAAGTCTCTTATCTTTTAAGATCAAGTCTCTTAACTTCTTAAGTCAATAGACATTGCCGTAATCATTATTCAGGCTTAAGTCAAAAGACATTGCCGTAATTATTATTCAGTTAACACACGTACGTCTACCGTACTATATATATATTCTTTAAAGTATCATGCTCAAGAGTATAGGAATAATCACATACCTCGTGACGATTTATCGACTATTAGCAAAACGCTCCAACGTACTGTAGTCTGGCTAGCCTTTTCCATCCTCCGAGTAGAATACGCTACTCGCAGTACTTCAACCTATAACGGTTATACAAGTCTATCAAAGTCTAGACTACTCTGCAGGTTAATCTTCTGATGTGATTTCAGTTTAAGTCTTTTCTGTAATATCCTTCTATTACAGTTCAATTCTCTTCTATATACTTTCCTTGTATATACCTTATACTTAATTCTTATACTTCAATAGTATATACTCAATTACAAAAGGGAGACAAGATATTTACCTCGATAAGCCCATAATTATCCAAGTATAATGTCGATCCTGAGCAACGTTTAGCTCCAACTCCGGGTGCTCCAACCCGCTCCAATAACCCTTAGAAGTTCTACGCAACTTCTTCTTAATACTCCAACCAACTATGGAGATTTTCCTTAGGGTTCGGTTTGAGACAAAAAGGACATAAGGTGGTATTTCCGGGCTCTACGTATAGAGGTATCTTTGGAATACTACAAGGTAAATGGCTAAGGTAATTTGGGTATAGTAACAATACTTTGGAGAGTATTTCTACCAAGAGGGGGGCATTTATACGAGACAACACCATAAGGGGGGGTGTATACCCCTCGGCCAACCCCACTAGGAGGGGGGGTACTCTCGGCGAGGGAGGGCTCTCGGCGAGGGCCTTCTCGAAGGGGAGGGGACTCTTTGGACGAGACACTACAAGAGAGGGAAGGGACTTTCAAGACTTAGGAAAGTTTTTAGGATGAAGAAGTCTTCAAAGGGGAGGGTATTTATAGGAAAACAAGGGCCATGATCTAGCCAGTGGGGCAAGTGGAGGGCCAAGATGTGCCCAAGTGCCCCCTAGTCCCTACTCCTTAAAACCCTCACAAAATATCCTACCAACTATGGCACCCTTTCGGCCAAGCTTACCGCCCCACACTCCACCAACTTGAGGGTGACAAGTGTCGCCCTCTCGTTGGTCCAAAATGTTTCGTCTCTCGGAAAAATCCGCAAAAAATAAAAATGACATAGCCGGAATTTTCCCTTCGCAAGTTGTGTAAAACGTTTCGTCGAAAAACGACTCTAACCGGGTGTTGTGCACAAAAATATTCGGCCAAGCCTACTTTAAAGCCCAAACTTTTCTACGTACGTCCTTACGTACATACTCTGGAAATACGGGGTATAACACTACTACGCAGCTTAATCTATTAACATGACATTCTGTTAAGTTCCCTAACATGGCTTCTTAAGGGTTCACTACCCTATCAGACAGCTTATCCTTTCCCAATTATCTCAAATAAAACATAAGATCTTGGCGAGAATTCATTAACTATTCCATACCTTCCCGGTATCTAGTTAGTCTTTACCAATTCCTGGTAATCTAAAATCATTCTAGGCAACACGCGTCGACTCATACATAACTCCGTATAGATGTATGTCACAATACCAACTATACTATAATCATTACCAACCCGGATACGCAATCCACATAGTCATTCTGGGTCATCTTTGTCTTTCTCGTATGCGATCAACATAACTCGTTAGCGAGGGCGACCACAACAACACGACTCTATCGCACGATCTTAGAGTGAGAAGAATGGAAACCAATCCTAAATGTCCTGCAGCCTCACGATTATAGATGTGGTGCACGCACACCGATAATCAAGACTCTACTAGACACGGTGCTGTAGACATTTTTTCGAGGACTAGCGCTCGATACCACTTTTGTCACGACCAGGCCGGGGCGGTAGTGCCCTACCCGGGCACCCGTTCAGTATACATCGAGAATAGCAATGAACATACACAACATAAACACATGTGTAAATAAAGCGTCACAAGCTAGCCATCGGACGCGCTTCTATAATATAAACATAATCAAAAGTACAACTCGGTTCTTACGGCCCACCACATATGTGAATACGGACCTCAGGAATAACAATCGAACAATCGTGGCGGGACGGGGCCCCGCCATACCACGAATATACATGAATCTACTACCTCGGAAACCGTACCAAGAGATAAGCCTCGGGAGCAAATGGAGCTTTTCTCAGCGACCAGAGATCCATGAGCAAGGATCACCTACAGGTACCTAAAACTGCGGGCATGAACGCGACCTCCCGAAGGGTCGATCTGACAGTGCAGAATATGGAACATAAATAACGTCTGATAACAAATCATAATCGTACAAAAGAATGACAGGAACAAGTATAAAAGTACATACGGATCTGCGTGTCATTACCACTTATGAACTTAATCATACCTTATTATCTTTTCCCATTTTCAATAAAAGTTATAGTCACATTCTTATGTACACGATTAGGGAAAATCATTAAGTTCATTACTATAACTTACTTATCTTCCATAAGTAAAATCCGGCCCTTTAAGTAGGGCACATTTACTCTGGTTGCCTTGCGCGGAGGCATAACTGGTAAAAACGAGACACGTCAGAGGGGTCCAACTTACAACACAGCTCTAAGGCACGATCTTAGAATGAGAAGAATGGAAACCAATCCTAAATGTCTGCGACCTCGATTATAGATGTGGTGCACAACACATCGATAATCAAGACTCTACTGAACACGATGCAGACACTTTCCGAGGATTAATCGCTCGATACCACTTTTGTAACGACCGTCCGGGTCAAGCATCGTGCCTTATCCCGGGCACCCTAGTGACACAACATCAGAGAAAACCAGCGGAAAATAAAACTTTAAACAAGAAACAATATATATGATCATAAAACAGGCCAACCCAACGGTTACCTTCCAATAACATATATAAATACAACTCTTTCAAAACGAGCAGTTTAATCCTTTTTACAAACCACCTTGCAGACTACAGACCTCTAAGATTTACAACAACTATGACGGGACGGGGCCGCCATACCCAGAATGTACAAGAACCTACAACTCGGGAACACATACAAAAGATAAGCCTGGAGAAACGGAGCTTCCCAAAACGGCCCGAGATCCTAAGAGCGAGGATCCACGGCCGATGTACCTCTACTGCGGCATGAACGCGGCCCCGAAGGAGGTCGAGACAACAGTACCAAGTATGTGAAATCAGAAAAATCAGAATGAAATCATACTAGTCTATATAAAGCGGGAGACATGTATGATAACCAAACTACGATTCACAACATAAAAGCGATCATGTCGATCGAGGACTCACGCCTCAGTCATCACTCAAATATAACTATGGGTCTCACGCCCACAACATCAATCATGTTCGCATCATGGCGCATGCCGGAATTGCATCGGTGTAGACATGTCCGTGATGCAACAATAATACCAATGCCCATGGCCACGTGCCCGGAATTCTACCTCGGTGTAGACCGTCCATGTGACATCAACAATAATATCTTGGGTGATCAACCGCGCGTGGCCACATGCCCCGGAATTCTACCTCGGTGTAGACATGTCCATGTAACCACAATAACAATATATCGGGTAATCAACCGGCCGCGTGGCGCGTGCCGGAATCTGCATCGGTGTAGACATGTCCATGTGACATCAGCAACAAGACGGTAATCAAAATGGAAACATACGGTGGAATTCTCCATCCGCCAAAGACGCGTCCAAGTAAGTTCTCAACAAGTCGACCGGCCTCTATCGAGACGCGGTAACACGTAAATACCACACTTGCACAACAAAGGCTATCATCACAAGCATAGGCAAGTTTCACAACAACAAGCATAGGCAAGTTTCACAACAACAAGCATAGGCAAGTTTCACACAACTCAAAGTACTTTCATTTAATGCCAAAGTCCGGGTTTTTAACCCCAAAGTACTACATACGTTAAGTTCTTTTAAAAGAGATCCATTACTTTTATAAAAGTCACCCTATACCCGTAGTATTAGAATGACCAACCCACATTCCTTTTCAAAAATCAAGTAACAACATTCTTTTCCTAAGTTCGGTTTTGCCTAGTTTGATTACTCAAGCTTCTCATTTTCAAATGCTCAAGTCACTTATTTTAGAAAGGTTTCATAACTCATAGTCTTAATCTCTTTTAAAACAATTGAGTAACATATGTCATATATGTGAGTAGTTTATTCTTGTTTATAACGATCTTATTACTGACCGTGATCTAGAAAATGTAATATCATTTTGTCTTATCTTAGCTTACATGCAGATGGAGGTTTCTGCGGTTTTAATACAACACATCATTATTCAATACATTTTCCTTTATTAACGCCGCAATGGTGCTGCCGATACACATTCGATTCGAAATCAAAAACATTATCCCTTTAAAAACCAAGTACTCATTACTCACGAATGAGGTTTCACAAACATCCACATTAAAACAAATAAGTTAAGTCTCTTATCTTATAAGATCAAGTTGTCACGACCGATTAAGACGTGGATCGTGCCTTACCGGGCACCCTAGTGATACAACATCGAGTAATCGGAACATAAACGATACAAGACATATTATGAAATATGAAACAATAATGAGAAAGACTTGCCTTTCGGCATATATGTAAATAACAACTTTTTCAACATGAACAGTTTAATCCTTTTTACAAACCACGCCCACAGCGATGCTACGGACCTAAGAATGATATGACAACAATGGCGGAGCAGGGCCCGCCAAACCCCGAATGTAAACACTTACTACGGGGACTATACGTGATAAGCCTCGGAGAAACGGAGCTTCCCAACTAAGCGCTGACCACGAGCTAGGATCAACGATGGTGTACCTCAACTGCGGCATGAACGGCCCGAAGGAGGTCGAGCATAACAGATTTAGTATGTGAAACTAAAAATCGTAAATGAAATCATAATAGTCTATAAAGCGGAGACATGTATGATAAGCAAACTACGATTCACAACAAATAAGCGATCGTGTCAAGTCGGGGACTCACGCCTCAAAGTCATCACAATAAAACCGTGCGGGCAAGTGCGAAGGCATAGCCGACTACTAAGACCCAGCGGTACCAAAAATACCACAAATCGTATCCCGAGGTCTTTCTAGACCGCACCACATGATCGAAGGCGGCCACTCGCCCGCAATATCAATGTCGCGTCTATCCTCGAACTCTCGCGACTCCGCATAGGTCACACGGACCCGCGTGAGGTATTCCTCGAATCATGGTCCTGCATCGCTGAGGTATACCGCATCGGCGGCTAACCCTCGGTATCCGCAGGGCTCCGCGACCCGCGTAGTCTCAAAAGACCGCATAGTCTCAGCGGACGCATAGGGAATCCCGCGTCGGGCTAAACACCGGAATGATCAATCCTGGAGCTACGCGCTCCGCGTAGTCACGAGGACCGCATAGGCGTAAAGACCGCTTCAAGGGTGGCAAGCCCTCGGTATAATAAGTCAAAGGGGGTATGTGATACAATAATAGTACAACGGGCTTAACGCTTAACAACGTAAGCACAACAAGAATGACCCCCTTACATCACGATCACACAAGATACTAACACACGTAGCATCCTAACATTTTCACTTATCACATCAACAAGAAAGTATTTACAAGGCTATCTCAAACCAACACAATCAAGTTATTCACACAAGGTACTTTAAGCTAACAAGTTCGGGTATCTACCACTAAAGTACTTCATACATTAAATCTTTTAAAAGATCCGTTGCTTTCACATAAGACACCTGATACGTAGTATAAAATAGAGTGGTATTGTCTTTTAAATAAACCAAAACACTTACCTTTGTAAAATCAAGTAACAACATTATTTTCCAAACGTCCAAGTTTGCCTAATTTCAAATATTCACGTTTCTTATTTTAGAAAGGTTTCGTAGTTCATAGTCTTATTCATTTAAGAATATAATTCTCTTTTAAACAATCTGAGAAACATAAGTCTTATATGTGAGTAGGATATTCTTGCTTATAACAATCTTATTACAAAGTAGTGATCTAGGAAATATCATTTTATCTCATCTTAGCTTCATGCGGATGGAAGTTTCTCTGGTTTTAATAATACTTAATCTGTCAAAACATTTCCTTTTAATTATTTGCGGTGGTTTGTCGATACATTCGATTTCCGAAATCGGTAAAACATTCTTAAGCGTTATACCTAACTTCCCATAAAGCTAGTATAACTCTTAAGTTTTCAAACACCAAGTATTACTTCTTCTTTCAAAATGATTCAAAAATCTTTTGAAATACTTCAAGTTCTTTATTAACACATAACAAGCCAGTTATAGTTCAAACCAGTTACCTTTTAAAAACCACAGTATCTTACCAACATAAAGTCATCATAACCAATTTCCCATAAAGCCGTTATAACACTTTATGTTTTAAATAATAAAATACATTTAGCACGTATGCGTCTAGTACTACATAGTTCACACATATCATGCTAGAAGAGATAGGAAGAGGTTCACATACCTCATGACAGTATCGACTAATAGCAAAGCGCTCAGTACTTCACGTCGGCTACTCCTTAGCGATGGATCGCGCCACACGTAGTACTTCAACCTATAAGGCCACGCGCTTATTAACATTTAGATCCGCCGTAGAACATTCTCTGAGAAAATTCGTGACCTCCCCAACAGCGTAAATCTCTCCTTTATCGAGGCCGGCTACCAAGCCAACCGGGGTTTATATCTAACCCGACGGGTACAATTCTACTCACGAGAAAAGCTACACAAGTCTCTTGTAATCTGGTCTATGTAAATCTGATTCGATTACTCTTCTTCGAAAAGGTTTCTTATTATTGGGCTTAAGTCCAAAGACATTGCGACAACAACGTTCGATTCTATATATATAGTATACTTGACTATATAGTCTAACAATCATGTAATTTCCAATTACAATAGAGGACAAGATATTTACCTCGATAAGCCCATAATTATCAGAGTTTAAATGTCGATCCTGAGCAAGGTTTAGCTCTACTCGTGTGCTCCACCGCTCCAACCAACCCTTAGAAGTTCTAACCAACTTCTACTTAATACTCCAACTAAGCGTGGAGATTTTCCTTAGGGTTTCGGTTTTGTGACGGAAGGAAGTATAATAGTATTTACGGGCTTTTAGTATAAGTATAACCTTAGAATACTACAAGGTATAGCTAAGGTAATTTGGGCATTATAACAATACTTTTGAGAGTATTTCTACCAAGAGAGGGGGTATTATCTGAAAGCAACTAGGCTGGGGGTACCCAGCTAGCACCCTGAGAGGGTGGCTACCTCGGCTACCCAGCTGGGGAACTCTCGACCAAGGGGAAGAGGGCTCTCGGCCAAGGCACTACACTAAGGGGAGGAAGAAGCTTTCAAGACTTAGGCAATTTGTGGATGAATTAGTCTTCAAAGGGGTATTTATAGGTCTAGCAAAGGCCAACCAATGGCCAAGATCTTGCCAAGTGCAAGGCAAGTGTAGGGCCAAGATCTTGCCAAGTGCACCTTAACCAACTACACACAAAATATCCTACCAACTACTTGACAAAATAGTCACCATTTCGTCCACTCTACACGCTGATGAGAGGGTGCCAAGTGGCGCCCTCTTGTTGGTCCAAAATGTTTCGTCTCTCGGAAAAATCCATAAAAATTAAAAATGACATAGCGGAAATTCCCTACGAAAGTGTGAAAGCGTTTAGTCGAAAAAGCGACTCTAATCGGGTGTTGTGCACAAATAAATTTCGGACTACTTTCTCAAGTTCAAATTTTCTACGTGCGTCCTACGCACATACTGAAATACGGGGTATAACATTCTCCTCGCTAGAAACATTCGTCGAATGTTCCTTCTAAGTCTCAAAACAAGCGTGCGTGATATAGTCTTCACTACCATACTTACGAAACAATCCGCCACATGGCCACGAAACAAGCTGCGCGAAAATACTTACATCCAAGTCCACGAGGAAAAACACCTCTAATCATCACCACAAAACACTTCTCGGGGTCTAAAATATACTTCCTTCGCACTTTCTCCACACAAAAGAAATGATCACATCTACGCCGCCATACACGCCGCAACTTCTTACGTGTCGTACCATTCGTACACTCGAATTCATACCACGTGATACCACTTTTGTCACTTTGCGAGGCATAAACCTTCTCGGCGACCCGACAAATGGTACCGGACTGCATGCGATCACTGCGGCTGTCGTACACCCAAACTCTTGATACTGCTTCAGTTTCCGAAACTCGGGGTTACTATCTCTAACGTGGTCATCATTAACTGGGAACACTCTGGATGGACCTCCGATACTTTCCCGATCATAACAATACGAAAGACCGGACATACTGCCTCCTAAGTCGGACGGCAAAAGCTAACATATAGGCAACCTGGCCTATTCTTCACATGGACTCAACGGCCCAAAGTAACTCGGGCTAAGTTCCCTCTGTCTTCCAAAACTCGTCACACCCCGGGGTGGTGCTTTCAAGAAGATCGACCGTCAACCTAAACTCTGGCGTCGTCGCCGATTATCCATACGATTTCTACGAGTGCGGAACCTCTTCTAGACAAGCTTTACTCTATCCACGGTCTGCTGGAACAAGCTGAACCAACTATCTGAATCACCGCCAACATCGAACCAATCGGCCGGCGACTCACATCCGCCCCTGCAAGGCTTCATAAGGCGACATCAGAACACCGAAATGGTAGCTTAAACACTCCTTCCAGGAGACAACAATTCTAACTATCCACGAAATCGAACAACGGCCCGGGGCGAATGTGGTCTGAGACTTACTCGAGTTCCTAACCTTGCACGGTAAAACCTCGAGAAAAGAAGTATGACACGGGCTCCTTTATCGACATAAGGTGAAGGTAGGCACCGTGCGACCTTACAACTTTTACGATATATCATCTCGCATAACCTCTGCGAGTACACGGTCTTTGCTAGAAGACAACACGGTGACCTCGCCGGCTGACTGCGGTCGAATCGTCCACGAACTCGTCATTTGGTCAACTAAACTTGGGCCTAACACCTCAGCCACAACACAGGCGGGACCACCACAACGACCCGCGCGAACCTACCGCGGGTTGACCCGCAGCGTGGCCTCGGCAGGCCGACCGAACGCCTGATACTAGCTCGATCGGAACAATCTCACTAATCACGTTTGAAAACCTAGCGGTCTTCTTAGCTCAACTACCCCTTTCGTTCCACACTACTGGGACCTATCCCATAACTCACGTCGCTATGCACTTCCGATAAAGTCAAACATAACATTACACCTTTCTCGAGATGGCCTCGCTCTAAGGTCTTTACGTAGAAGCTACAAGGCTCACACCTTCTCTATCCCCAAAATCTTACTCGGTTAAACAACCATGATCTAATCACGACTAACACACGGCTATCGAACATAGCACTTAAGGTATACTCACCTTATCACACATCTGAGATCTACAGAGGTTAAAGATATATTTATATCTCTTTGCTCCGCTTAGTCGTTCTAATCAAACTGCCCGTGAGCGCATAGCTAAGGAAGGTGACGAACTACCAGCGATGCGAAGGCAAGGTCCTCCTACTAGGTCACCCGTTCGACACATGGCCACGGCGGCGCGGTGCAACAAGTACGACTAAAAGGCGACATTCCGGGATGGCGTGCGCGAAATGTGAACCGGAAGCTGCGGAGTTCTAACCAACTCTGCGTACCGAGCGTCCCGAAATCCGTGGAAGACCACTCGCGTTGTGGATATGCATAATCAAATCTGCTGGTGAGGTGACTCGCCTCGAAAGTTACCAAAGGACCTTGCTGCTCTGGCCCTCTTCTGCTGTCCTTGGTTAACCCGTCGATCTCTACGTTTCTCGGCCTGCTGTGTATAAGCTCGTACGCAGGCCATGCTCAAGCCTAACTGAAGAACTACTCTTGCACAACCCTCTCGTTGATATTCATCAAGACTCGCGGTACATCGGTATACTCTCTGGTAGTTAAATCCATAGCTAATGTGGTCGCT
This sequence comes from Przewalskia tangutica, assembly GCA_029844215.1. NCBI lineage: Eukaryota > Viridiplantae > Streptophyta > Magnoliopsida > Solanales > Solanaceae > Przewalskia > Przewalskia tangutica. The sequence goes on from CM056739.1 coordinate 56,148,567, forward strand.
TTGCAATCCATATTCTCTGTTCTGGTCGTGGGCGAAGGTTCAAATATCATGGCGCGATAGGAGCGCCGCGCCGTGCTAAACTTTTTGGGGCTAGTGATGTCGCGAAATCCCGAATGAAGCACCTAACTCGGTGATGATTGGGCTGTGCCTCGTAACCCTCACGAACTCTACTCGCGGCTCCGCCGCTGCGCGCCTCTGGGCGGGTTTGCCCTACGCGGAGGCATAATGATAAGGAAATAATTTCGTCGGAAGGTCGACTTACAACACGGCTCTAAGGCACGATCTCGAGTGAGAAGAATAGAAACCAATCCTAAATACCTATAGCCTCACGATTATTGATGTGGTGCACAACAGCCGATAATCAAGACTCTCTTGGATACGGTGCGTAGACACTTTCAGAGATTAGCGCTCTGATACCACTTTTGTCACGACCGATTCGGGCGTGTTGGTGCCTACCGGGCACCTAGTGATACAACATCAGTAATCGTAGAACATAAAGCGATACTGACATATTATGAAATATGAAACAATAATCGAGAAAGACTTGCCTTTCGGCATATATGTAAATAACAACTTTTTCAACATGAGCAGTTTAATCCTTTTACAAACCACCACTTGCAATTACTACGGACCTGCAGAATGATATGACAACAATGGCGGAGCAGGCCCGAGCCACGAATGTAAACACTTACTCTGACGGGGACTATACAGTGATAAGCCTCGGAGAAGCGGAGCTTCCCAAACGCTGGCGTGACCACGAGAGCTAGGATCAACGGCGGTGTACCTCAACTGCGGCATGAGCGGCCGAAGGAGGTCGATAACAGTGCAGAGTATGTGAAACTAAAAATCGTAAATGAAATCATAATAGTCTATAAAGCGGGAGACGTGTATGATAAGCAAACTCTGATTCACAACAAATAGCGATCATGTCAAGTCGGGGACTCACGCCTCAAAGTCATCACAATAAAACCGTGCGGGGCAAGTGCGAAGGCATAGCCGACTACTAAGACCAGCGATACCAAAAATACCACAAGCGTATCCGAGGTCTTTCTAGACCGCACCATGTCGAAGGCGGCCGCTGCGCGCAATATCAATGTCGCGCGTCTATCCTGGAACTCTCGCGACTCGCATAGGTCACACACGGACCGCGTGAGGTATTCCTCGAATCGTGGTCCTGGACCGCGCGAGGTATACCGCGTCGAAGCGGCTAACCTCGGTATCCGCAGGCTCCGCAACCGCATAGTCTCAAAAGACCGCATAGTCTCAGCGGACCGCATAGGGAATCCCCGCGTCGGGCTAAACACCGGAATGATCAATCACGAGCTCTGGCGCTCGCGTAGTCACGAGGACCGCGTAGGCCGTAAAGACCGCGTCGGGTGGCAAGCCCTCGGTATAATAAGTCAAAGGGGTATGTGATACAATAATAGTACAACGGGCTTAACGGCAACAACGTAAGCACAACAAGAATTTCCCACTTAAATCACGATCACACTAGATAGTAAGACAAGTAGCATCCTAACATTTTCACTTATCACATGAACATGAAAGTATTTACTATGCTATCTCAAACCAACTCAATCAAGTTATTCACAAGGTACTTTAAGCTAACAAGTTCGGGTATCTACCCCAAAGTACTTCATACATTAAATCTTTTAAAAGATCAGTTGCTTTCACATAAGTCACACAATACAGTAGTATAAAATAGAGTGGTATCTTTTTAAATAAACCAAAACACTTACCTTTGTAAAATCAAGTAACAACATTATTTTCCAAGCGTCCAAGTTTGCCTAATTTCAAATATTCACGTTTCTTATTTTAGAAAGGTTTAGTAGTTCATAGTCTTATTCATTTAAGAATATAATTCTCTTTTAAACAATCGAGAAACATAAGTCTTATATGTGAGTAGGATATTCTTGCTTATAACAATCTTATTACGGTAGTGATCTAGGAAATATCATTTTGTCTCATCTTAGCTTCATGCGGATGGAAGTTTCTCTTGGTTTTAATAATACTTAATCTGTCAAAACATTTCCTTTTATTAGCAGCTGCGATGGTTTGTCGATACACATTACGATTTCGAAATCGATAAAACATTCTTAAGCCGTTATACCTAACTTCCCGTAAAGCTAGTATAACTCTTAAGTTTTCAAAAACCAAGTATTACTTCTTTCAAAATGATTCAAAAATCTTTTGAAATACTTCAAGTTCTTTATTAACACATAACAAGCGATTTATAGTTCAAACGATTACCTTTTCAAAACCACAAGTATCTTCTTACCAACATAAAGTTGTCATAACGATTTCCCATAAAGCGTTATAACACTTTATGTTTTAAATAATCAAATACATTTAGCACGTATCGTCTACCGTACTACATAGTTCACACATATCATGCTAGAAGAGATAGGAAGAGGTTCACATACCTCGCGGCAGTATCGACTAATAGCAAAACGCTCAAGTACTTGGCCGTCGGCTACTCCTTAGCGATAGATCGCGCCACGTAGTACTTGACTATAAGGCCACAAGGCGCTTATTAACATTTAGATCCGCCGTAGAACATTCTCAGAAAATTCGGCACCTCCCCATGACGGCGTAAATCTCTCGCTTTATCGAGGCTACCAAGCCAACGGGGGTTTATACATCTAACGACGGGTACAATTCTACTCCACAGAAAAGCTACACAAGTCTCATGTCTGGTCCTATGTAAATCTGATTCGATCTCTTCTTCGAAAAGGTTTCTTATTATTCGGCTTAAGTCCAAAGACATTGCGACAACAACGTTCGATTCTATATATATAGTATACTTGACTATATAGTCTAACAATCATGTAATTTCCAATTACAATAGAGGACAAGATATTTACCTCGATAAGCCCATAATTATCCGAGTTTAAATGTCGATCTGAGCAAGGTTTAGCTCCTACTCAGTGTTCTCCACCCGCTCCAACCAACCCTTAGAAGTTCTAACCAACTTCACTTAATACTCAACTAGCGTGGAGATTTTCCTTAGGGTTTCGGTTTTTGTGGAAGGAAGTATAATAGTATTTACGGGCTTTTAGTATAAGTATAACCTTAGAATACTACAAGGTATCGGCTAAGGTAATTTGGGCATTATAACATACTTTTGAGAGTATTTCTACCAGAGAGGGGTATTATCTGAAAGCAACTAGGCTAGGGGGTACCCACGGCTAGCACCCAGGAGGGTGGCTACCTCGGCCTACCCACTGGGGAACTCTCGACCAAGGGAAGAGGGCTCTCGGCCAAGGCACTACACTAAGGGGAGGAAGAAGCTTTCAAGACTTAGGCAATTTGTGGATGAATTAGTCTTGAAAGGGGTATTTATAGGTCTAGCAAAGGCCAACCAATGGCCAAGATCTTGCCAAGTGCAAGGCAAGTGTAGGGCGAAGATCTTGCCAAGTGCACCTTAACCAACTACACACAAAATATCCTACCAACTACTTGACAAAATAGTCACCATTTCGTCCACTCTACGCCGCTGATGAGAGGGTGCCAAGTGGCGCCCTCTTGTTGGTCCAAAATGTTTCGTCTCTCGGAAAAATCATAAAAATTAAAAATGACATAGCGGAAATTCCTACGAAAGTGTGAAAGCGTTTAGTCAAAAGCGACTCTAATCGGGTGTTGTGCACAAATAAATTTCGCCAAGCTACTTTCTCAAGTTCAAATTTTCACGTGCGTCCTACGTACATACTGCGGAAATACGGGTATAACATGAGTCTCTTAACTTCAACATCGATGAAACCATTTTCACTACATAAGTCATTTATAACTAACTTCCCATAAAGCTATTATAACACCCATGTTTTAAACCAACCAAATCACTTAGCGTATGCGTCTACGTACTACATAGTTCACAACAATCATGATAGAAAAGATAGGAAGAGGTTCACATATCTCGCGACGATTTATCGACAATAAGCAAAATGCTCCAAGTACTACAACGCACTGCTAGCCCTTTCCACTCTCGAGTAGAATCGCTACTCTTAGTACTTTCACTATAAAGGTCACAAACGTCTATTAACCCCAAAACACAAGTTTCTATCTTTCTACGAGAAAATTCGTGACACCTCACACATGACGTAAATCTCCTCTCTATCGAGGCGGCTACCAAGCCAACCGGGGGTTTACCGTCTAACGGGCGTGTACAATTCTACTCAACAATACTACACAAGTCTCTCGCAATCTGATCCCATGTAAATCTGATTCGATTCGATTCTTTATTCTTGGGCTTAAGTCAAAAGACATTGCGAATACTAAGTATAGTTCCATATATAGTATACTTCAACTATATATTCTAACAAACATGTAATTTCCAATTACAATAGAGAACAGATAATTACCTCGATAAGCCCAAAAATTATCCAAGTTATAATGTCGATCCCGAGCAAGGTTTAGCTCCTACTCGTGCGCTCCAAAACAACCCTAGAAGTTCTAACCAACTTACTCAAATACTTCACACTATGAAGATTTCCTTAGGGTTTGGTTTGAGACTAAAAAGGACAAAAGGTAGTATTTCGGACTACGTATAGAGGTATCTTTGGAATACTACAAGGTACAAGGCTAAGGTATTTTGGGCATTATAACAATACTAGGAGAAGTATTTCAATACCACGAGGAGGGTATTGTCACGACCGAACTGGGCGTGATGGTGCCTTACCGAGGCACCCTAGTGATACAACATCAGTGTCAGCGGAACATAATACACATACATGAAACAAATGAAGTACAAAGCAGTAATTTGAGAAAACTTGCCTTCGGCATATATAAATAACAACTCTTACAAATGAACAATTTAATCCTTTTTACAAACCACGCTTACAGTGATCTACAAACCTCTAAGAAAAGATCGACATGATGGCGGGACGGGCCGCCATACCACGAATGTAAATACCTACAACGACGGGGACTATACCAAGATAAGCCTCGGAGAAGCGGAGCTTTCCCAAACGCTGAATGTGACCTAGAGGCGAGGATCAACGGCGGTGTACCTTTACTGCGGCATGACGCGGCCCGAAGAGTCGATAACAGTACAGAAGTATGCGGCGAAAATCGTAAATGAAATCATAGTAGTCTATATAAAGCGGGAGACATGTATGATAACCAAACTACGATTCTGATAAATAAGCAGTCATATCAAGTCAGGGACTCACGCCCTCGAAGTCATCACTCAAATACATAAATATGGGTCTCACGCCCACAACATCAATCATGCCCATGGAATACCTTCCTCACTGCCGGCAGTCAATGATAGAAAAGCACCAAGGAACACGTGAACAACGGGTCCCACTGTGCCCAAATAAAGCGATGCAGGGTAAATCACGAAGGCATAGCCGACTACTAACACCAGCGGTACTAACAAGGTCGTGGCGAATCATGATATCTGTCTGAAGCGTCACATGATCAAAGGCGGTCACTCGCGCCAATATCAAATGTGCGCGTCTAGCCCCGGAACTCCGCGACTCGCATAGGCCCCGGGACCAGCGTGAGGTATTCTCGAATCATGGTCCTGCATCCTTTGAGTCTACCGCGTCGGAGGGCTTAACCGGAAACCGCGGTGTGGTATAATACCAACATAACGGTTTATCGTTTAAACATCATAAGCACAATCGAGGAAAATCCCTTTACACAAACATCACGGAATACTAACACACGTAGCATCCTAATATGATTACTTATCAAATCAACACGAAGGTATTACAAGGCTATCACAAACCAACACAATCCGATTATACACACGAGGTACATTACATTGTATGATTAACAAGATCGAGTATCTATTCTCAAAGTACTTCATACATTATCTTTTAAAAATACGTTACGTTTACAAAAGTCACACAATACGTAGTATATGAAAACTAGAGTGATTATCTTTTGAAGTAAAGCAAAACACTTCTCTTTGTAAAATCAAGTAACAACATTATTTCTCAAACGTCCAAGTTTGCCTAATTTCAAATGTTCACGTTTCTTACTTTAGGAAGGTTTCATAGTTCATAGTCTTATTCATTTAAGAATATAATTCTCTTTTAAACTATCTGAGAAACATAAGCCTTATATGTGAGTAGGATATTCTTGTTTATAACAATCTTATTACAGCAGCCATGATCTAGGAAATATCATTTTGTCTCATCTTAGCTTCTATGCAGATGGAAGTTTCTACTGGTTTTAATAATACTTAATCTGTCAAAACATTTCCTTTTATTAACGCTGTAGTGGTTTGTCGATACACATTCTGATTTCCGAAATCAGTAAAACATTCTTAAGCCGTTATACCTAACTTCCCATAAAGCTAGTATAACTCTTAAGTTTTCAAAAACCAAGTATTACTTCTTTGAAATGATTCAAAAATCTTTTGAAAAACTTCAAGTTCTTTATTAACACATAACAAGCGGTTATAGTTCAAATCGATTTACCTTTTAAAAACCACAAGTATTTTCTTACCAACATAAAGTCGTTATAACCAACTTCCCATAAAGCGTTATAACACTTTATGTTTTAAACCAATCAAATACATTTAGCACGTACGCGTCACCGTACTACATAGTTCACACATATCATGCTAGAAGAGATAGGAAGAGGTTCACATACCTCGCGACGAGTATCGACTAATAGCAAAACGCTCCAAGTACCTCCAACCGTCGGCTACTCCTTAAGCCAAGTAGATCGCGCCACGCGTAGTACTCAACCTATAAGGCCACAAGGTGCTTATTAATATTTAGATCCCTACGTAGAACATTCTACAGAAAATTCGACAAAGACCTCCCACACATGCAGCGTAAATCTCTCCTTTATCGAGGCCGCCACCAAGCCAACGGGGGTTATACATCTAACCGAGCAGTACAATTCTACTCACGAAAAGCTACACAAGTCTCATGTCAATCTTAGGTAAATACAGTTCAGTACTATTCTTTCGAAAAGTTTTCTTATTATTCATGCTTAATTCAAAATACATTGCCTATAACACAGTTCATTTCTATATATAGTATACTTCAACTATATAATCATACAACATGTAATTTCCAATTACAATAGAGGACAAGATATTTACCTCGATAAGCCCATAATTATCCGAGTTTAAATGTCGATCACGAGCAAGGTTTAGCTCTACTCCGTGCGCTCAACCCGCTCAAACAACCCTTAGAAGTTCTAACCAACTTCTACTTATTACTCCAACTAACCATGGAGATTTTCCTTAGGGTTTGGTTTTGTGGAAGGAAGTATAATAGTATTTACGGGCTTTCGTATAAGTATAACCTTAGAATACTACAAGGTATCTGACTAAGGTAATTTGGGCATTATAACAATACTTTTGAGATTATTTCTAACAAGAGGGTATTTATCGAAAACTACTAGGCTAGGGGTACCCACCACACTACTAGGAGGGGAGAGGGCTCTCGCCGAGGGCCTTTCAAAGGGGAGAGGGCTCTTGGACGAGAGTCAACAAGAGGGGAGAGGAGGATTTTAACACTTAGAAGATTTGTGGAAAGGATGAAGAATTCATCAAAGGGAGAGGGTATTTATAGCCTGAGCCAAGGCGACCAATGGCCAAGATCTTGCCAAGTGCATAGCAAGTGTAGGGCAAGATCTTGCCAAGTGCACACTAGCCAACTACCACAAAAAATATCCTACCAACCCTTGACCACAAAGGCCACACTTTCGGCCACCACAATTTCCGCCCAAGGTGTTCCAATGAGAGGGTGACAAGTGTCGCCCTCTTGTTGGTCCAAAATGTTTCGTCTCTCGGAAAAATCCGCAAAAATTAAAAATGACATAGCGGAAATTCCCATACGAAGTGTGAAAGCGTTTAGTCGAAAACGACTCTAGCAGGGTGTTGTGAACAAAGTTAATTCGGCCAAGCCTAATTCTCAAGTTCAAATTTTCTACGTCGTCCTACGTACATACTCGGAAATACGGGGTATAACATTCTCCCTCCTAGAAACATTCGTCGAATGTTCTTTCTAAATCTCAAAACAAGCGGCGCCGATATAGTCTTCACTACCATACTTACGACACAATCACGCCCTGATAGCCACGAAACAAGCTGCGCAAAAATACTTACATCAAGTCCACGAGGAAACACCTCTAACATTACCACAACCACGCCTCCGGTCTAAAATATACTTCGCTCGCGCCTTCTCCTTACAAAGAAATGATCACATCTATGCTCGCCATACATGCTCGCTTCTTCCGATACCACTTTTGTCACTTTGCGCGAGGTTCTAGTGTCACTCGGCGACCCGACAAATGATGCGGGACTACATCGCGATCCACGAGTGTCGTGACACTCAAACTCTTACCACAACGATCTCGCTTGGTTTCCAAGACTGGGGTTACTATCTCTAACGTGGTCATCATTAGCGGGAACACTCTGGATGGATCTCGATACCTTCCGAACATAACAATACGAAAGGCCGGACGTCTTGCCTCGTAAGTCGGACGGCAAAAGCTAACATATAGGCAACGGCCTACTCGCACCAGATCTGTAAGGCCCAAGTAACTCGGGCTAAGTTCCTCTGTTTTCCAAAACTCGTCACACCCAAAGGGTGGTATCTTGAAGACCGACCGTCAACACGAACTCTAGCGTCGTCGCCGATTATCCGCACGATTTCTACAGCTGCGGAACCTCTTCTAGACAAGCTTTACTCTATCCACGGTCTGCCGGAACAAGCTGAACCAACTATTTGAATCTTGCCAACATCGAACCAATCGGGCGACTTACACATCCGCCTACAAGGCTTTATAAGGCGACACGAACTGAAATGGTAGCTTAAATACTCCTCCACAGAGACAACAATCTCCACAACTACCGCGAAATCCAACCACCGGCGAGGAGAATGCGATTACGAGACTGCTGAGTTCCTAACCTTGCATGCAAAACCTCCGAGAAAAAGCGGTAGTAACACGGGCTCCATGCGTCTTAAGGTGTAGGTAGGCACCTCGTGCAGCCTACAACCTTTACGATGCAACATCTCGCATAACCTCTGCCGAAAGCGGTCGAGCGAAGAACACGATGGCTGCCCCATCGACGACCAGCCGGTCGAACGTATCCACGAACTCGTCTGTTGGTTAACTAAACTTGGGCCCAACCCTCGTGATCCCACCCGCGGGACCACCACAACCGACCCCACCAACAAAGCGGTCGCGGGTTGACCCGCGGCCTCAACCCGACCGACAGCGCCTTGCAATACTAGCTCCGATCGGAACAATCTCACTTAATCACGTTTGAAAACCAAGCGGTCTTCTTAGCTCAACTACCCTTTCATTCCACGCTACTAGGGACCTATCCCAAACATAACTCACGTGCACTATGCACTTCCGATAAAGGTCAAACATAACCCTACACCTATGCTCGAGATGGCCTTACCTCTAAGGTCTCTACGTAAAAAAACTCTAAGGCTCACACCTTCTCTATCCCCAAAATCTTACTCGGTTAACCCATCGCGATTTCTAATCACAACTAACACACCGCTATCGAACATAGCACTTAAGGTATACTCACCTTATCACATATACAGATCTCAGAGGGTTAAGGATATATCTATATCTCGCTTCACTCCCTTAGTCGTTCTAATCAAACACGCCTGTAGGGCGCATAAGGAAGATGACGAACTACCCACCGATCACGAAGGCTAAGTCCTCCTGCAAAGACACTCTCTCGACACATGGCTCGACGGCCGCAGTACAACAAGTACCAACTAAAAGACGACACTCCCGGGATGACGTCACACCGCGTGAACACCGAGGGAAAATCGAATCCGGCCGTTTGGAACCTACGTGTAGTGTGAGCCTAAGCTCGAGCTCGACCAACTCCTCGCTACCCCGAGCGTCCCGAACCCCGTGGGACCTTCGCCATGGTGGATGTGCAAATCTAATCTCTGGTGAGGCGACTCGCCTCGAAAGTTACCAAAGGACCTGCTGCTCGGCCTCTTTCTACCGCCCGTTAACCCGCCGATCTCTACACGTCTCGCTGCCGCGCAAAAAGCCCGCATACGTGCCATGCTCGCCTAATGAAGAATTACTCTTGCACAACCTCTCTTAGATAGTCATCAAGACTCGCGGTACATCGGTATACTCTATACTCATTTGTTCTGGCCGCGAATGAAGGTCCAAACATCGTGGCGCAGTAGACTATCGCCGCCGTGCTAAAACTTCTGCTGGGCTAGTGGCGTCGCAGAACTCCCGAATGAAGCACTATCCTAGGTAATGATTTGGCACGTGCCTCGCCACCCTCTAAACTCTACTCGCGGACTCCGTGCCGCTTGCCCCGGGCGGGTTGCCTACGCGAGGCATAACGATAAGGGAAATAATTTCGTCGAGGGTCCAACTAACAACACGGCTCTGAGGCACGATCTCGAGTGAGAAGAATAGAAACCAATCCTAAATACCCTATAGCCTCCTGATTATTGGTGTGGTGCACAACACACCGATAATCAAGACTCTTGGATACGGTCTGTAGACACTTTCCGAGGATTAACTGCTCTGATTCCACTTTTGTCACGACCGAACTGGGCGTGGTGGTGCCTTACCCGGCACCCTAGTGATACAACATCAGTGTCAGTGAACATAATACACAGACATGAAACAAATGAAGTACAAAACATTAATTTGAGGAAAACTTGCCTTTCGGCATATATAAATAACAACTCTTACAAATGAACAGTTTAATCCTTTTTACAAACCCCGCCACAACAAGATTCTGCACCTAAGAAAAGATCGACAACAATGGCGGATGGGGCCCCGCCATACCTGAATGTAAATACCTACAGCGCAGGGACTATACGAAGATAAGCCTCGGAGAAGCGGAGCTTTCCCAAACAACTGTGACCCTAAGGCGAGGATCAACGGCGGTGTACCTTTACTGCGGCATGAACGCACCGAAGGAGGTCGATAACAAATGCAGTATGCGAATCAAAATATCAGAAATGAAATCATAGTAGTCTATATAAAGCGGAGACATGTATGATAACCAAACTACGATCACAATAAATAGCGATCATATCAAGTCGAGGACTCGCGCCGAAGTCATCACTCAAATACATAAATATGGGTCTCGCCACAACATCAATCATGCGGTGGAAAACCTTCCTCACGCCGTGATCGATGATAGAAAAGCACCAAGGAACACGCATGAACAACGGGTCCCACGTGCCCAAATAAAGCGATGCGGGGTAAATGCGAAGGCATAGCCGGCTACTAACACCGCGATACTAACAAGGTAAATGGCGAATCATGATATCTGTCTGGGCCGTCCGCATGATCAAAGGCGGTCACTCGCGCAATATCAAATGTGCGCGTCTAGCCACGGAACTCCGCTGACTCGCGTAGGCCAATCGTAGGCGCGTGAGGTATAACCCGCGTCGAGGGTAGCTACTCCGGCGTCGTCACGGACTCGCGATCCGCGTGGCGACATAGACGCGTGACCATAAAGGCGCACGCTAACACCGGAACTCTCGTAGCTCGCGTAGGCCCCGGGACCCGCGTGAGGTATTCTCGAATCATGGTCCTGGACGCTGAGTCTACCCGTCGGAGGCGGCAACCCGGAAACACGGTGAGTGGTATAATACCAACATAACGGTTTATCGTTTAAACATCATAAGCACAATCGAGGAAAATCCGCTTTACACAAACATCACGAATACTAACACACGTAGCGTCCTAATATGATTACTTATCAAATCAACGAAGGTATTACAAGGCTATCACAAACCAACACAATCGATTATACACGCGAGTACATTACATTGTATGATTAACAAGATCAGTATCTATTCTCAAAGTACTTCATACATTATCTTTTAAAAATACGTTACGTTTACAAAAGTCACCTGATACGTAGTATATGAAAACTAGAGTGATTATCTTTTGAAGTAAAGCAAAACACTTCTCTTTGTAAAATCAAGTAACAACATTATTTCTCAAACGTCGAGTTTGCCTAATTTCAAATGTTCACGTTTCTTACTTTAGGAAGGTTTAAGTAGTTCATAGTCTTATTCATTTAAGAATATAATTCTCTTTTAAACTATCGAGAAACATAAGCCTTATATGTGAGTAGGATATTCTTGTTTATAACAATCTTATTACAATGACCATGATCTAGGAAATATCATTTTGTCTCATCTTAGCTTACATGCGGATGAAAGTTTCTCTTGGTTTTAATAATACTTAATCTGTCAAAACATTTCCTTTTATTAGCAGCGGATGGTTTGTCGATACACATTCGATTTCGAAATCGATAAAACATTCTTAAGCCGTTATACCTAACTTCCGTAAAGCTAGTATAACTCTTAAGTTTTCAAAAACCAAGTATTACTTCTTCTTTGAAATGATTCAAAAATCTTTTGAAAAACTTCAAGTTCTTTATTAACACATAACAAGCCGATTATAGTTCAAATCGATTACCTTTTAAAAACCACAGTATTTTCTTACCAACATAAAGTTGTTATAACCAACTTCCCATAAAGGCGTTATAACACTTTATGTTTTAAACAATCAAATACATTTAGCACGTATCGTCTACCGTACTACATAGTTCACACATATCATGCTAGAAGAGATAGGAAGAGGTTCACATACCTCGCGACAGTATCGACTAATAGCAAAGCGCTCAGTACCTCCACCGTCGGCTACTCCTTAAGCCAAGTAGATCGCGCCACGCGTAGTACTCAACCTATAAGGCCACGGCGCTTATTAATATTTAGATCCTACGTAGAACATTCTCAGAAAATTCGGCGACCTCCCCCATCAGCGTAAATCTCTCGCTTTATCGAGGCCTACCACCAAGCCAACGGGGGTTATACATCTAACGAGCAGTACAATTCTACTCGCGAGAAAAGCTACACAAGTCTCTTTATGTCTGATCTTATGTAAATCTGATTCGATTACTCTTCTTTGAAAAGGTTTCTTATTATTAGGGCTTAAGTCAAAAGACATTGCCGATAACTACGTTCGATTCTATATATAGTATACTTCAACTATATAATCATACAACATGTAATTTCCAATTACAATAGAGGACAAGATATTTACCTCGATAAGCCCATAATTATCAGAGTTTAAATGTCGATCACGAGCAAGGTTTAGCTCTACTCAGTGCGCTCGACCCGCTCCAAACAACCCTTAGAAGTTCTAACCAACTTACTTATTACTCGACTAACCATGGAGATTTTCCTTGGGTTTCGGTTTTGTACGGAAGGAAGTATAATAGTATTTACGGGCTTTTAGTATAAGTATAACCTTAGAATACTACAAGGTATCTACTAAGGTAATTTGGGCATTATAACAATACTTTTGAGTATTTCTAACAAGAGGGTATTTATCTGAAAACTACTAGGCTAGGGGGTACCCGCACCACTACTAGGAGGGAGAGGGCTCTCGGCCAGGGGGCCTTTCAAAGGGAGAGGGTCTCTTGGACGAGAGTCAACAAGAGGGAGAGGAGGATTTTAACACTTAGAAGATTTGTGGAAAGGATGAAGAATTCATCAAAGGGAGAGGGTATTTATAGCACAAGCCAAGGCGACCAATGGCTAAGATCTTGCCAAGTGCATAGCAAGTGTAGGGCGAAGATCTTGCCAAGTGCACACTAGCCAACTACCACAAAAATATCCTACCAACCCTTGACCACAAGGCCACACTTTCGGCCACCACAATTTCCGCGAGGTGTTCCGATGAGAGGGTGACAAGTGTCGCCCTCTTGTTAGTCCAAAATGTTTCGTCTCTCGGAAAAATCCGCAAAAATTAAAAATGACATAGCGGAAATTCCCATACGAAAGGCGTGAAAGCGTTTAGTCGGCGACTCTAACCGGGTGTTGTGAACAAAGTTAATTCGGCCAAGCCTAATTCTCAAGTTCAAATTTTCTACGTACGTCCTTACGTACATACTCTGGAAATACGGGGTATAACAGGTATTATACGAAAACAACTAGGCTAGGGGGGGGGTACCCCACGGCTAGCACCACAAAGGGGGGGAGGGGAACCCCTCGGCCAAAGGCCACACGAAAAGGGAGGGAAGGCTCTCGGCTAAGAGCTCGCAAAGGGGAGAGGGTTTCAAGACTTGGAAGTTTTTGGAATGGATGAAGTCTTCACACTTAGGGGGGTATTTATAGCAAAACCAAAGGCCAACCAAGGGCCAAGATCCTTCCAAGTGTATAGCAAGTGTAAGGGCAAGATTAAGCCAAGTGCACCTAAACCCTACTCCACAAAACACTCCACAAAACAAGCCACAAAGCAAGGCACACTTGAGGGCCAATCGGCCAGCCAACCCACCGCCCGCTCCAAACGCCTTGATAGGGTGACAAGTGTCACCTCCCGTTGGTCCAAAGGTTTCGTCTCTCGGAAAAATCCGCAAAAATACAAAAGCGACATAGCGGAATTTTCCGCCGCAAGTGATGTAAAGCGTTTCGTCGGCGACTCTAGCGGGTGTTGTGCACAAATGTCATTCGGCCAAGCCACTGGCGGGGTGACACGTGTCACCCTCCTATTGGCCCTCAAAAACGTCTTCGAAAAATATCCACAATGGCCAAAATCTAGAAAACAAAGTGGGCCACAAACCGTAAATTTCTCCGTGGGCCCCACGTGACCATTTCAGAAAATAAAATCTCAAAATTCTAATATAATCTATGAAGTCCAAATACCAAATGGGAATCCAATTCCCGTTAACGAACCTTTTTCTTCACAAATAACAGGAAACTTTTAGTGAAAACTCGCGTCTTTCTTTCTTTTCAAAATTTCTGCCGTACTTCGTGCGTGCGTCCTCACATACATACCACTGCAACTACGGGGTATATGATGCAAGGTGGTATAAGCGTCTTGGGGTTTTACCCTCACGATACTCTTACTCGGGAGAAGGTGGTATAACGTCTTGGGGTTTACCGCCGTTTATACTCTTACCCTATCTCGTGACCATCTAACAATACATAAGCACTACCATGTCCTTTATAAAAATCCGGAATTTAACCCAGTACTCCAAATAACGGAAGCATCCGTGGAATCCCATCACCGTCGATGCGTCGAGTAACTTACAACAAGACAGCCGGCCCTCAAACCGAGAGTCGCGGCAACGTAATAAAACATAATACTTGCACTCAAAGGCTATCACCAGAACATATAGGCTAATTCTCAATTAACCAAGCCAAAGTACTTATCAAGGCACACATAGAATAATTCTCATTTAACAAGCCAAAGTACTTATCGGGGCACAAATAGAATAATTCTCATTTAACAAGCCAAAGTACTTATCGGGGCACAAATAGAATAATTCTCATTTAACAAGCCAAAGTACTTATCGGGGCACAAATAGAATACTTCTCATTTAACAAGCCAAAGTACTTATCAGGGCACAAATAGAATAATTCTCATTTAACAAGCCAAAGTACTTATCGGGGCACAAATAGAATAATTCTCATTTAACAAGTCAAAGTACTTATCGGGGCACAAATAGAATAATTCTCATTTAACAAGCCAAAGTACTTATCGGGGCACAAATAGAATAATTCTCATTTAACAAGCCAAAGTACTTATCGGGGCACAAATAGAATAATTCTCATTTAACAAGCCAAAGTACTTATCAAGGCACACTTAGACTAATTTTCAATTTAATCAAGCCAAAGTACTACGTACGTTCATTCTTTTCAAAAGACTCTTTTCCAAATAAAACTTCCCCGATACTAACAACCGTAGTATCAAGTCCTATCCACCTTTCAAGACAAGTCACAATACCTTTTTAGAAATACAATTACCGGCTTCTAAATCAAGTGACTTCTTTATTAAAAACCTTAAGCAATTGGTACCTTTAAAACAAGTTGCCCTTCCTTAATACAAGTTATTTCTTTGATTACTTCATTAGAGAAAACCATTCTCTTAACCTTCCATAAAGCCGTTATAACCAACTTCCCATAAAGCCGTTATAACCCTTTATGGTTTAGACCAACACGTTCCTTTTATAACCAAGAGACTTCTACTTTTTGAAACCAAGTATTATATACTTTCAAATCAATTCTCATAACTTTCAAAAATACAATTAGTCTCTTAACCTTAGAAAACAAGTGACTCATTTTATTATAAAACCTTAGGCAATTGATGCCTTGAAAACAAGTTGCCTCTTCACTAAAATCAAGTCATTTATCTTTCCATAAAGCAAATATAACTAACTTCCCATAAAGCCGTTATATTCACTTTATACCTTAGCCAAAAACAATTTCCTATCCAAGGGACTTATACGTTTAAAGCGGAACAAGTATCACATACTTTAAAACTCTTGAAGTCCCTTAACTTAAATAAAACTTAAGACATCCTTTATACTTTCAAAGAAGTGAGTAAATCTCCCAACTCACCCGACTTGGCTATTCACACTACTAGTAAAGGATATCAAGGTGTCAGACGTCTACTAGTACTACATCGTGCAACTAGTCATGCTCAAAGATAGGAAAAGTTCTACATAGAGTAGATCACTGACTACCTCTTAACTTCTAAGAGTAACAGGAAACATGAAATGATACCACGGTATATTCCATACATAGAATCATGCCAAAGGAAGGAAGAGGTTCACATACCTCATGACGATTGTCAACAAGTAGCAAAATGCTCCAAAGTACTTCAACCTTGAGCTATTCCATTCTTCAAGTAGGATACACTATACTAAGTACTTGACCTATAATGGTCACCATCGTCCATTAACCTCTTATTTCAAGCGTAGAATATTCTAAGTGCTAAGTCACTAAATTCTACGGAAAATCTGACGACACCTCCTTTGTTTTTACTTACTTTGCCACCTTTTTCAGGGCGAATACAATAACCAAACACGCCACATTTAAGGCCCAATCAATGAAATCAACAATGGGGATTACACGCTACTAGGCGTGTAAAATTCCGCCCACAAGCGATATCAAATTAATACAACTTACTAGGCCAATTCGGCTAAATATTAGTACAAAAATATAAATACTAATCCAATATCAATTTCAATCCAAGTTATTAGACTAACAAGATATCAACTCGCAATCGAAAATAACTACTATAATCTTCAGTCAACAACATGCGGCGATTCTAATAACGACTAAATTGCAATCCAACTTAACATGGCTTACATTACATTTCGGTTCCAAGGCTACAATCAATCCATAATCCTTATAAACTTCAACACATATTCTTCATGCTAGCAACAAGTATAGATAACAACAATATATATTTTCTTGTAACTCTTTCAAAGAACTCTATTATACCTCAACGAATATTAATCTTAATCTTAAAATCCGAAGTCGCTCGTTAGAAATCTAGAGACTCTTCAAGACACTTCAATCCGCTCCTTGAGACCCTTAGAGCAACACCAACAATTTTCCTTCAAACTTCTAATCCAAAACCTAGAAAGCCACTAGGTTTTCACTTTGCGACTAATCTGAAAACTCTCTTTCAGGGATTTTCTATTGAGATATGATTACACTACCCTCAAGAACCTTGGTTTAAAGTGGGAGATTATTGGACAAGAAACAAATTTTTTCCTTCTTGTTGGACATGAACAGTGAGCTAGCTAGCTTGTTCTTCCAATTTTTCTTGAAAATTTCTAAGTGTTAGACAAAGTCTTGCTACTACTAGTATAATAAAGGGACATGGAGGGTTAAGATGTGAACAATTGGGTGGCTAGGATGATCTCTTAATAAAAATCAAGACTTGTGGGACCTTTGACTTTGGTCAATTTTCTCAAGCTCACACTTGCAAGACTTGTCTTGCAACAAAGGTCGATGACCGCTTTAGCCCTTGCTAGATTTCGTCCAAGGCATCATTTAAGGGGGTGACACGTGTCGCCCTCCCATTCGTCAAAATAATACGATTTCCGACAATTTCATATTTCCGATAAATTTTTACAAGTCTCAAATTTAACACTTGCGAGTTCTTACGTACATGCTTAAAACATGTCCTGTAATTACGGGGTGTAACACTTATGAAGATTTTTCTAGGGTTTCATTTTGCGACTTTTGGAAAAAAGTAGTATTTCCGGGCTCCTAGTATTAAAACAACTTTGGAATACTACTAGGGATACTAGGCCAAGGTACTAGGGATAATACTACAATACTCAAAGTATTTTTACTCAAGAGGGGGAGGGGGACGAAAACTCAAGCTCAAAGGGAGGGAGTATTTGCCTTGAAAGCTCTTAAGTGGAATGAATTTTAGTCATCAACTAAGGGGGTATATATAGGGGATTCAAGGGTCAAGATCTATGCAAGGTGTGTGGTGAGATCTTGGGACAAGTGTGTGTGGGTCCCACCCTCCAAATGGCTTCACAAGACTTGGGACAAGTGGCTTGCCACTTGTCCCTACCATTTTGGCCAAGCCAAGTGTCACTCAAGAAACGGCCAACCATGGCCACATGGGGGTGACACGTGTCGCCCCCCGATTGGTCCAAAATATTTCGTCTTCCGAAAATATCCAAAATACCGAAAATCTCAAAAACAAAGCGGGCCCAAAATCAGTAAATTTCTCCGTGGGCCCAGCGTGACCATTTGAAAATAAAATCCCAAAATTCTAATATAATCCAAGAAGTCCAACTACCAAATCTGGGAATCCAATTCTCATTAACGAACCTTTTTCTTCACAAAAACCGGAAACTTTTCCGTCGAAAAATCACATCTTTCTTTCTTTTCAAAATTTCTGTCGCATTCTCGTACGTACATCCCCACATACATTGTGACGCCCCGAACCCGGGCCCGTCACTGGTGCCTTACCCCGGGCACCCTAGTGATACAACATCAGAGAAAACCAGCGGAAATAAAAACTTTACACAAGAAATAAGAGATATAATAAATAAACAAAGCAACCAAAGCAGTTGCCTTGGTATATACATAAAACACGAGCAGTTTAATCCTTTTACAACCACGCCTACAATGATACTACGGACCTTAAGATTTATACAACAACTATGGCGGACAGGGGCCCGCCATACCACGAACGTCTAAGAACTTACGGACTGTGGTAACATACCAAAGATAAGCCTCGGACGGGCGGAGCTTCCCAAAATGTGAAATGAGATCCTAAACGCGGGGATCGGCGGTAGATGTACCTCACTGCGGCATGAACGCGGCCCCCGAAGGAGGTCGCAACAGTACCAAGTATGTGAAATCAGAAATCAGTAAATGAAATCATAATAGTCTATATAAAGCGGAGACATGTATGATGACCAAACTACGATATATAACATATAACGATTACATCAAGGCGAGGACTCACGCCTCCAAATTATCACTCGTGCGTGGAATTTCTTCCTCACCGCGATTTATGATATAACCATACCAAGGATTATACATGAACACCATGTCCCACTGTGTTATAAAAACCGTGCAGACAAGTATAACTACGAGATCCGGCCGTACCAATAATACAATGCAACCAAAACACGGCCGTCACGGGGCAAGTGCGAGAGCCGACTCATCGGATACCAAGGCCGGTCACGCACTGACCGGGCAAATCTGGCTGACCACGGGGACCAAGGCCGTATCACGAAACCGTCACTATCTTGAGCGGGGCAAGTCAGGGTGACTACGGATACCAAGGCCGAATCGGTCACGAGGCGGCAAGTGCGAGCCGACCACGGATACCCAGCCGAACAAGAAGAAACCTCGTGGAGAGCTAGTCCATGGAATAACACTATCAACGAGCATACCCGTGGAATTCTCCATCACGCGATGTCCAAGTAAGTTCTCAACAAGTCGAGGCCTACTATCGAGACGCCGGTATCTGAAATACCACACTTGCACAACAAAGGCTATCATCACAAGCATAGGCAAGTTTCACACAACAAGCCTAGGCAAGTTTCACAACAACAAGCATAGGCAAGTTTCACACAACTCAAAGTACTTTCATTTTATGCCAAAGTCCGGGTTTTTAACTCCAAAGTACTACATACGTTAAGTTCTTTTAAAAGAGATCCATTACTTTTATAAAAGTCACCCGATACGTAGTATTAGAATGACCAACCCACATTCCTTTTCAAAATCAAGTAACAACATTCTTTTCCTAAGTTCGGTTTGCCTAGTTTGATTACTCAAGCTTCTCATTTTCAAAAGGTTTCATAGTTCATAAACTTAATCACTTGATTCCTTTTAGAATAATTGAGTAAATTATGTCGTGCGTGAGTAGGTTATTCTTGTTTACAACATTCTTATTACATGACCATGATCTAGAAAATGTAATATCATTTTGTCTCATCTTAGTTTCTATGCGGATGGAGGTTTCTCTTGGTTTTAATACAATTCATCATTATTCAATACATTTTCCTTTATTAACGCATTGCAGTGGTGCGCCGATACACATTACGATTTCGAAATCAAGAAAACATTATCCCTTTAAATAAAATCAAGTACTCATTACTCACGAATGAGGTTTCACACAAACATTCACATTAAAACAAATAAGTTAAGTCTCTTATCTTATAAGATCAAGTCTCTTAACTTCTAACATCAGTAAACCATTCTTAAGCCGTTATACCTAACTTCCCATAAAGCTAGTATAACTCTTAAGTTTTCAAAGCACAATACTACACTTCTTTCAAAACGATTCATAAATCTTTTGAAATACTTCAAGTTTTATTATAACGCCCAAGCGCTTATAAATCAAATCAATTATCTTTTAAAAAACCACAACCCATTTTCTTACCTACATAAAGCGCTTATAACCAACTTCCCATAAAGCGTTATAACACTTTATGTTTCAAACCAATCAAATACATTAAACACGTATGCGTCTACCGTACTACATAGTTACACACATATCATGCTAGAAGAGATAGGAAGAGGTTCACATACCTCGCGGCAGTATCGACTAATAGCAAAGCGTAACGCCGAACCGGGCGTTCTGGTGCCTTACCGGGCACCCTAGTGATACAACATCGAGAGAACACCGTGAAAATAAAACATGAAACAAGAGATATAATAAATAGACAAAGCAACCAAAGCGATTTGCCTTGGTATATACATAAAACCGACAGTTTAATCCTTTTACAACCCCGCCACAACAGATTCTGCGACCTTAAGATTTACAACGACTATGACGGACAGGGCCCGCCATACCAGAATGTACAAGAACCTACAACTCGAGAACACATACCAAAAGATAAGCCTCGGAAACGGAGCTTCCCAAAACGCCAACCGAGATCACGAGGCGAGGATCCACGACCGATGTACCTCCACTGCGGCATGAACGCAGCGGCCCGAAGGAGGTCGATCTAACAGTACAGTATGTGAAGCGTCAAATCACGTAAATGAAATCATAATAGCTTAACAAGCGGAGACATGTATGATAACCAAAATACGACGCAACATAAAGCGATCAAGTCGAGGACTCACGCCTCAAAGTCACCACTCAAATATAACTATGGGTCTCACGCCCATAACATCCATCTGTTCGCATCGTGGCGCGTGCCGGAATCTTGCCTCGGTGTAGACATGTCCATGATGCAACAATAATAACAAGGCCGCGTGGCCACATGCCCCGGAATCGCGACGGTGTAGACATGCCCATGTAACCTCAATAAGAATATCTTGGTCAACCACGCGCGTGGCCATGCCCCGGAATCTTGCGACGGTGTAGACGCGTCCATGTTGCAACAATAATAACAAGGCCGCGCCATGCGCGTACCGGAATCTGCATCGGTGTAGGCGTGTCCATGTTACCTCAATAACAATATCTTGGGTGGTCAACCACGCGTGGCCACATGCCCCGGAATCTGCATCGGTGTAGACATGTCCATGTGACATCAACAACAAGGCGAAGAATCAAAATGGAAACATACGGTGGAATTCTCTATCACTACCAAAGACGTCCAAGTAAGTTCTCAACAAGTCAACGGCCTCTATCGAGAGACACGGTAATACGTAAATACCACACCGCACAACAAAGGCTATCATCACAAGCATGGCAAGCTTCACACAACTCAAGTACTTTCATATTATGCCAAAGTCGGGTTTTAACCCCAAGTACTACATCGTTAAGTTCTTTTAAAGAGATCCATTACTTTTATAAAAGTCACCCGATACAGTAGTATAAGAATGACCAACCCACATCCCTTTTCAAAATCAAGTAACAACATTCTTTTCCTAAGTTCGGTTTGCCTAGTTTCAATTACTCAAGCTTCTCATTTTCAAATGGTTTCATAGTTCATAAACTTAATCACTTGATTCCTCTTTAGAACAATTGAGTACTATCAGTCTCACGTGAGAGTAGGTTATTCTTGTTTACAACATTCTTATTACAATGACCATGATCTAGAAAATGTAATATCATTTTGTCTCATCTTAGTTTCTATGCGGATGGAGGTTTACTGGTTTTTAATACAATTCATCATTATTCAATACATTTTCCTTTATTAACGTTGCAGTGGTGCAGCCGATACATTCGATTTCAAATCGGTAAAACATTATCCCTTTAAATAAAATCAAGTACTCATTACTCACGAATGAGGTTTCACAAACATTCACATTAAAACAAATAAGTTAAGTCTCTTATCTTATAAGATCAAGTCTCTTAACTTCTAACATCAAGAAACCATTCTTAAGCCGTTATACCTAACTTCCCATAAAGCTAGTATAACTCTTAAGTTTTCAAAGCACAATACTACACTTCTTTCAAAACGATTCATAAATCTTTTGAAATACTTCAAGTTTTATTATAACGCCCCAAGCCAGTTATAAATCAAATCAATTATCTTTTAAAAACAAAAACCCATTTTCTTACATACATAAAGATTTTATAACCAACTTCCCATAAAGCCGATATAACACATAATGTATCAAAACAATCAAATACATTAAACACGTATGCGTCTACCGTACTACATAGTTACACACATATCATGCTAGAAGAGATAGGAAGAGGTTCACATACCTCGCGACGATTTAACGACAATAAGCAAAAGGCTCCAAGTACTACAACGCTTGCTAGCCCTTTCCTCCTCAGGTAGAATCGCTACTCTTAGTACTTCCACCTATAAAGGCCACAAACGTCTATTATCATCTAGACCACAACGTAGAATATTCTACAGAAAATTCGGCGATCTCCACATACAGCGTAAATCTCCTTCTCTATCGGTAGGCTACCAAGCCAACCGGGGTTTTACACGCCTAACCGGACGTGTACAACTCTACTACAAAGTAATACTACACAAGTCTCATGTCTGAATCCCTATGTAATTACTGATTCGATTCGATTCTTAATTCTTCAGGCTTAAGTCAAAAGACATTGCCACAGTACTAAGTATAGTTCTATATATAGTATACCTCAACTATATATTCTTACAATATGTAATTTCCGATTACAATAGAAGGACAGTAGTGTTTACCTCGATAAGCCCATAATTATCCAAGTTAAATGTCGATCCTTAGCAACGTTTAGCTCCTCCTCCGAGTGCTCCAATCCGCACCAAACAACCCTTAGAAGTTCTACGCAACTTCTACTCCATACTTCAACAACGGGTGAAGATTTTCCTTAGGGTTTCGGTTTGAGACTAAAGGGACAAAAGGTAGTATTTCCGGACTCTACGTATAGAGGTAACTTTGGAATACTACAAGGTAAAAGGCTAAGGTATTTTGGGCATTATAACAATACTTGGAGGAGTATTTCAATACCACAAAGGGGGATGTATTATACGAAACAACTAGGCTAGGGGGAGGGGGTACCCCACGGCTAGACCTCACAAGGGGGGGAGACCTCTCGGCCACGCTCCACAACGGGGGGGAGGGCTTGGACGAATTTCAACACACAAAGGGGGAGAGATTTCAAGACTTGGAAATGATTTTTGGATGAAGAAAGTTCATCAACTAAGGGGGTATTTATAGCAAACCCAAAGGCCAACCAATGGCCAAGATTTAGTAAGTGCAAGGCAAGTGTAAGGCCAAGATCAAGCCAAGTGCACCCACAAAACACTCCACAAAACACTCCACAAAACAAGCCACAAAACTAGGCACAAAGGAGGGACCAATCGGCGAGGCCAAGCCCCCTCTTTGCCGTCAATGAGGTGACAAGTGTCACCTCCGTTGGTCCAAAAATGTTCCGTCGCTCGGAAAAATCCGCAAAAATACTAAATGACATAGCGGAATTTTCCCAACGTGGTATGGAAACGTTTAGTCGAAAACGACTTAATCGGCACTTGTGCCCAAATCGAATCAATGCCTACTTAAGGCTCAAATTTAAATGCGTCGTCCATACGTACATACTCAAAATACGGGTATAACATTCTTCCCTTAGAAACATTCGTCCGAATGTTCCTTCTAGGTCTCAAACAAGCGGTACGGTATAGTCTTCACTGCTATACTTACGAAAACGATCATGCCACACCTGGCCATAAAACACACGTTCACTTCTCCCCTTTCTCGTAGTACTCGTCTCGAACACTCGAACTCGTTACGGTATCCGTACCACATACACTTCACAACACGTTTCCAACCCGAGTCCCTACCTCCAAACTTGGTCATCTCACTAACCTCGATTTCCCCTAAGGCCATTCCCGGCCTTCACGAACAGATTCTGATCGACGTACCTATGAACTCATACGATGGTCATCTAAACTTGGGCCTAGCACCCTCGTGACCACGCCACTGGCGGGACCACGAGTGACCGCCGCCGAAGCGGGGCGGGTTGACCCTCAACATGGCTGACGACCCACTTAACGCATCACGCTCTTGTCCCCCGATCCGGAACAATCTTACCTCTACAGGTCATGAAAGCTACCACTTCCATTTCACATTACCCAGGGACTGATCACACAAACATATCCCACGTACACTACGCACTCTGATAAAGGTCAAACATAAAATAGATCTTTTACTCAAGACGACCTTACGTAAGGTCTCAATCGTGACCACGATCTGAGGTTCATACTTGCCATGACCCCATACTTAGCCTCCCAACTAACCATGTTTTCTAACTCACAATTAACACAACGCTATTCGCACATAGCACACATAATAATGAGATCATCATATCGCGTACCAAAACTCTAGAGGTTAAGGATATACGAAGCTACCGCTCCATTCTAATCATAGGCACGCCTGCAGGCGCATAAGCTATGAAGGTGATGAACCACCATCGATCACGAAGGGTGAGTCGTCTTTGCTGAACCTCTCTTATAAGCACGATCTCTCTTCACATGTACGACGGCGCGGGAATAACAAGCTCCTTGGTACTACGACACTCCCGAAATGCGGTCTACCACATCGACCACGAGGTAGGGGTATTGCATCGGCCAACACCCTACTCCTCAACATTCGAAACACAGGAGCCACGACCGCTCACGAATATCCCAAGGTCCCGGTGCGGAGGACCACTCAGAATGGCGGAGGTACAAAACTAGTATCTTCTTGGCGGTCCGCCTCGAAGGTCGCTAAAATATCCGCCGTCTTGGCCTCTTCTGGCGGTCCGCTGCGTCGATCTCTGCGCTCGCCGCGCCAAGTGCATGAGCACGTATGCGGGCAATGTCCATGCGGTGAAGAAACACGAACAACTCTGCTAGGTAATCATCGAGCCACAGTAACATATCGGTGCACTCGATCCTCCATACTAGCTACTAATGCGGGAACATACCGCCGATGAGTCGAACTCCACATTGTACTCCCGGCTATGCGCGGTTCGCCTCAACATCAAAAATCGCCGGCGAGCCCTCCTCATGCGTGAGGCAAGAAATGTGCCGAGAAGGCCCCGAAAACTCATCCCAAGCGGTGGAAGTGCATGCTCTCCCGGGAAAGCTCCCACGAGTCAAACGATCATGCGGTATCACGCGGCCGATCGCGAACCAAATGTCACCGACTCAGTCTCTGAAGCCTTGATCACCCGCATGATCCTCTGCAACTGACGGATGAACTCCTGCGGATCATCCTCCGGTCTCGACCCGTAAAACTCAGGCGGGCTACAACTAAGGAAATCCCGTAGCCTCAAACTGTCTGCCCTCGGGTGCACTACAGTCTTCTTTGGGCCCCAGGCTGCTGCGTCCGGCCTATCCTCATATCGGCCTGACCACGGCCAATAATCGGCCATCTCGCGTGACCCATCTCCCGCTCGGTGCATGGGGCGGAGGCTCAGTCTTGTAGTCTCAGCAGCCACTGCTGCGGCTCTAAACTCTGCTGGTGCTGGCGGCGTCGCAAAACTCGCCGTCTGAAGCACTACCTCAGGTACTGACCGGGCCTGCGCCCTCGTACTCCTCTGAATCCCACTAGCAGCTCCGCCGTGCCTTGCCCTCGGGCCTGGTTGCCTTTCGCGAGCATGGCGGTAAAAGCGAAACACGTCGAGAGGTCCACTTACAACACGACTCTAAGGCACGATCTCGGAATGAGAAGAATGAAACCAATCCTAAATGTCCTATAGCCTCACGATTATAGATGTGGTGCACAACACACCGATAATCAAGACTTACTAGACACGATGGTAGACACTTTCCGAGGATTAAGCGCTCTGATACCACTTTGTAACGCCCGAACGGGCAGATTCGTGCCTTACCGGGCACCTAGTGATACAACATCGAGAGAACACGTGGAAAATAAAACATGAAACAAGAGATATAATAAATAGACAGGCCAACCAAAAGCGATTGCCTTGGTATATACATAAAACGACAGTTTAATCCTTTTACAACCACGCTTACAGTGATTCTACTGCACTCAAGATTTACAACGACTATGACGGACAGGGCCCGCCATACCACGAATGTACAAGAACCTACCTCGGGGAACACATACTAAAAGATAAGCCTCGGAGAAACGGAGCTTCCAAAACGCTGGCGAGATCACGAGGCGAGGATCCACGGCCGATGTACCTCCGCTGCGGCATGAGCGCGGCCCGAGGAGGTCGATGCAACAGTACCAAGTATGTGAAGCGTCAAATCACGTAAATGAAATCATAATAGCTTAACAAGCGGAGACATGTATGATAACCAAAATACGATGCGCAACATAAAAGCGATCAAGTCGAGGACTCACGCCTCAAAGTCACCACTCAAATATAACTATGGGTCTCACGCCCATAACATCCATCTGATCGCATCGTGGCGCGTGCCGGAATCTTGCCTCGGTGTAGACATGTCCATGATGCAACAATAATAACAGGCGCGTGGCCACGTACCGGAATCTTGCGACGGTGTAGACATGCCCATGTAACCTCAATAAGAATATCTTGGTCAACCCGCGCGTGCGCATGCCCCGGAATCTGCGTCGGTGTAGACGCGTCCATGTTGCAACAATAATAACAAGGCGCATGGCCGTACCGGAATCTTGCGCCGGTGTAGACATGTCCATGTTACCTCAATAACAATATCTTGGGTGGTCAACCTCGCGTGGCCCACATGCCGGAATCTTGCATCGGTGTAGACATGTCCATGTGACATCAACAACAAGACGATAATCAAAATGGAAACATACGTGGAATTCTCTATCACTACCAAGACGCGTCCAAGTAAGTTCTCAACAAGTCAACGGCCCTCATCGAGAGACACGGTAATACGAAATACCACATTTGGCACAAAGGCTATCATCAAGCATAGGCAAGCTTCACACAACTCAAAGTACTTTCATATTATGCCAAAGTCGGGTTTTAACCCCAAAGTACTACATACGTTAAGTTCTTTTAAAGAGATCCATTACTTTTATAAAAGTCACCCGATACCGTAGTATAAGAATGACCAACCCACATCCTTTTCAAAATCAAGTAACAACATTCTTTTCCTAAGTTCCGGTTGCCTAGTTTCAATTACTCAAGCTTCTCATTTTCAAATGGTTTCATAGTTCATAAACTTAATCACTTGATTCCTCTTTAGAACAATTGAGTAATATAAGTCTCACGTGAGTAGGTTATTCTTGTTTACAACATTCTTATTACTGACCATGATCTAGAAAATGTAATATCATTTTGTCTCATCTTAGTTTCTATGCGGATGGAGGTTTCTCGGTTTTAATACAATTCATCATTATTCAATACATTTTCCTTTATTAACGTTGCGATGGTGCTGCCGATACACATTACGATTTCGAAATCGGTAAAACATTATCCCTTTAAATAAAATCAAGTACTCATTACTCACGAATGAGGTTTCACACAAACATTCACATTAAAAAAAATAATTTAAGTCTCTTATCTTATAAGATCAAGTCTCTTAACTTCTAACATCAAGAAACCATTCTTAAGCCGTTATACCTAACTTCCCGTAAAGCTAGTATAACTCTTAAGTTTTCAAAGCACAATACTACACTTCTTTCTAAACGATTCATAAATCTTTTGAAATACTTCAAGTTTTATTATAACGCCCCAAGCCAGTTATAAATCAAATCAATTATCTTTTAAAAACCACAACCCATTTTCTTACCTACATAAAGCTGTTATAACCAACTTCCCATAAAGCCGTTATAACACTTTATGTTTCAAACAATCAAATACATTAAACACGTATGCGTCTCACTGCTACATAGTTACACATATCATGCTAGAAGAGATAGGAAGAGGTTCACATACCTCGCGACGATTTAACGACAATAAGCAAAATGCTCCAAGTACTACAACGCGCTGGCCCTTTCCACTCCCCGAGTAGAATCCGCTACGCTTAGTACTGCCACCTATAAAGGCCACCACCGTCGATTACCATCTAGACCACAACGTAGAATATTCTACAGAAAATTCGGCAGCATCGCCCCCCCCCGCCACAGCGTAAATCTCCTTCTATCGAGTGGCTACCAAGCCAACCGAGGGGTTTTACACGCCTAACCGGGCGTGTACAATTCTACTACGATAATACTACACAAGTCTCATGTACATCCTATGTAATTACTGATTGATTCGATTCTTAATTCTTCAGCTTAAGTCAAAAGACATTGCCACGATACTAAGTATAGTTCTATATATAGTATACCTCAACTATATATTCTTACAATATGTAATTTCGATTACAATAGAAGGGCGATGAGTGTTTACCTCGATAAGCCCATAATTATCCAAGTTAAATGTCGATCCTTAGCAACGTTTAGCTCCTCATAAGTGCTCGATCCGCACCAAACAACCCTTAGAAGTTCTACGCAACTTCTACTCCAT
The DNA here is from genome assembly GCA_029844215.1 of Przewalskia tangutica. NCBI lineage: Eukaryota > Viridiplantae > Streptophyta > Magnoliopsida > Solanales > Solanaceae > Przewalskia > Przewalskia tangutica. The sequence continues at coordinate 56,177,628 of CM056739.1, forward strand.
ACTTCAACAACGGGTGAAGATTTTCCTTAGGGTTTCGGTTTGAGACTAAAGGGACAAAAGGTAGTATTCGGACTCTACGTATAGAGGTAACTTTGGAATACTACAAGGTAAAAGGCTAAGGTATTTTGGGCATTATAACAATACTTGGAGAGTATTTCAATACCACAAAGGGGATGTATTATACGAAACAACTAGGCTAGGGGAGGGTACCGCGGCTGAACCTCACAAGGGGAGGAGACCTCTCGGCCAAGCTCATGAGGGGAGGGCTTGGGCAATTTCAACACACAAAGGGAGAGATTTCAAGACTTGGAAATGATTTTGGATGAAGAAAGTTCATCAACTAAGGGGTATTTATAGCAAACCCAAAGGCCAACCAATGGCCAAGATTTAGCCAAGTGCAAGGCAAGTGTAAGGCGAAGATCAAGCCAAGTGCACCCTGAAAACACTCCACAAAACACTCCACAAAACAAGCCACAAAACTAGGCACAAAGGAGGGACCAATCGGCCAAGGCCAAGCCCCTCTTTGCGTCAATGAGGTGACAAGTGTCACCTCCCGTTGATCCAAAATGTTCCGTCGCTCGGAAAAATCCGCAAAAATACTAAATGACATAGCCGGAATTTTCCCAACGTAAGCTGTGGAAACGTTTCGTCGAAAAACGACTCTAATCGGCACTTGTGCCCAAATCGAATCCAATGCCTAACTTAAGGCTCAAATTTCGTACGTACGTCCATACGTACATACTCTGAAAATACGGGGTATAACAAAAACGCTCCAAACAGTCGGCTACTCCTTAAGCCAAGTAAATCGCGCCACACGTAGGTACTTCAACCTATAAGGCCACAAGGCGCCTATTATCATCTAGACCACAACGTAGAATATTCTACAGAAAATTCGGCAAAGATCTCCCCACGCGGCGTAAATCTCCTTCTCTATCGAGGCTGCGAAGCCAACGAGGAGGGTTTCACACGCCTAACCGGACGTGTACAATTCTACAACACAGTAATACTACACAAGTCTCATGTCTGATTCGATTCTTAATTCTTGGGCTTAAGTCAAAAGACATTGCCACGATTACTAAGTAGTTCTATATATAGTATACTTCACTATATATTCTTACAACATGTAATTTCCAATTACAATAGAAGAACGATGAGTGTTTACCTCGATAAGCCCAAAATTATCCGAGTATAATGTCGCGCCTGAGCAAGGTTTAGCTCCTACTCCAAGTGCTCCAAACCGCTCCAAACAACCCTTAGAAGTTCTATCCAACTTCTACTCCAACACTTCACCCACCAGTGAAGGGTTCCTGCGGGTTTCGGTTTGAGACTAAAAGGACAAAAGGTAGTATTTCGGACTCACGTATAGAGGTAACTTTGGAATACTACAAGGTATAAGTCTAAGGTATTTTGGTCATTATATCAATACTTGGAGGAGTATTTTAATACCACAAAGGGGGTACCACACGAGAACAACACCACAGGGAGGGGGTGTTCTCGGCTTTAGGCTCAAAGGGAAGGTTTCGGCCAAAAGGCCTTCCTGAGGAGAGGGGCTCTTGGACGCGCGTCAACAAGAGGGCGGGGAGGGGTTCTCAAGACTTAGGCAAGTGAAGAGTGGATGAAGACGTCTTCAAAGAGAGGGGGTATTTATAGCAAAACTAAAGGCCAACGATGGCCAAGATCAAGCCATGTGCAAGGCAAGTGTAAGGCCAAGATCAAGCCAAGTGCACCACAAAACACTCCACAAAACACTCCACAAAACAAGCCACAAAGCAAGGCACAAAGAGAGCCAATCGGCGAGGCCAAGCCTTCTCTTTGCCGTCAATGAGGTGACAAGTGTCGACCTCCCGTTGTCCAAAAATGTTCCGTCGCTCGGAAAAATCCATAAAAATACTAAATGACATAGCGGAATTTTCCCAACGTAGTAATGGAAACGTTTGTCGAAAAACGACTCCTTTCGGCACTTGTGTACAAATTTCGAAACTATGCCTACTTAAGGCTCAAATTGTACACGTCGCCTCACGTCATACTCTGGAAACACGGTATAACATTCTTCCCTTAGAAACATTCGTCGAATGTTCCTTCTAGTCTCAAAGCAAGCGGCGTCGGTATAGTCTTCACCGCTTATCGTGCGAAAACAATCATGCCACACCGCCACAAAACACACGTTCACTTCTCCCTTTCGTAGTACTGCGTCACGAACACTCGAACTCGTTCTAGTATCCGTACCACATACATCAGCGCACATTACCAACCCTTGGAGTCACTACCTCGAACATGGTCATCTCACTAACCTCGATTTCCCTAAGGCCATTCCGGCCTTCGAACTGATTCTGGTCGAACACACACGAACTCATCGATGGTCAACTAAACTTGGGCTAGCACCCTCGTGACCCTACCACTGGCGGGACCACCCTGACCCACCCCAAACCGGGTTCTGGGTTGACCATGAAATGGTCCCGACCCGACCCCAACGCGCTAACTCTTGTTCCCGATCCGGAACAATCTTACTATTTCACATCATGAAAGCTACCACTTCCATCTCACACTACCCGAGGACTTACCTTTTCACTAACTGGTTTCTAAATCACATTTTAGCACAAAGCTATCCAAACATAACATTAAACACATCAACAACATCAATACAAACAAAACTCTAGAGGTTAAGGATATACGAAACTAGGCGGTTCAAGGACCGCTAAAGCTGGAACTCAGCTGCGACCTCTGGGGCCTTGGTGTACAAACATCCCTTCGCTACGGAAGGTGAAGAACCCGCAATCGCTCTAGTAGTCCATGCTATCCTACCAGTGCTACCCGGTCGGACGATCTCTTGCGGACGGCCTGCTGGCGCAAAAATAACAATCTCAAAGTTAGTGCGACACTCTCATATGAAGCTTTCCATGGCGGCTGAGACAAGGGCAACCTCATCCGCGAGCACTCACGCTCTCCCGAAAATCTGAAACACAGGAGCCAGGCACGCTCACGAATATCTGAAGGTCGAAAGGCTGTGGAGGACCACTCTGTCTTGTGGAGGTACATAACTAGTCTGCTCTTTGGCGGTCCGCCTCGAAAGTCACCAAAGGACCTGCTGTTCGGCCTCTTCTGCGACTTTGGTCATTCAGTCGATTTATCCGCTCCTCACATCCAAGTGTATGCGCTGCGTGCGGGCAATGTCCATGCCGGTGAAGCTACACGAACAACTCTGCAAGGCAATCATCGAGCCACGTAACATATCGGTGCACTCGATCCTCCATACTAGCTACTAACGCGGGGGCGTCGGCGATGAGTCGAACTCCACATTGTACTCCCGAACGTCGCGGATTCTGCAGTAACACCAAAAATCTGTCGGCCCGAGCCCTCGCCATGCGGGAGGCAAGAAATGTGCAAGAAAGGCCTGCGAGAACTGCGTTCCATACGGCTGAAGCGCATGCTCTCCCTGGACAGCTCGAGAATCAAACCGATCATTGCGGTATCACGCGATTGATGTGAACCTAGGGCCACCGACTCGATCTCCGATGCCTTGATCACTCGCGATCATTTATGGCGTCGGATGAACTCCTGCGGATCATCCTCGGGCCTCGACCCATAAAACTCTGGCGGCTCTGACTCGGAAAATCCGAAGCCTCGAACTATCGATCTAGGGTGAACCGCGGTGCTCTTTAGGCTGGTGTCGGCTATCCTCAAGTCGGCCTGACCACGGCCATTAACTGGGCCCACTCCTTGTAACTCATCTCCTCTGCTCTAGACTGCGGGACTGGAGGCTCAGGTACTGTGGTCTCTGCCGCTGCTCTACTCGCAGCTCCCTCTGCTGCCTTGCCGCCGGGCGGGTTGCCTTTCGCGAGGCATAGCGGTAAAAACGAAACACGTCGGAGGGTCAATCTTATCACACGGCTAAGGCACGATCTCGGAATGAGAAGAATGAAACCAATCCTAAATGTCCTATAGCCTCGATTATAGATGTGGTGCACAACACACCGATAATCAAGACTTCTACTGAACGGTGCGTAGACACTTTCAGAGATTAATCGCTTCGATACCACTTGTGGCGCCGAACCGGGCGTCATCGGTGCCTTACCGGGCACCAGTGATACAACATCGAGAGAAAACCGGCGGAAATAAAAACTTTACACAAGAAATAAGAGATATAATAAATAAGCAAAGGCCACCAAAGCGATTTGCCTTGGTATATACATAAAACACGAGCAGTTTAATCCTTTTACAACCACGCCCACAGCGATTACTACGGACCTCTAAGATTTATACAACAACTATGACGGGGCGGGGCCGCCATACCCCTGAGCGCACAAGAACTTACGGACTCGAGGGTAACATACCAAAGATAAGCCTCGACGGAGCGGAGCTTCCCAAAATCTGAAATGAGATCCTAGCGGGGATCGGCGGTAGATGTACCTCTACCTGCGGCATGAACGCAGCCCCCCGAAGGAGGTCAGTACAACAGGTACCAAGTATGTGAAACTGTAAATACTGTAAATGAAATCATAATAGTCTATATAAAGCAGGAGACATGTATGATGACCAAACTACGATATATAACATATAACGATTACATCAAGCGAGGACTCACGCCTCAATTATCACTCGTGCGTGGAATTTCTTCCTCAAGCTTGGCGGTTTATGATATCACCATACCAAGGATTATACATGAACACCATGTCCCACCTGTGTTATAAAAACCGTACAGGACAAGTATAACTACCAGATCCGGCCGTACCAATAATACAATGCAACCAAAACACGAAGCCGTCTGGGGCAAGTCACGAGAGCGACTACTGGATACCAAGGCGGTCACGCGGTGGCCGGGGCAAGTACGGTGACCACGAGGACCAAGCGTATCACGAAACCGTCACTATCTTGAGCGGGGCAAGTCGGTGACTACGGATACCAGGCGAATCGATCACGAGGCGGGGCAAATGCGAGCCGACCACGGATACGGCGAGCGATAAGAAACCTCATGGAGAGCTAGTCCGTGGAATAACACTATCAGCGAGAGCATACGTGGAATTCTCCATCACCGCCGGCATGTCCAAGTAAGTTCTCAACAAGTCGACCGCCTCTATCGAGAGCAGCGGTATCTGAAATACCACACTTGCACAACAAAGGCTATCATCACAAGCATAGGCAAGTTTCACACAACAAGCATAGGCAAGTTTCACAACAACAAGCATAGGCAAGTTTCACACAACTCAAAGTACTTTCATTTTATGCCAAAGTCGGGTTTTAACTCCAAAGTACTACATACGTTAAGTTCTTTTAAAAGAGATCCATTACTTTTATAAAAGTCACCCGATACGTAGTATTAGAATGACCAACCCACATTCCTTTTCAAAATCAAGTAACAACATTCTTTTCCTAAGTTCGGTTGCCTAGTTTCATTACTCAAGCTTCTCATTTTCAAAAGGTTTCATAGTTCATAAACTTAATCACTTGATTCCTTTTAGAATAATTGAGTAAATTATGTAAATGCGTGAGAGTAGGTTATTCTTGTTTACAACATTCTTATTACAATGACCATGATCTAGAAAATGTAATATCATTTTGTCTCATCTTAGTTTCTATGCGGATGGAGGTTTCTCTGGTTTTAATACAATTCATCATTATTCAATACATTTTCCTTTATTAACGCTGCGATGGTGCGTCGATACATTACGATTTCGAAATCGGTAAAACATTATCCCTTTAAATAAAATCAAGTACTCATTACTCACGAATGAGGTTTCACACAAACATTCACATTAAAACAAATAAGTTAAGTCTCTTATCTTATAAGATCAAGTCTCTTAACTTCTAACATCAAGAAACCATTCTTAAGCCGTTATACCTAACTTCCCATAAAGCTAGTATAACTCTTAAGTTTTCAAAGCACAATACTACACTTCTTTCAAAACGATTCATAAATCTTTTGAAATACTTCAAGTTTTATTATAACGCCCCAAGCCGCTTATAAATCAAATCAATTATCTTTTAAAACCACAACCCATTTTCTTACCTACATAAAGCGATTATAACCAACTTCCCATAAAGCGTTATAACACTTTATGTTTCAAACCAATCAAATACATTAAACACACGTACGCCTACCGCACTACATAGTTACACACATATCATGCTAGAAGAGATAGGAAGAGGTTCACATACCTCGCGGCAGTATCGACTAATAGCAAAACGCTCCAAACAAATGGCTACTCCTGCCAAGTAAATCGCGCCACACGTAGTACTTCAACCTATAAGGCCACAAGGCGCCTATTATCATCTAGACCACAACGTAGAATATTCTACGTAAAATTCGGCAAAGATCTCCCGCCACAACAGAAATCTCCTTCTCTATCGAGGCCGGCTACCAAGCCAACCAGAGGGTGGGGTTTCACACGCCTAACCGGACGTGTACAATTCTACAACACAGTAATACTACACAAGTCTCAGAATACGATTCGATTCTTAATTCTTCAGGCTTAAGTCAAAAGACATTGACACCGTACTAAGTAGTTCTATATATAGTATACTTCAACTATATATTCTTACAACATGTAATTTCCAATTACAATAGAAGGACAGTAGTGTTTACCTCGATAAGCCCAAAATTATCCGAGTATAATGTCGCGCCTGAGCAAGGTTTAGCTCCTACTCCGAGTGCTCCAAACCGCTCCAAACAACCCTTAGAAGTTCTATCCAACTTCTACTCCAAAACTTCAACCAACAGTGAAGGGTTCCTTAGGGTTTCGGTTTGAGACTAAAAGGACAAAAGGTAGTATTTCCGGACTCTACGTATAGAGGTAACTTTGGAATACTACAAGGTATAAGGCTAAGGTATTTTGGGCATTATAACAATACTTGGAGGAGTATTTTAATACCACAAAGGGGGGGTACCACACGAGAACAACACCCTAAGGGAGGGGGGGGTGTTCTCGGCTTTAGGCTCACAAAGGGGGAAGGTTTCGGCCAAAAGGCCTTCACAAGGGGGAGAGGGGCTCTTGGACGAGAGTCAACAAGAGGGAGGGGAGGGGTTCTCAAGACTTAGGCAAGTGAAGAGTGGATGAAGAAGTCTTCAAAGAGAGGGGGTATTTATAGCAAAACCAAAGGCCAACCAATGGCCAAGATCAAGCCATGTGCAAGGCAAGTGTAAGGCCAAGATCAAGCCAAGTGCACCCACAAAACACTCCACAAAACACTCCACAAAACAAGCCACAAAGCAAGGCACAAAAGAGGGAGCCAATCGGCCAAGGCCAAGCCTTCTCTTTGCCGTCCAATGAGGGTGACAAGTGTCACCCTCCCGTTGGTCCAAAAATGTTCCGTCGCTCGGAAAAATCCGCAAAAATACTAAATGACATAGCCGGAATTTTCCCAACGTAAGCTGTGGAAACGTTTCGTCGAAAAACGACTCCTTTCGGCACTTGTGTACAAATTTCGAAACTATGCCTACTTAAGGCTCAAATTGTACACGTACGCCCTCACGTACATACTCTGGAAACACGGGGTATAACATACATACCCTGGAACTACGGGGTATAACATCAACTACCCTTTTTCATTTCACAATACTCAGGGACTTATCACACAAACATATCTCACGTGTACTATGCACTCCGATAAGGGTCAAACATAAAAATATAAATCTTTTACTCGAGATGGCCTAGCCTCTAAGGTCTCCACGTATAACATTCTAAGGCTCACACCTTCCCTTATCCCCAAACCTTACCCTTTTAACTAACCATGATTTCTAATCACAATTAACACAATGCTATCTGAACATAACACTTAAGATATACTCACCTTATCATACATACAAATCTCTAGAGGGTTAAGGATGTACCTGTATCTACTGCTTCACTCCCCTTTGTCGTTTTAATCAATTACGCTCATTGGGCGCATAGCTAGGAAGGTGATGAACTAGCCGCTGATCCCGGGCCGAAGTCTCTACATTTGCGCCACCTGGCCTGGACAATTTCTCGCAAAATGGCCCTGCTGGCCGCAAACATAACAAGTTGTCAAAGAAGTACGACACTCCCCACAATGACACTTTCCACAACGGCCACACCGAGGTGTGGGTGACCTCCTCTGGCTAACACCCTTTCCTCTCCGAACTACTGACCAGAATCGATCCGTAGGTTGAGTCCTCCTACTTGCATCCCTCCTACTAGGACACCCTTTCGACACATGGCCCTGACGGCCGCAGGTAAAACAAGCACCAACAACAAGAAGACATTCCCCGGGATGACGCCTGCCACACTGTGAATACTGAGGGAAAACTGAATCCGACTGGCTGGAACCTACGTGTATCTGTGAACCAGCCAGACTCGAGCTCGACCAACTCTCGCATACCCCGAATGTCTGAACCCCGCGAGGACCACTCAGATCGGGCGAGGCGCATAACCGGGCACGCTGGAGAAGGTCCGCCGAAGTTACCAAAGGACCTCGCTGCTCGCCTCTTCACGATCTTGGTTAACCCGTCGATCCCACGCTTTCGTCCCGCGCGCATAAGCTCAGACGCAGGCCATGCTCATGCCTGACTGAAGAGTTACTCTTGCACAACCCTCTCTTAGATACTCATCAAGACCCGTGATAAATCGGTACATAATATACTCCCTGGTCGCTAAATCCATAGCTAGTAACAGGGTCGTCTCTTTGCAATCTATACTTTCTGCTACTGGTCGTGGAACTGAAGATTCAAATATCATGGCCGCAGTAGCAACTGTTTCCGCTGTGCTAGACTCTGCTGGGACTGGCGGCATCGCAGAACTCCCCGAATGAAGCACCACCTCAGGTGATGGTTGGGCCTGTGCCCTCGTAACCTCTCGTGCTTACTCGCAGCCTCCGGCCGCTTGCCCTTCTGGGCCCGGGTTGCCTTACGCGGAGGCATAACTGGTAGGGGAAAGAAATACGTTAGAGGGGTCCAACTTATAACACAACTCTAAGGCACGATCTCAGAGTGAGAAGAATGGAAACCAATCCTAAATATCCTATAGCCTCCTGATTATTGGTGTGGTGCACAACACACCGATAATCAAGACTCTACTAGATACGGTCTATAGACACTTTCCGAGGATTAACTGCTCTGATACCACTTTTGTCACGACCAACCCGCTCGGATCGTGCCTTACCCTGTGCACCCAAGTAGACATACATCGAGTAATCTGGAATATAAAACAAGACATGAAATAATATGAAGTGTGAAATAGTTTATTCATAAAAGTTGCCTTTCGGCATATATAAACATAAACTTGAACAGTTACATGCCCTTTTACAAACTCTGCCCATAACAGTACTACATACCTCTAAGAGTTTTATAATAACAACGACGGGACAGGGCCCCGCCATACCCCTGAATGTAAGTACCTACAATGACAGGGGACTATACCAAGGATAAGCCTCCGGAGAAACGGAGCTTCCCAAAATGCTGAACTGTGATCCTAAGAGCGAGGATCGACGACTGGTGTACCTCTACCTGCGGTATGAACGCAGCCCCCCGAAGGAGGTCAGTACAACAGGTACCAAGTATGTGAAACTGAAAATACTGTAAATGAAATCATAGTAGTCTATATAAAGCAGGAGACATGTATGATAACCAAACTACCGTTCACAATAAATAAGCAGTCATGTCAAGTCAGGGACTCACGCCCTCAAAGTCATCACTCAAATATAACTATGGGTCTCACGCCCACAACATCAATCATGCCCGTGGAATACCTTCCTCACTGCCGGCAGTCTATGATATAAAAGCACCAAGGAATACACATGAACACCAGGTCCCACCTGTGTCATAATAAAACCGTACGGGGTAAGTACGAAGGCATAGCCGACTACTAAAACCCACGCATCAACAATGCTATAAAATCAGATCACGAGGTCTTTCTAGACCGCGCCATATGAACGAAGCGGGCCACTTGCCCTCAGTATCAATGTGCGCGTCAAATCCTGGAACTCACCGCAGCTCCGCATAGGCCACCTAGGCCCGCATGAGGTAATCCCCGCATCGAGGGTAGCTACTCCTCGGCATCGTCCTGGACTTTCGTAGTCCGCATGGCCACATGGACCGCATGAGGTATCCCCCGCGCACTAACCTGGAACTCTCGTAGCTCCGCATAGGTCACACAGACCCGCATGAGGTATCCCTCGCATCGGGGGGCAGCTTAACCCCCGATATATCATGTCAAGAGGTGAGTGGTACAATACTAACATAACAGCTTATCGTTAACAACATAAGCACAATCAAGGGACACCCCTTTACACAAACATCACAAGACACTAACACACGTAGCATCCTAACATGTTTACTTATCAAACCAACAAGAAAGTATTACAAGGCTATCACAAACCAACATAGTCAAGTTGTTCACATAAGGTACTTTCTATTTTATGCCAACAAGTTCGGGTTTTTATCCCCAAAGTACTTCATACATTATCTCTTAAAAAAAGATCATGTTTCTTTCACAAGAGTCACACGATACCCGTAGTATTAAAATAGAGTGACTATCTTTTTAAGTAAACCAAAACAATTTCCCTTTTTAAAGACAAGTAACAACCTTCTTTTCCCAAGTTCAAGTTTGCCTAAGTTCAAAGACTCAAGTCTCTTATTTTTGAAAGGTTTCGTAGTATATAGTCTTAATCACTTAATAATATAATTCTCTTTTAAAAAAATTCGAAAAACATATGCCTTATGTGTGAGTAGGTTATTCTTGTTCACAACAATCTTATTAAAGCAGCCATGATCTAGGAAATGTAATATCATTTCGTCTCATCTTAGCTTCTGTGCAGATGGAGGTTTCTACTGGTTTTAATAATACTAAATTAGTCAATACATTTCCCTTTATTAGCGCTGCAGTGGTTTGTTCGATACTTATTCTCATTTTCGAAATCAATACAAGGCGTTCATAAACAATTAAGTAAACCGTTCCTTTTATCTCTCTTAAGTCGTTATACCTAACTTCCCATAAAGCTAGTATAACTCTTAAGCTTTTAAAACCAAGTATTACTCTCCTTTCAAAAACGATTCTTAATTCTTTTGAAATACTTCAAGAATCTTATTATTTAGACTCAAGTCAAAAGACATCGCAGTAAAACCACGTTCAGTTAACACGCGTACGTCTACCGTACTATATATATTCTTTTAAAATATCATGCTCAAGAGGATAGGAAGAATCACATACCTCGCGACGATTATCGACAATTAGCAAAACGCTCCACCGCTATAACCCGGCTAGCCTTGTCCACCTTTCAAGTAGAACATGCTACTCGTAGAACTTTTAACCTATAAAGGCCATATACGTCTATCAACGTCCAGACTACTCTGTAGAATATTCTAAGCGGAGGCTTCTCTATTCTACGGAAAATTGGGCAGCACTTCCCTACCCGTTAAACTACACAAGTCTACTGTAAATACAGTCCTATGTAAGTACTGTTCAATCTTCTTCTTCTTATACCATCCTTCTATATATCTTATACTCATTTCTATACAACTACAGTATGTAATTTCCAATTACAATAGAAGGACAAGAGTATTTACCTCGATAAGCCCAAAATTATCCAAGTTTAAATGTCGATCCTGAGCAACGTTTAGCTCCTACTCTGGGCGCTCCAACCCGCTCCAAACAACCCTTAGAAGTTCTACAACTTCTTACTACATCAACCAATTATGAAGATTTTCCTTAGGGTTTCGTTTAGTGACTAAAAGGATATAAGGTAGTAGTATTTCCTGCTCTACGATAGAGGTAACTTTGGAATACAACAAGGTATAAGGCTAAGGTATTTTGGAATTGTAACAATACTTGGAGAGTATTTTTCTACCAAGGGGGGGGGGGGGTATTTCACGAGAACAACTCAAGAGGGGGGGTTTGTATTTCGGCTAGCACCACTAGGAAAAGGGGGGTACTTCTCGGCCAAGGGCCTCCCAAAAGGGGGAGGGGGAGCTCTTGGACGAGAGCTACACTAAGGGGGAGAGGGATTTTCAAGACTTAGAAAGTGTGGAGTGGATGAAGAAGTCTTCAACTAAGGGGGTATTTATAGGACTTTCAATGGCCAAGATTAAGGCAAGTGGAGGGCAAGTGGAGGGTGTAGATTTGTACATGTGCACCCTAGCCATCTGTTATACCCCGTATTTTTCCAGAGTATATACGTGAGGGCGTACGTATACAATTTGAGCCTTAAAGTAGGCATAGGTTCGAATTTGTGCATAGCTACCAAAAGGAGTCGTTTTTCGACGAAACGTTTCCACAGCTTTCGAAGGGAAAATTCCGGCTATGTCATTTATAATTTTTGCGGATTTTTCCGAGAGACGAAACATTTTGGACCAACGGGAGGGTGACATGTGTCACCCTCACATTGGCCGTGAGAAGTGGACGGCAAAGGCAAGCAAAGGCACGTTTTTTGTGCCTTGGGTTAGGTAGGATATTTGTGCAAGTTGGTGTGGTAGATGGATAAGGTCCACATGGTTGAAATCTAGCCCTACACTTGCACCACACTTGTCTTCATCTTGGCCATTGGTTGGCTTTCACTTGACCTATAAATACCCCTCTAGTTGAAGACATTCTTCATCCAAAAATTGAGCAATCTTTCTAAGTCTCAAACCCTCCCTCTCCCTCTTGTGATCTCGTCCACCACACACCCCTCCCCCTCTTGAAGGCCCCTTGGCCGAAACCTACCCCCTCCCCCTTTGTTGAGGCTTGGCCGTGGGGTACACACCCCCCCCCTAGCCTAGTTGTCTCGTATAAATACCCCTTGTTGTGGTATAGAAATACTCTCCTAGTATTGTTGTTATGTCCAAATACCTTGGCCCAAATACCTTGTAGTATTCCCAAGGTTACACTTATACAAGCCTAAAATACCATTATACTTCCTCGCCTCAAAACGAAACCCTAAGTAAATCTTCACCCGTAGTTGAAGTTATAAGTAGAAGTTGGTTAGAACTTCTAAGGGTTGGTTGAGCGGGTTAGAGCGCACTGAGTAGAGCTAAACCTTGCTCAGGATCGACATATAAACTCGGATAATTTTGGGCTTATCGAGGTAAACACTCTTGACCTTCTATTGTAATTGGAAATTACATGTTGTAGGAATATATAGTTGATGTATACTATATATAGTACAGAACATTATAATTGTGCGGCAATGTCTTGCGACTTAAGCCTGAATAATACTTACGGCAATGTCTTGCGACTTAAGCCTGAATTTTAAGAAGTGAACTGAACTGTAATTACATAGGACTGTATTACAGTAGGCTTGTGTAGTATTACTGTGAGTAGAATTGTACGCGTCCGGTTAGACGTGTTAACCCCCCCCCCCCCTGGTTGGCTTGGTAGCCGGCCTCGATAGAGGAGGAGATTTACGCTCATGGGGGAGGTGCCGAATTTTCAGAGAATATTCTACATTAAGATCTAAAGATATTAATAGGCGCCATTGTGGCCTCTATAGGTTGTAGTACTACGTGTGGAGTGACCGCTGATCGAGAGTGTAGCAGACGGTTTGAGGTACTTGGAGCGTTTTGCTATTAGTCGATACTCGTCGCGAGGTATGTGAACCTCTTCCTATCTTTCTAGCATGATATGTGTATAACTATGTAGTACGGTAGACGTACATGTGTTAAATGTATTTGATTGGTTTAAAACATAAAGGGTTATAACGGCTTTATGGGAAGTGGGTTATAACATCTTTATGTAGATAAGAAAAAGACTTTTGATTTTTAAAAGATAACGATTTGACTTATAACCGATCGGATGTAAAAGAACCTTGGAGTATTCTAAAAGATTAATAAACCTTTTTGAATGAAGTGTGTACTTGGTTTGAAAACATAAGAGTTATACCACTTTATGCAGGTTAGGTGTAACGCCCAAGAGAGATAAAAGAATGGTTTAATGGTTTAGAAGTTAAGAGACTTATTCTTAAAGGATAAGAGACTTGACTTAAAATGGATGTTTGTGTGAAACCTCATTCGTGAGTAATTAGTAGTTGTTTTTTGGAAGGAATAATGTTTTACTGATTTCGGAAATCAGAATGTGTATCGACAAACCACTGCAGCGTTAATAAAGGAAAATGTATTGTATAATTAAGTATTATTAAAACCAGTAGAAACCTCCATCTGCATAGAAGCTAAGATGAGACAAAATGATATTACATTTTCTAGATCATGGTTGCTTAATAAGATTGATTATGAACAAGAATAACCTACTCGCCTATGGCATATGTTACTCAATTGTTTTAAAAGAGATTAAGACATTGAACTATGAAACTTTTCAAAAAGAGACTTGCGTAATTAAATTAGGCAAACTGGAACCTTAGGGAAAAGAAAGGCATTGTGTTGTCTTAAAATGGTTTAAAGCATAAGGTGTTATAACAGCTCTATGGGAAGTTGGTTATAACGACCTTATGAAAACAAAAGAAAGGTTTTATCATTGGTTTTAACGTGGTAACTTGACTTTAAAAAAAGAAAGTATGGAAGTTGTTTTGGTTTACTTAAAAGATATAAGTCACTCTATTTTTATACTACGGGTATCGGGTGACTTTTATAAAAGGAATAAATCTCTTTAAAAGGAATTTAACGTACGTAGTACTTTAGGGTGAAAAACCGAACTTGGGCATAAAATGGAAGTACTTCGAGTTGTGTATAAACTTGCCTATGCTTGTTGTTGTGAAACTTGCCTATGCTTGTTGTGATAGCCTTTGTTGTGCAAAAATTGTGTTTCTATACTACCGCGTCTCTCGATGGAGGGTCGGATGACTTGTTGAGAACTTACTTGGACGTGACCGGCAGTGACGGATAAATTCCACGGGTACGTTCCTGTTGATAGTGTTACTTTGTTAATCGCTTTGGACATACTGACACGATGCGTAGCGCACGGGTATGCTTCCACTTTGATTACCGCTTTGTTGTCTTATTGTTTCCCTTTGGACATGCTGACACGATGCGTAGCGCACGGGTATGCTTCCATTTGGAATCTTTGTCTTATTGTTTCCTTCGACACGCCGACACGACGCGTAGCGCACGTATGCTTCCATTTGGAATGTTGTCTTATTGTTTCCTCGACACGCCGACACGACGCGTAGCGCACGCATGCTTCCATTTGGAATGTTGTCTTATCGTTCCCTTTGGACATACCGACACGACGCGTAGCGCACGGTATGCTCCCATTTGGATTCTTGTCTTGTTGTTATCATATCATGCATCGCCAAGAATGAGAAGGTACTCCAGGCAGATTGATGTTGTGGCGTGAGACCCGAATTGATATAATTGTTATGTGTGTGCATCGTAGTTTGGTTATCATACCGCCTCCCGCTTATAGACTATTATGATTTCATTTACGTGATTTTACGCTTCACATACTTGGTACTGTTATCGACCTCCTTCGGCCGCGCTCATGCCGCAGTAGAGTACATCTACCGTCGATCCCCGCGTTAGGATCCCATCTCGTTTTGGGAAGCTCCGTTCCTTCGAGGCTTATCTGCTGCATGTTACCCGAGTGCAGCAGGTTCTTGTACATTCTGTGGTATGGCGGCCCCGTCCCGTCATAGTTGTTGTATAAACTCTTAGAGGTGCAGTAATCGCAAGGTGGTTTTGTAAAAAGGATTAAACTGCTCGCTTTAAAAAGAGTTGCTTATATATATTTTTGGAAGGTAACCGCTTGGTTGGCTCGTTTCATTATCTTGTCTCATGTTCATGTTTAAGTTTTTATTTCCGCTGGTTTTCTCTCGATGTTGTATCACTAGGTGCCCGGGTAGGCACGACCACGCCCGGATCGGGTCGTGACAAAGTGGTATCGAGCGCTTAGTCTCGGAAAGTGTCTGCACCGTGTCTAGTAGAGTCTTGGTTATCGGTGTGTTGTGCACCACATCTATAATCGTGAGGCTATAGGACATTTAGGATTGGTTTCATTCTTCTCATTCCGAGATCGTGCCTTAGAGTCGGTGATGAGTTGAACCTCCTCGACGTATTCCTTTCCTTTACCGCTATGCCTCCGCAAGGCAACCCGCCCGTGGCGGCAAGGCAGCAGAGGAAGATACGAGTAGAGCAGCGGCAGTCTCTACAGAGACCACAATACCTGAGCCTCCACCCCACAGCCGCGTATGAGACGGGTTATAAGCGAGATGGCCCGCCACGGCCGTGGTCAGGCCGACTTGAGGATAGCCGACGCAGCAGCTCCCCAAAGAGCACCCGTAGTTCACCCCCGAGCAGACAGTTTGAGATTACGGGATTTTCTGAGGTGTAACCCGCCAGAGTTTTATGGGTCGAGGCCTGAGGATGATCCGCAGGAGTTCATCCGGCAGTTACAGCGGATCATGAGAGTGATCAAGGCATCGGAGACCGAGTCGGTGGTCCTAGGTTCGCATCGGCTGCGTGATACCGCAGTCGACTGGTTTGATTCGCGGAGCCGCCCCGGGAGAGCATGCACTTCCAGCTTTATGGGACGAGTTCTCAGAGGCCTTTCTTGCACATTTCTTGCCTCCACAGATGAGGAGGGCTCGGGCCGACAGATTTTTGGGGTTGCGGCAGAACGGGCGTACGGTTCGGGAGTACAATGTGGAGTTCGACTCGCGTCTTGCGACGCCCCGCATTAGTAGCTAGTATGGAAGATCGAGTGCACCGATATGTTACAGTGGCTCTATGATTACCTAGCATAGAGTTGTTCGGTGTAGCTCTTCACCGCATGGACATCGCCCGCACGCAGCTTATGCACTTGGAGGTGAGGAGCGAGAAATCGACGAATGACCAAAGTCACAGGTGCGGCCGAATCGCAGGTCCTTTGGTGATTTTCGAGGCGCACCGCCTCGCAGAGACTAGTTATGTGCCTCCGCCAAGACAGAGTGGTCCTCTACAATCTTCGAGCGCCCAGAGTTTTCGTGAGCAGTCGTGGCTCCAAGGGTTCAGATTTTCGGAGAGCGGGTGTTAACCACCGGCCACCCATACCTCGTTGTGACCGCTGTGGTAGACTCCATAGTGGGGAATGTCGTGCTAGTCCGGGAGTTTGTTTTACATGCGGCCAGCAGGGCCATTTTGGGAGAAATTGTCCGACCAGGGGTAGCGCTGGTAGGTTAGCACAGACTACGGATCGGGCGGGTTCTTCACCTTCCATAGTCAGCAGATGTTCATACACCGCGGCCACGGTAGAGGTCGCGGTGGAAGTTCCCGCTTTAGCGGTCCTCTGAATCGCCTATTTTCGTATATCCTTAACCTCAGAGTTTTGTATGTATTGATGATGTGATGATGTGTTTAGTGTTATGTTCGGATAGCGTTGTGCTAAAATGTGATGTAGAACCTGGTTGTGAGAAGGGTAAGCTCAAGGTGAGAAAATGATGAACCTTAGAATATTACAGAGACCTTAGATGTAAGCGCCGCTTGAGTACAGATTTTTGCAAGTGATCCTGTCGGAGTGCATTTTATGCCTAGAACGTTTTGTGTGGTAAAGTCCCCGGTAGTGTGTAATGGAAGTGGTAGCTTTCACGACTGATAGTAAGATTGTTCCGGACGGGAACAAGAGCTTGACGCGTGGTCGGGTTGGGGCCATGCTGAGGCCAACCCGCGCCGCTTTCAAAGTGGGGTCAGCTCAAAGGTCCCGCCAGTGGTAGGGTCACGAGGGTGCTAGGCCCATGATTAGATAACCATCGATGAGTTCGTGGATGTGTTCGACCGCAGGCGGATCGTGAAGGCCGGAATGGCCTTAAGGGAGATTGAAGCTAGTAAGATGACCAAGTTTGGAGGTGGTGACTCCAAAGTTTTGGGAAAGCAATGACTGAAGTGTGGTACGTATGCGAGAGGAGTTCAAGTGTCCGAGAAGGGCACGACGAGTAAGGAAGGAAGAGAACGTGTGATATTTCGTGGCCAGGTGTGGCGTTGGCAACTTGTTAGAAGAACTTCGTTATTCTGCTTTGAGAAGGAACATTCAGACGAATGTTTCTGGCGAGGAGAATGTTATACCTCGTATTTTTCCGCAGTATATACGTGAGGCGACGTATACAATTTGAGCCTTAAAGTAGGCATAGGTTCGAATTTGTGCATAGCTACCAAAAGGAGTCGTTTCGACTAAACGCTTTCCAGACTTTGAAGGGAAAATTCCGGCTATGTCATTTATAATTTTTGCGGATTTTTCCGAGAGACGAAACATTTTGGACCAACGGGAGGGTGACATGTGTCACCCTCACATTGGCCGTGAGAAGTGGACGGCAAAAGCAAAGGCACGCTTTGTGCCTTGGGTTAGTAGGATATGTGCAAGTTGGTGTGGTAGATGGATAAGGTCCACACGGTTGAAATCTAGCCCTACACTTGCACCACACTTGTCTTCATCTTCGCCATTGGTTGGCTTTCACTTGACCTATAAATACCCTCTAGTTGAAGACATTCTTCATCCAAAAATTGAGCAATCTTTCTAAGTCTCAAACCCTCCTCTCCCTCTTGTGATCTCGTCCACCACACACCCTCCCCTCTTGAAGGCCCCTGGCCGAAACCTACCCTCCCTTTGTCGAGGCTTGGCCGTGGGTACACACCCCCTAGCCTAGTTGTCTTGTATAAATACCCCTTGTTGTGGTATAGAAATACTCTCCTAGTATTGTTGTTATGTCCAAATACCTTGGCCCAAATACCTTGTAGTATTCCCAAGGTTACACTTATACAAGCCTAAAATACCATTATACTTCCTCGCCTCAAAACGAAACCCTAAGTAAATCTTCACCCGTAGTTGAAGTTATAAGTAGAAGTTGGTTAGAACTTCTAAGGGTTGGTTGGAGCGGGTTAGAGCGCACTGAGTAGAGCTAAACCTTGCTCAGATCGACATATAAACTCGGATAATTTTGGGCTTATCGAGGTAAACACTCTTGACCTTCTATTGTAATTGGAAATTACATGTTGTAGGAATATATAGTTGATGTATACTATATATAGTACGTAACATTATAATTGTGCGCAATGTCTTTCGACTTAAGCCCGAATAATACTTACGCAATGTCTTGCGACTTAAGCCTCAATTTTAAGAAGTTGAATCGAATCAGAATTACATAGATCAGACATGAGGCTTGTGTAGTATTACCGTGAGTAGAATTGCACGCGTCCGGTTAGGCGTGTTAACCCCTCGGTTGGCTTGCAGCCGCCGATAGAGAGAGATTTACGCTGCATGGGAAAATCGCCGAATTTTCTGTAGAATATTCTACATTAAGATCTAAAGATATTAATAGGCGCTTTGTGGCCTCTTGAGGGTGTAGTACTACGTGTGGAGTGATCCGCTGATCGAGAGTGTAGCACGGTTTGAGGTACTTGAGCGTTTTGCTATTAGTCGATACTCGTCGCGAGGTATGTGAACCTCTTCCTATCTTTCTAGCATGATATGTGTATAACTATGTAGTACGGTAGACGTACATGTGTTAAATGTATTTGATTGGTTTAAAACATAAAGGGTTATAACGGCTTTATGGGAAGTGGGTTATAACAGCTTTATGTAGATAAGAAAAAGCCTTGTGATTTTTAAAAAGATAACTGATTTGACTTATAACCGACTGGATGTAAAAGAACCTTGGAGTATTCTAAAAGATTAAGAAACCTTTTTGAAAGAAGTGTACTTGGTTTGAAAACATAAGAGTTATACCAGCTTTATGAGAAGTTAGGTGTAACGCCTTAAGAGAGATAAAAAGAATGGTTTAATGGTTTAGAAGTTAAGAGACTTATTCTTAAAGGATAAGAGACTTGACTTAAAATGGATGTTTGTGTGAAACCTCATTCGTGAGTAATGAGTACTTGGTTTTGGAAGGAATAATGTTTTATCGATTTGAAATCGAATGTGTATCGACAAACCACCGCAGCTTAATAAAGGAAAATGTATTGTATAATTAAGTATTATTAAAACCAAGAGAAACCTCCATCCGTATAGAAGCTAAGATGAGACAAAATGAGATTACATTTTCTAGATCATGGTTGCTTAATAAGATTGATTATGAACAAGAATAACCTACTCGCCTATGGCATATGTTACTCAATTGTTTTAAAAGAGATTAAGACATTGAACTATGAAACTTTTCAAAAAGAGACTTGCGTAATTAAATTAGGCAAACTGGAACCTTAGGGAAAAGAAAGGCATTGTGTTGTATTAAAATGGTTTAAAGCATAAGGTGTTATAATGACTCATGGGAAGTTGGTTATAACGACCTTATGAAAACAAAAGAAAGGTTTTATCATTGGTTTTAACGTGGTAACTTGACTTTAAAAAAGAAAGTATGGAAGTTGTTTTGGTTTACTTAAAAGATATAAGTCACTCTATTTTTATACTACGTATCGGGTGACTTTTATAAAAGGAATAAATCTCTTTAAAAGGAATTTAACGACGTAGTAATTTTAGGTTAAAAACCGAACTTGGGCATAAAAAGGAAGTACTTCGAGTTGTGTATAAAATTGCCTATGCTTGTTGTTGTGAAACTTGCCTACGCTTGTTGTGATAGCCTTTGTTGTGCAAAAATTGTGTTTCTATACTACCGCTCTCGATGGAGGTCGGATGACTTGTTGAGAACTTACTTGGACGTGACCGCAAATGACGGATAAATTCCACGCACGCTCCTCGTTGATAGTGTTACTTTGTTAATCGCTGACATACCGACACGACGCGTAGCGCACGGGTATGCTTCCACTTTGATTACCGCTTTGTTGTCTTATTGTTTCTCGACACGCCGACACGACGTAGCGCACGCATGCTTCCATTTGGAATGCTGTCTTATTGTTTCCTTCGACACGCCGACACGATGCGTAGCGCACGCATGCTTCCATTTGGAATGTTGTCTTATTGTTTCTCGACACGCCGACACGACGCGAGCGCACGGGTATGCTTCCATTTGGAATGTTGTCTTATCGTTCCTTTGGACATACCGACACGACGCGTAGCGCACGTATGCTCCCATTTGGATTCTTTGTCTTGTTGTTATCATATCATGCATCGGCAGCTGAGGAAGGTACTCCACGCAGGATTGATGTTGTGGCGCGAGACCGAATTGATATAATCATATGTGTGGTATCGTAGTTTGGTTATCATACCGCTCTCGCTTATAGACTATTATGATTTCATTTACGATTTTACGCTTTCACATACTGTACCGTTGATCGACTCCTTCTGGCCGCTCACGCCGCAGGTGAGTACATCTATTGCCGATCCTCGCTAGGATCCCATCTCGCGTTTTGGGAAGCTCGTTCCTTCTGAGGCTTATCTGCTGGTATGTTACCCCGAGTCCAGCAGGTTCTTGTACATCTGTGGTATGGCGGCCCCGTCCCGTCATAGTTGTCAGATAAACTCTTAGAGTTCTCAGAGTAATCGTGCAAGGTGGTTTTGTAAAAAGGATTAAACTGCTCGCTTTTAAAAAGAGTTGCTTATATATATTTTTTTCGGAAGGTAACCGCTTGGTTGGCTCGTTTCATTATCTTGTCTCATGTTCATGTTTAAGTTTTTATTTCCGCTGGTTTTCTCTGATGTTGTATCACTAGGGTGCCCGGGGTAAGGCACCAGTCACGGGCCCGGGATCGGGTCGTGACACCATCTACTCCACAAATCACTCCAAACATTGACCCATGTTTTAGGCCTCAAAATCGTGCCAAGCCATGCCCTCAATGCCGTCCACTTGAGGGTGACAAGTGTCGCCCTCTCGTTGGTCCAAAATATTTTATCTCTCGGAAAAATCCGCAAAAATAATAAATGTCGCAACCGTAATTTTACCTTCGCAAGTTTTGGAAAATGTTTCGTCGGAAAACAATTCTTTTCGGGGGTTGTGCACAAATTTTTGTCCCTTGCCTAACTTAAGGCTTAAACATTTGTACGTACGTCCTCACGTACATACTCTGGAAATACGGGGTATAATAAATCACATACCTCCTTGGCGAAATCCACCTGCCAAGTCGAATATGTCGCGCGTAGAGTATCAACCTATAATAGTCATGTTATACCCCGTATTTCCAGAGTATGTACGTGATGGCGTACGTATAAAAGTTTAAGCCTTAAGTAGGCAAAGGGACGAAATTTGTGCACAAATAGCGAAAAGAGTTGCTTTGCGATTTAAACATTTTTAGACTCATGGCGGAAAATTACGCATGACATTTATAATTTTACGGATTTTTCCGAGAGATGAAATATTTTGGATCAACGGTAGGGCATACGTGTCACCTCAAGTTGGCGAAATTGGTGGATGATTTCGCACGCTTTTTGTCATTTTGTTGCCTAAAACATTTGGTCAATGTTTTGTAGATATTTTGGTAGATGGATAAGTGGGACCCACACATACTTGTCCAAATCTTCACCTCCACTTGCCCCCACTTGCCTTAATCTTGGCCATTGAAAGTCCTATAAATACCCTCGAGTCAAGACTTCTTCATCCACTCCACATTTTCTAAGTCTTGAAAATCCATCTCCCTTAGTGTAGCTCTCGCCCAAGAGCTCCTCCCCTCGAGAAGGCCCTACCGAAAGTACCCCTCTTGAGTTGTTCTCGTGAAATACCCCCGGTAGAAAAGTATTCTCCAAGTATTGTTACTTATTTCCAAAATACCTGCCCAAATACCTTGTAGTATTCCAAGGTTACCCTATACTAAAAGCCCGTAAATACTATTATACTTCCTTCACTACAAAATGAAACCCTAAGGGAAAATCTTCATAATTGGTTGAAGTATTAAGAAGAAGGCGTAGAACTTCTAAGGGTTGTTTGGAGCGGTCGAGCGCCTGAGTAGGAGCTAAACGTTGTCAGATCGACATTAAATCTTGTATAATTTTGGGCTTATCGAGGTAAATACTCGTTCTTCTATCAGTAATTGGAAATTACATAATGTAGTAGTATAGAAATGAGTATAAGATATATAGAAGGATGGTATAAGAGAAGAGAATTGAATTGAAATCACATCGGAAGAATATTAAAGAAGAAGATTGAATCAGATTTACATAGACCGTATTTACTGAGACTTGTGTAGTTTAACCGCAGGGAAGTCGCTTTCGATTTTCCGTAGAATAGAGAACCCTCTCGCTTAGAATATTCTACAGAGTAGTCTAGACGTTGATAGACGATATGGCCTTTATAGGTTGAAGGTTCTGCGAGCAAGATGTTCTACTTGAAAGTGACAAGGCTAGCCAAGTTATACGGTGGAACGCTTTGCTATTTGTCGATAATCGTCGCGAGGTATGTGATTCTTCCTATCCTCTTGAGCATGATATTTTAAAAGAATATATATAGTATGGTAGACGACGTGTGTTAATCGAACGTGGTTTTACCGCAATGTCTTCGACTTGAGTCTAAATAATAAGAATCTTGAAGTATTTCAAAAGAATTAAGAATCGCTTAAACAAGAGTAATACTTGGTTTTAAAGCTCGAGAGTTATACTAGCTTTATGGGAAGTTAGGTATAACGACTTAAGAGAGATAAAAGGAATGGGTTACTTAATTGTTTATGAACGCTTATATTGATTTCTAAACGAGAATAAGTATCGAACAAACCATCGCACGCTAATAAAGGGAAATGTATTGACTAATTAAGTATTATTAAAACCAGTAGAAACCTCCATCCAGATAGAAGCTAAGATGAGACAAAATGATATTACATTTCCTAGATCACGGTCGCTTAATAAGATTGTTATGAACAAGAATAACCTACTCACACATAAGGCGTATGTTTCTCAAATTGTTTTAAAAGAGAATTATATTATTAAGTGATTAAGACTATGAACTACGAAACCTTTCGAAAATAAGAGACTTGAGTATTTGAACTTAGGAAAACTTGAATTTTTGGAAAAGAAGGTTGTTACTTGTCTTTAAAAAGGGAAATTGTTTTGGTTTACTTAAAAAGATAGGCACTCTATTTTTAATACTACGGGTATCGTGTGACTCTTGTGAAAGAAACATGATCTTTTTAAAGAGATAATGTATGAAGTACTTTGAGGATAAAAACCCGAACTTGTTGGCATAAAATAGAAAGTACCTTGTGTGAATAACTTGACTATGTTGGTTTGTGATAGCCTTGTAATACTTTCTTGTTGATTTGATAAGTAAACATGTTAGGATGCTACGTGTTAGTGTCTTTGTGATGGTTGTGTGGGTTTCCTTATCAGGCTTATGTTGTTTAACGATAAGCCATTGTGCTAGTATTATATCACTCACCTCTTGACATGATATATCTGGGGTTGTCGCTCACGCGAGGTACACCTCAGCAAATTGTGACTATGATTCGAGAATACCGCACGCGGGTCCGTGGGGCCTACGCGAGCTTCGAGAGTTCCGTGTTAGTGTGCGGTCTATGTGGCCACGCGGCCTACGCGGCTACGCGGACTACGAGTCCAGACGATGCCGAGGAGTATCTACCCCGACGCGGGAATACCTCACGCGCATACGTGTGGCCTGCGCGAGTCGCGGAAGTTCCAGATTAGACGCGCACATTGATATCGCGCGCGAGTGGCCGCCGATCATGTGGCGGTCTAGAAATACCTCGTACGCGCTTTAGGGCATTGTTGGTATCGTGGGTTTTAGTAGTCGACTATGCCTTCGCATTTACCTCGTGACGGTTTTATTATGACACAGTGGACCCGGTGTTCACGTATTCCTTGGTGTTTTTATATCACGGATCGGCATGAGGAAGGCGAATTCCACCCGCATGATTGATATCAGGCACGAGACCCATGGTTATATTTGAGTGATGACTTTAAGGGCGTGAGTCCCTGACTTGACATGACTGCTTACATATTGTGTATCGTAAATTGGTTATCATATATGTCTTCTGTTTTATATAGACTATTATGATTTCATTTACAGTATTTTCAGTTTCACATACTTGGTACCTGTTGTACTGACCTCCTTCGGGGGGCTGCGTTCATGCCGCAGGTAGAGGTACACCAGTTGTTGATCCTCGCTCATAGGGTCACAGTTCAGCGTTTGGGAAGCTCCGTTTCTCCGGAGGCTTATCAGTGGTATAGTCCCCTGTCGTTGTAGGTACTTACATTCAGGGGTATGGCGGGGCCCTTGTTACACCCCGTATTTACAGGACATGTGTTAAGAACGTACGTGAGAACTCCTAATGTTAAGATTAGAGACTTGTAAAAATTTATCGGAATTATGAAATTGTCGGAAAACGTAATATAATGACGAATGGGAGGGCGACACGTGTCACCCCCCTTAAGTGAGCTTGGGCGAATTGAACATGGACAAGAGGGTCATTTGACCCTTGTTAGGAAGACAAGTCTTGCAACTTGAAGAGCTTGACATAATTGACTTGGTCAATGGGTCCACATAGTCTTGATATTTAGTAAGACCTCATCCTAGCCACCCAATTGTACACATCTTGACCCTCCATGTTACTATATAATACTACTAGTAGTGAGACAAGTTCCATACTTAACCAAATTTACAAAAAATTGGAAGAACATCACATAAAGCTTTCTGTTCAAGCATTCAAGAAGAAAAAAAAATTGTTTCTTGTCCATTTAGCTCCACACTTTAAACCAAGGTTCATGAGGGTATTGTAAGTGTATCTCAATAGAAAAATCCTGGAAAAAGAGAGTTTTCGTATTAGTCGCAAGGTGAAAACCTAGTTGCTTTTCTAGGTTTTGTTTGGAAGTTTGAAGGAAAGTTGTTGGTATTGTTCTAAGGGTCTCAAGTAACGTATTGAAGTGTCTTGAAGGAGCTCTAAGTTGCTAAGGAGCAAATTCAGATTTGGAGTTGGATTGAGATTCGTTGAGGTATAATCTTGTCTCTTAAAAGTGTTACAAGATTATATATATATTGTTTGTTGTTAGCTTTACATGTTTCTAGCATGAAGTTTATATGCTAAAGTTTGATAAGTATTATGGATTGATTGTAGTCTTAAATCTGAAATGTCATTTAAGCCTTGTGAAGTTGGATTACAATTTGGTCGTTTATTAGAATTGTCGCATGTTAATTACTCAAGATTATAGTGGTTATAATTGATCGCGACTTGATATAATGTTATGCTAACAACTTGGATTGAAATAGGAATTTGATAAGAATTGGTGTTATTATACTCATGTGGCGAATCGACTCAGAGGTTGTATTAGTTTGATATCGCTTTGTGGGCGGAATTTTACACGCCTAGTAGGTGTAATCCCCTATTGTTTAATTTCATTGATTGGGCCTTAAATGCGCGTGTTTGGTTATTGAATTTGACCTTGAAAAAGGTGGCAAAGTAAGTAAAACAAAGCGAGGTGTTGTCCGATTTTCCGTAGAATTTAGTGACTTATCACTGGAATATTCTACGCTTGAAGTAAGAGGTTAACGGACGATGGTGACCATTATAAAGTTCAAGCACTAAGTATAGCGATCCTACTTGGAGAATGGAATAGCTCAAGGTTGAAGTACTTGGAGCATTTTGCTACTTGTCGACAATCGTCGCGAGGTATGTGAACCTCTTCCTTCCTTTGGCATGATTCTATGTATGGAATATACACGTGGTATTATTTCATGTTTCCGCTCACTCTAGAAGTTAAGAGGTAGTTACGCTGATTTACTCTATGTAAAAGCTACGCCTAAGAAATCCTAAGTTTTACCAAGTCTTATGGGGACGTTGGTAAGAGTCGTTAGGAAGTACTTGAGTCGAGTTGACTTGGCTAAATTACTGCACGAATGAGAATAAGTATCGAACAAGCCATTTCAACAGAAATAAAGGAAAATGTAATGACAATTAATTATATTAAAACAAGTAGAATCCTCCATCTGCATAGAAGCTAAGATAAGACAAAATTGTATTACATTTTCTAGATCATGGCTACTTGAATAAGATCGATATATTTAAGTATAACTTATTCACAACGCACCCAAGTATATGTTACTTAATTTAAAAGAGTTATGTATGAAGTTTTTAAGACATTGAAACTTGTTTTCTTAAAAGTTAAGAGACTTGAGGTATTTTGAAGCTATGTGATTTGATTTGAAAGTATAAGTCTCTTGGTTATAAAAGGAATGATTTTGTCTAAGACATAAAGAGTTATAACGACTTTATGGGAAGTTGGTTATAACAACTTTATGGAAGATTAAAAGAATGGTTTTCTTCAGTAATGTAAGCAAAGAAATGTTTTGAAATTAAGAAGGGCAAATTGTTTTAAAGGTACCAATTGCTTAAGGTTCTAAAGAAGAAGTCACTTGATTTAGAAGCTGGTAAATGTATTTCTAAAAAGGTATTGTGACTTGTCTTGAAAGGTAGATATGACTTGATACTACCGCTGTTAGTATCCGAAGTTTTATTTGAAAAGAGTCTTTCTAAAGGAATAGAGGTGCGTAGTACTGGGTTAAATTCCCGGATTTTATATGACATTATCGCCCCGTAAACGGGCCGCAAAGATACCTTTACGGGCGACTATATGACATTATCGCCCCGCAAACGGGCCGGCAAAGATACCTTTACGGACGACTATATGACATTATCGCTCCAGAAACGGGCCGGGCAAGATACCTTTACGGGCGCACTATATGACATTATCGCCCCGTAAACGGGTCGGGCAAGATACCTTTACGGGCGCACTATATGACATTATCGCCCCGTAAACGGGCCGGCAAGATACCTTTACGGGCGCACTATACGACATTATCGCGCCCCGTGAGAACGGGCCGCAAAGATACCCGTACGGGCGACATTACGTGATTTATCGCGCCCCATTTGGGTCGTAAGATAGGCGCCCCTCCGTAGCGGTCGGATTAATTTATGAAAGTAAGTGTTATACGGTAATAAACTTGATGATGTTCCTGGCATGACGTAAGAAAGTGACTATAACTTTTATTGAAAAACGGGAAAAGATAATAAGGTACGATTAAGTTCACGAGATATTAATGACATGGTAGGTTCGTATTTACTTCTTTTACACTTACCTCCGCTATGCTTTTATACGTATGTTTTAATTGTTGTACCTTATTTCCGCTCCATATTCGCACTGTTGTAATCGACTTCTTCTGGGCCGCGCTCATGCCCGCAGTATTAGGTACACGTTGGTGATCCGTGCTCTTAGGATCTCTGCTCGCTGGGAAAAAGCTCCATTTGCTCCGAGGCTTATCTCTTGGTACGGTTTCCGAGGTCAGATTCACGTATATTCGTGGTACGGGGCCCGCCCCGCCACGCTTGTTATGTTAAAAACTCTAGAGGTCTGTAGTCACATATCGCGGGTCAGCTTTGTAAAGCGAAAGGAGGCAACCGCTTTGCTATTTATATATATGTCCGAAGGCAAATTTCTTCCGCTAACATGTTATTTTACTTCTGTTGTTTTATTTTTTTTAGTTTCATGTATGTTCCGCTGATTTTCTCTGATGTATACCTGTAAGGGTGCCCAGGTAGGGCACCAGTCGCGGGCCCGGTGTCGGGTCGTGACAAAAGTGGTATCGTGAGCGCTTAGTCCTCTGAAAGTGTCTACGCATCGCGTCTAGTAGAGTCTTTAATATCGCGTGTCAGGCACCACATCTATAATCGTGAGGTCGCAGGACATTTAAGATTGGTTTCCATTCTTCTCTTTCGAGATCGCAAAGAGAGCCGCCCCAGTAGGTTGAATCCTCTCTCGACCCTTCTTATGTAATGCTTATGCCTCCTGGCGAGACCAGGCCCAGGGGCAAGGCAGCAAAGCAGGAGTCGCTAGTGGTACGCAGAGGTTACCAGACTCGAGCACGCACTATGCCCGAGGTAGTATGCAGATCGCGAGTTCACCCACGCCGCAAGACAGAGCCGAGGGCGGCAGTAGCTCCAGAGGTTCCGGTACCAGAGCCTCCAGTCCCACAGCCAGGAGCTGAGTATATAGACTACGAAGAGCAAATCAGGCTATTGACTAGCATAGTGGTAGGGCGTCACGACAAGAGGTGTAGCTAACCCTAGAGTCGATGGCTTATGGATTCGGGATTTTCTGGGTTGTCATCCGCCCGAGTTTTATGGTTCGAGGTCTGAGGAGGATCCGCAGGAGTTCATTCGGCAGCTACATCGGACTATGCAGGTTCTTAGGGCTTCGGAGACAGAGTCTGTTAAGCTAACCTCTTACCGGTTACGCGATATTGCGTTGAATTGGTTTGAGTCTTGGGAGCTGTCGAGAGGAGCGGGCTCGCCCAAAGCTTTGGGATGAGTTCACTGAGGCCTTTCGATCACTTTTTGCCTCCGAAACGAGGAGAGCCCGTGTTGATAGGTTCTTGTCATCGAGGCGTAACGGGAGGACCATCGTGAGTACACTGAGTTTGACTCTTGGCCGTGCACGCGCACACCATCAGAAGCTAACATGGCAGATAGAGTTCATCATTACGAATGGGCTAGACCGCCATATGATTATCGTGATGCTTGGGGTGGCTCTTCACCCGGTATGGACATTGCTAGACGCGCCTATGCGCAGGGATGAGGATAGAGAGAGGAGGATTAGATTAACTCAAAGCCACCAAGAGGCTGTGACAACAGGGTCTCAGTGGCGCTGAGGCTGGCAAATTTCAAGCAGCACTGTGTCTACATTGCCAAAGACCGAGTGCTCCTCCACGCTTTTCCTGGCGGGGTTTTACAACCCCGGAATGCAGGGCCGGCCAGTCTCTAGAGCTTCAGAGTCTCGCAGAGACGGGGTTCCCACGAGGCCACCTTTGCCTCAACGCGCCCAAATGTGGTAGGTTATATTCGGGTATGTCACACAGACGGTGCTTGTTTTTCTTTGGCCGCCTAGGCCATAGTTAAGAGAGTGTCCTTATAGAGGGGTCCCGTGGGACAACACCGCTTCACCGGATCACCTGTGGGTTCTTCGCCTTCAATAGCTAGGCAGAGGTTAATGCACCGACAGCCGCGGCAGAGGTCGCATGGAGTTCCCCGTTTTAGCGGTCCTTTGAACCGCCTATATGATTTCAGGTATGTCTTTGGCCCTTTAGAAACTTGTATGCATGATAAAGTTGTGGTATGTTTAAATATCATGAACAGATTATATTGAGACTATGTATGTGCTAGAAGGAGTTGGAAGTACGAAAAGATAATCTCTTTTGGGCTTATGATGGACGGATATGCGTGTGCGAGGTATTAGGGCCATGTGTGGCATTGTTGGTATGTCGGGGTTGTGAAAGGGAACTATGTCGCTAATTATAAGTTTGACTCCGAAAGAACATTCGGGGACGAATGTTTCTAAGGGGGGAAGAATGTTACACCCCGTATTTATAGGACATGTGTTAAGAACGTACGTGAGAACTCCTAATGTTAAGATTAGAGACTTGTAAAAATTTATCGGAATTATGAAATTGTCGGAAAACGTAATATTATGACGAATGGGAGGGCGACACGTGTCACCCCCCTTAAGTGAGCTTGGGCGAATTGAACATGGACAAGAGGGTCATTTGACCCTTGTTAGGAAGACAAGTCTTGCAACTCAAGAGTTTGACATAATTGACTTGGTCAATGGGTCCACATAGTCTTGATATTTAGTAAGACCTCATCCTAGCCACCCAATTGTACACATCTTGACCCTCCATGTTACTATATAATACTACTAGTAGTGAGACAAGTTCCATACTTAACCAAATTTACAAAAAATTGGAAGAACATCACATAGTGCTCTCGGGTTCAAGCATTCAAGAAGAATTTTTTTTTTTGTTTCTTGTCCATTTAGCTCCACACTTTAAACCAAGGTTCATGAGGGTATTGTAAGTGTATCTCAATAGAAAATCCCTAAAAAGAGAGTTTTCAGATTAGTCGCAAGGTGAAAACCTAGTTGCTTTTCTAGGTTTTGTTTGGAAGTTTGAAGGAAAGTTATCGTATTGTTCTAAGGGTCTCAAGTAGCTTATCGTTGTCTCAAGTGAGCTCTAAGTTGCTAAGGAGCAAATTCAGATTTGGAGTTGGATCGAGATTCGTTGAGGTATAATCTTGTCTCTTAAAAGTGTTACAAGATTATATATATATTGTTTGTTGTTAGCTTTACACGTTGCTAGCACGAAGTTTATATGTTAAAGTTTGATAAGTATTACGGATCGATTGTAGTCTTAAATCCAAATGTCATTTAAGCCTTGTGAAGTTGGATTACAATTTGGTCGCTTATTAGAATTGTCGCATGTTAATTACTCAAGATTATAGTGGTTATAATCGATCATGACTTGATATCATGTTATGCTAACAACTTGGATTGAAATAGGAATTTGATAAGAATTGGTGTTATTATACTCTACGCGGCGAATTGACTCAGAGGTTGTATTAGTTTGATATCGCTTTGTGGGCTAAGTTTACACGCCTAGTAGGCATGTAATCCCCATTGTTTAATTTCATTGATCGGGCCTTAAATGCGGTGTTTGGTTATTGAATTTGACCTGAAAAAGGTGGCAAAGTAAGTAAAAACAAAGCGAGGCCGTCCGATTTTCCGTAGAATTTAGTGACTTAGCACTTGGAATATTCTACGCTTGAAGTAAGAGGTTAATGGACGTATGGTGACCATTATAGGTTCAAGCACTAAGTATAGCGTATCCTACTGGAGAATGGAATAGCTCAAGGTTCAAGTACTTTGGAGCATTTTGCTACTTGTCGACAATCGTCGCGAGGTATGGAATCGTTATACCGTATTTGCAGAGTATGTACGTGGACGCACGAGAAAATTTGAAACTTGTATTAGGCTTGGCGAATTAATTTTGTTCACAACACCCGCTTAGAGTCGCCGACGAACGTGTCAATAACAAGAGGCGCCACTTGGCACCCTCCTATCGCGACGTAAGGGCGGTTTGGGACGAATCAAGAGGGAGTTGGTAGGATATTTTGTGTGTTAGTTGGTTAAGGACACACGGGTGAATCTTGGCCCTACACTTGCTATGCACTTGGCTAGATCTTGGCCATTGGTTGGCTTTGGCTTGGCTATAAATACCCTCTCCTTTGAAGACTTCTTCATCCAAATAAATTTCCTAAGTCTAAAATTCCTCCTCCCTTATAGTATAGTTCTCCCCCCTCCCCTGCGAGGCCTTTGGCCGAGAGCACCCTCCCCTTGGCCGAGAGTCCCCAGCTGGGTAGGCCGAGGGATATACACCCTAGCCTAGTTGTTTTCAGATAATACCCCCTTTTGGTAGAAATACTCTCAAAAGTATTGTTATCATGCCCAAATTACCTTAGCCATATACCTTGTAGTATTCTAAGGTTATACTTATACAAAAGCCCGTAAATACTATTATACTTTCCGTCAATACAAAACCAAACCCTAAGGAAAATCTCCATGGTTAGTCGGAGTATTAAGTAGGTTGGTTAGAACTTCTAAGGGTTGTTTGGAGCTGGCCTGAGCGCACGAGTAGAGCTAAACCTTGCTCAGATCGACATTTAAACTCGGATAATTATGGGCTTATCGAGGTAAATATCTTGTCCTCTATCAGAATCGAAATTACATGATTGTTAGACTATATAGTCAGTATACTATATATGTAATGAACGTAGTATCGCAATGTCTTTTGACTTAAGCCCAAGAATAAGAAACCTTTTCGTAAAGAAGAGTACCGAATCGTAATTACATAGGATCAGACATGAGACTTGTAGCTTTTCGCGTGAGGTAGAATTGTGCACGCCCGATTAGACGTATAACCCCGGTTGGCTTCGTAGCCGCCCCGACAGAGAGGAGATTTACGCTGCTGGGGGAGGTGTCGCCGAATTTTCGTAGAATGTTCTACGATTAGACCTAAATGTTAATGCACCTTGTGGCCTTATAGGTCAAGTACTACGCGTGGCGCGATCTACTTGGCTTAAGGAGTAGCCACGGTTGGAAGTACTTGGAGCGCTTGCTATTAGTCGATAATCGCCGCGAGGTATGTGAACCTCTTCCTAGCTCTTCTAGCATGATATGTGTGAACTATGTAGTACGGCAGACGCATACGTGCTAAATGTATTTGATTGGTTTAAAACATAAAGTGTTATAACGCTTTATGGGAAGCTGGTTATAACGGCCTTACGTTGGTAAGAAAATACTTGTGGTTTTTAAAAGGTAAATCGATTTGAACTATAACTGGCTTATTATGTGTTAATAAAGAACTTGAAGTATTTCAAAAGATTTTTGAATCATTTCGAAAGAAGAAGTAATACTTGGTTTTTGAAAACTTAAGAGTTATACTAGCTTTACGGGAAGTTAGGTAATAACGGCTTAAGAATGTTTTATCGATTTCGAAATCGTAACGTGTATCGACAAACCATCGCAGCTGCTAATAAAAGGAAATGTTTTGACAGATTTAGTATTATTAAAACTAAGAGAAACTTCCATCCGCATGAAGCTAAGATGAGACAAAATGATATTTCCTAGATCATGGTCAGTAATAAGATTGTTATAAACAAGAATATCCTACTCACATATAAGGCTTATGTTTCTCGATAGTTTAAAAGAGAATTATATTCTTAAAAGAATAAGACTATGAACTACTAAACCTTTCTAAAGTAAGAAACGTGAACATTTGAAATTAGGCAAACTCGACGTTGAGAAATAATGTTGTTACTTGATTTTACAAAGAGAAGTGTTTTGCTTTACTTCAAAAGATAATCACTCTAGTTTTCATATACTACGTATTGTGTGACTTTGTAAACGTAACGATCTTTTAAAAGATAATGTATGAAGTACTTTGGGAATAGATACTCGATCTTGTTAATCATATAATGTAATGTACCTCGCGTGTATAATCGATTGTGTTGGTTTGTGATAGCCTTGTAATACCTTCGTGTTGATTTGATAAGTAATCATATTAGGATGCTACGGTGTTAGTATTCTCGTGATGCTTGGGTAAAGCGGTTTTCCTCGATTGTGCTTAGGTTGTTTAAACGATAAATCGTTATGTTGGTATTATACCACTCACCGTGTTTCCGGGTTGCCGTCCGACGCGGTAGACTCGCGGTCCGGGACCATGATTCGAGAATACCTCACGCGGTCCTCGGGGGCCTGCGCGAGCTACGAGTTCCGTGTTAGTGTGCGCCTTTATGGTCACGCGGTCATGTGGCTACGCGATCGCGAGTCCGTGACGACGCCGGAGTAGCTACCGATGCGGGTTATACCTCACGCGCCTATGAGATCGGCCTATGCGGAGCTGCGGGAGTTCCAGTGGCTAGACGCGCACATTTGATATCATGCGGCGAGCCATCACCTTTGATCATGCGACGGCCAGACAGATATCATGATACGCTTTATGACCTTGTTAGTACCGCTGGTGTTAGTAGACGGCCATGCCTTCGCATTTACCCCGCATCGTTTACTTGGACACAGCGGACCCGCTGTTCACGTGTATTCCTCGTGCTTTTCTATCATCGATCGGCAAGTGAGGAAGGTATTCCACGCATGATTGATGTCGGGCGCGAGACCCATTGTTATATCGAGTGATGGCTCGAGGCGAGTCCCCGACTAGACATGATCGCTATTTATCAGAATCGTAGTTTGGTTATCATACATGTCTCCTTCTTTCTATAGACTACTATGATTTCATTTACGTGATCTTCATGTTTCACATACTGTACTCGTTGCATCGACCTTCTCGGGGCCGCGCTCATGCCGCAGTAAAGGTACACCGGCCGTTGATCCTCGCCTGTGGTCAGTCAGCGCTTTGGGAAGCTCCGTTTCCTCCGAGGCTTATTCGTATAGTCCCCGCTGATTGTAGGTGCTTACATTCAGTGGTATGACGGCCCGTCCCCGCCGCTGTCATATCATTCTTAGAGGTCCGTAGTACCGCATGGGCAGAGTTGTAGAAAGGGATGTAACTGTTCAAAGTGTTATTTATATATACTGACGGTAACCGTTTTTGGTTAGCCTGTCTTCTTATTTCACTGTCTTCTTACATCGGTTTCATGTATTTTTTTTTATGTTCCGCTGATTACTCTGATGTTGTATCACTAGGGTGCCCGGTAGGCACTACCACGCCCCGAACGGTCGCGACAAAAGTGGTATCGTGAGCGCTTAATCTCTGAAAGTGTCTACGCATCAGATCCAAGAAGTCTTGATTATCTGTGTTGCGCACCACACCAATAATCGTGAGGCTATAGGATATTTAGGATTGGTTTCATTCTTCTCACTCGAGATCGCGCCTCAGAGCCAGGTTGTAAGTCGGACCTCTAACGATTTCTTTCCTTACCGCTATGCCTCCGCGCAGGGCAACCCGCCCGAGGGCAAGGCAACCGGCGGCGCGAGCAGAGTTCGTGAGGTCATGCAGGCACGGGCCAAATCTTCACCTCGGGTGGTGCTTCATTCGGGAGTTCTCGCGACGCCACTAGCCCCATCGAGTTTAGCACGGCGCAGCTCCTACCGCGCCATGATATTTGAACCTTCGCCCACGATCGAACAGAGAATATAGATTTCGCGAGGCGACCTCATTAACTAACTATGGATTTGACTACGAGAGTATACCGACGTACCGCGAGTCTTGATGAATATCAACGGTATGTCAAAGAGTAATTCTTCACTGGGCTTCGAGCATGGCCTGTACGGCTTATGCGCAGCAGCCGGAAGCGAGAGATCAACCGTTAACGGCGACGCAGGAGAGGCCGAGCAAAGAAGGTCCTTTAGTAACTCTCGAGGCAAGTCGCCTCACCAGATTAGATATGCACCTCCGCCGCAGCAGTGGACCGCCACGGATTTCGTGACGCTCGGGTACGCAGGAGTTGGTCGAGCTCCAGAGCTTCCGTTCACAACACACGGTTCCAAACATCCGATTCGGGCTTTTTCTGTTCACAGCGCGGCAGCGCCATCTCGTAATGTCGCTTTTGGTCGGGTACTTGTCAGACGGCGACCGCCGTGGTCCGATGTCGAAAGAGTGTCCTCGCGGGAGGACTTAGCCTTCGTGATCGCTGGGTAGTTTGTCATCTTCCTTAGCGCGCTCTACGTGGCAGTTTGATTAGAACGACTATGAGCAAGAAGAGATATAGATATATCCTTAACCTCTGAGATCGGTATGTGTGATAAGGTGAGTATACCTTAAGTGCTATGTTCGATAGCAGGTGTTAGTTGTGATTAGAAATCACGCTGGGTTAACCGAGTAAGATTTTGGGGATGAAGGCGCGAGCCTTAGAGTTTTATACGCAGAGACCTTGCAGGTGTGCCATCTCGAGTAAAGGTGTAGTGTTATGTTTGATACTTATCTGAGTGCTTAGTGCACGGAGATATATTGGTGATAAGTCCCCGAGTAGCGTGGAATGAAAGAGGGTAGTCGAGCTAAGAAGACCGCTAGGTTTTCGTAACGTGATTAGTGAGATTGTTCCGGACGGAGCTAGTACGGTGCGCGCTGCGTCGGGTTGAGGCCACGCATGGGTCAACCCGCCGGCAGTTCGCGTGGGGCCGGGCCAGCGGTGGTCCCGCTGGTTGGGGTTACGAGGTGTTAGGCCCAAGTTTAGTTAACCAACAGACGACCGTGGACGATTCGACCAAAGAGTCGGCCGGCGAGGTCACCGCCTTGTTTTCTAGCAAAGACCGCTTACTCTGCAGCCTTGTTTTATCGTAAAGGTTGTAAGGTCGCACGGTGCCTACCTTCACCTTATGGCGCATGTTGGAGCCCAGTGGTACACTGCTTTTGTTTCGAAGTTTTACCAAGTGGTTAAGAACTCAGCAGTCTCAGACCGCATTCGCCTCGCCAAGGCAGTGGAATCTGTGGGTAGTGGGGATTGTTGTCTCCGTGGAGGAGTGTTTAAGATACCATTTCGCCGAACGTCGCTTTATGGGGCCTTGCAGGGCGGAAGTAAGTCACGGCCGATTGGTCTGATGTTGGCAAGGTGCAAATAGTTGGTTCAGCTTGTTCCACAGACCGTGGATGTGGAAGCCGCTCAGAGAGGTTTTGGCACTCGTAGAAATCGTATGGATAATCTACGACAACGCTAGAGTTCAGTCGACGGCCGGTCTTCTGAAAGTACCACCCGGTTTGGGTGTGACGAGTTTTGGAAAACAGAGGGAACTTAGCCCGAGTTACTTGGGCCTTACAGATCCGTGCAGAGTAGGCCAAAGTGCTTATATGTTAGCTTTTGCCGTCCGACTTCAGAGGCAAGACGTCCGCCTTTTTTCAGATTGTTATGATCGGGAAAGTATCGGAGATCCATCCAGAGTGTTCCCAGTTAATGATGACCACGTTAGAGATAGTAACCCCGAGTTTTGGAAACTGAAGCAGTAACAGAAATGTGATAAGAGTTCGCAGGTATGAGAAGGGTACGACGAGTAAAAGGGAGAAGCGAGCATGTATTACGAGCATAGATGTGATCTTTACTTTGGTGATGTTAGAGGTGTTTCTCGTGGACTTGAATGGAAGTATGCGCGGTGTATCCGTGGGCGTGGCGTGTTTGTTCTCGTAAGTATAGTAGTGAAGACTATATCGCGACGCTTGTTTTGAGATTCTGAAGGAACATTCGACGAATGTTTCTGGAGGGAGAATGTTATACCGTATTTCCGCAGTATGTACGCAAGACGCACGAGAAAATTTGAAACTTGTATTAGGCTTGGCCGAATTAATTTTTGTTCACAACACCCGCTTAGAGTCGCTTTTCGACGAACGGTCCAACAAGAGGGCGCCACTTGGCACCTCCTATCATGCGACGTGAAGTGGCGGTTTGGACGAATCAAGAGTGAGTTGGTAGGATATTTTGTGTGTTAGTCGTTAAGGACACACGGGTGAATCTCGCCCTACACTTGCTATGCACTTGGCCAGATCTCGCCATTGGTTGGCTTTGGCTTGTGCTATAAATACCCTCTCCCTTTGAAGACTTCTTCATCCAAATAAATTTCCTAAGTCTAAAATTCCTCCCTCCTCAGTAGTATAGTTCTCGCCCTCCCCACTCCTCACAGGCCTTTGGCCGAGAGCACCCTCCCCTCGGCCGAGAGTCCCCTAGTGGTAGGCCGAGGCATACACCCCCTAGCCTAGTTGTTTTCAGATAATACCCCTTTTGGTAGAAATACTCTCAAAAGTATTGTTATAATGCCCAAATTACCTTAGCCATATACCTTGTAGTATTCTAAGGTTATACTTATACAAAAAGCCTGTAAATACTATTATACTTTCCGTCAATACAAAACCGAAACCCTAAGGAAAATCTCTATGGTTAGTCGAGTATTAAGTAGAAGTTGGTTAGAACTTCTAAGGGTTGTTTGAGCGGCCTGAGCGCACTGAGTAGAGCTAAACTCGCTCAGATCGACATTTAAACTCTGATAATTATGGGCTTATCGAGGTAAATATCTTGTCCTCTATTGTAATTGGAAATTACACGATTGTTAGACTATATAGTCGGGTATACTATATATAGAATCTGAACGTAGTATCGCAATGTCTTTTGACTTAAGCCCAAGAATAAGAAACCTTTTCGAAAGAAGAGTACCGAATCAGAATTACATAGATCGTATTACAATAGACTTGTGTAGCTTTTCTCGAGGTAGAATTGTGCACGTCCGATTAGACGATAACCCCGTTGGCTTGGTAGCCGCCCCGATAGAGAGGAGATTTACGCCATGCGGGGAGGTGCCATTAATTTTCTCAGAATGTTCTACGATTAGACCTAAATGTTAATAAGCGCTGTGGCCTTATAGGTCAAGTACTACGTGTGGCGCGATCTACTGGGCTTAAGGAGTAGCCGACTTGGAAGTACTGAGCGCTTTGCTATTAGTCGATAATCGTCGCGAGGTACGTGAACCTCTTCCTAGCTCTTCTAGCATGATATGTGTGAACTATGTAGTACGGTAGACGCATACGTGCTAAATGTATTTGATTGGTTTAAAACATAAAGTTATAACGCTTTATGGGAAGTTGGTTATAACGGCCTTACGTTGGTAAGAAAATACTGTGGTTTTTAAAAGGTAAATCGATTTGAACTATAATCGCTTATTATGTGTTAATAAAGAACTTCAAGTATTTCAAAAGATTTTTGAATCATTTCGAAAGAAGAAGTAATACTTGGTTTTTGAAAACTTAAGAGTTATACTAGCTTTACGGGAAGTTAGGTAATAACGCTTAAGAATGTTTTATCGATTTCGAAATCAGAATGTATCGACAAACCACTACAAATTAATAAAAGGAAATGTTTTGACAGATTTAGTATTATTAAAACCAAGAGAAACTTCCATCCGCATAAGCTAAGATGAGACAAAATGATATTTCCTAGATCATGGTCAGTAATAAGATTGTTATAAACAAGAATATCCTACTCACATATAAGGCTTATGTTTCTCGATAGTTTAAAAGAGAATTATATTCTTAAAAGAATAAGACTATGAACTACTTAAACCTTTCTAAAGTAAGAAACGTGAACATTTGAAATTAGGCAAACTCGACGCTGAGAAATAATGTCATTACTTGATTTTACAAAGAGAAGTGTTTTGCTTTACTTCAAAAGATAATCACTCTAGTTTTCATATACTACGTATCAGGTGACTTTTGTAAACGTAACGCATCTTTTAAAAGATAATGTATAAGTACTGGGGAATAGATACTCGATCTTGTTAATCATATAATGTAATGTACCTCGTGTGTATAACCGATCGATTGTGTTGGTTTGTGATAGCCTTGTAATACCTTCGTGTCGATTTGATAAGTAATCATATTAGGACGCTACGTGTGTTAGTATTCGTGATGTTTGGGTAAAGCGGGTTTTCTCGATTGTGCTTAGGTTGTTTAAACGATAAACCGTTATGTTGGTATTATACCACTCACCGTGTTTCCGGGTTAAGCCGCTCCGACGCTGGTAGACTCGCGGTCGGGGACCATGATTCGAGAATACCTACGCGGTCCTCGCGGTCATGCGAGCTACGAGTTCCGTGTTAGTGCGGCCTTTATGGTCATGCGGCCATTTACGCTACGCGGACCGCGAGTCCGTGACGATTCCGGAGTAGCTACCTCGACGCGGTTATACCTCACGCGCCTACGACCGCCTACGCGGAGTCGCGGGAGTTCTGTGGCTAGACGCGCACATTTGATATCGCGCGAGCGACCATCTTTGATCATGTGACGGCCTAGACAGATATCATGATACGCTTTATGACCTTGTTAGTACGCTGGCGTTAGTAGACGGCTATGCCTTCGCATTTACCTGCATCGTTTTACTCGGACACGTGGGACCCGCTCATGTGTATTCCTCGTGCTTTTCTATCATCGATCACGGCAGTGAGGAAGGTATTCCACGCATGATTGATGCTGGGCGCGAGACCCATTGTTATATCGGAGTGACGGTTGAGGGCGCGAGTCCCCGATCAGACATGATCGCTATTTATCGCGAATCGTAGTTTGCTTATCATACATGTCTCCCGCTTATAGACTACTATGATTTCATTTACGATCTTCATGTTTCACATACTTGGTACCGGCTGATCGACCTCCTTCGGGCCGCGCTCATGCCGCAGTAAAGGTACACCGGCCATCGATCCTCGCCTAGTGGTCACGTCAGCTTGGG
The DNA here is from genome assembly GCA_029844215.1 of Przewalskia tangutica. Lineage (NCBI taxonomy): Eukaryota > Viridiplantae > Streptophyta > Magnoliopsida > Solanales > Solanaceae > Przewalskia > Przewalskia tangutica. Next base: position 56,217,898 of record CM056739.1, read on the forward strand.
AAGCTCCGTTCCTCCGAGGCTTATCTCGTATAGTCCTCGCTGATTGTAGGTGCTACATTCAGGTATGACGGCCCCGCCCCGCCGTTGTTGTCATATCATTCTGAGGTCCGTAGTACCGCTATGGGCAGAGTGGTAGAAAGGGATGTAATCGCTCAAATTGTTATTTATATATACCGACGGAACCGCTTTTGGTTAGCTGCCTTCTTATTTCACTGTCTTATTACATTGGTTTCATGTATTGTCTTTATGTTCCGCTGATTACTCTGATGTTGTATCACTAGGGTGCCCGGGGTAAGGCACCAGTCACGGGCCCCGGAACGGGTCGTGACATGAACCTCTTCCTTCCTTTGGCATGATTCTATGTATGGAATATACATGTGGTATTATTTCATGTTTCCGTCTACTCTTAGAAGTTAAGAGGTAGTTACGTTGATTTACTCTATGTAAAAGCTACGTCTAAGAAATCCTAAGTTTTTACCAAGTCTTATGGGGGATGTTGGTAAGAGTCGTTAGGAAGTACTTGGAGTCGAGTTGACTTGGCTAAATTACGACACGAATGAGAATAAGTATCGAACAAGCCATTTCAGCGTAAATAAAGGAAAATGTAATGACAATTAATTATATTAAAACAAGTAGAATCCTCCATCTGCATAGAAGCTAAGATAAGACAAAATTGTATTACATTTTCTAGATCATGGCTACTTGAATAAGATCGATATATTTAAGTATAACTTATTCACAACGCACCCAAGTATATGTTACTTAATTTAAAAGAGTTATGTATGAAGTTTTTAAGACATTGAAACTTGTTTTCTTAAAAGTTAAGAGACTTGAGGTATTTTGAAGCTATGTGATTTGATTTGAAAGTATAAGTCTCTTGGTTATAAAAGGAATGATTTTGTCTAAGATATAAAGAGTTATAACGGCTTTATGGGAAGTTGGTTATAACAACTTTATGGAAGATTAAAAGAATGGTTTTCTTCAGTAATGTAAGCAAAAGAATGATTTGAAATTAAGAAGGGCAAATTGTTTTAAAGGTACCAATTGCTTAAGGTTTTAAAGAAGAAGTCACTTGATTTGTAGTTCTAAACGTATTTCTAAAAGGTATCGTGACTTGTCTTGAAAGGTAGATATGACTTGATACTACGATTGTTAGTATCCGAGAAGTTTTATTTGAAAACGAGTCTTTCTAAAGCGAGTAGAGGTGTGAGTACTGGGTTAAATTCCCAGATTTTATATGACATTATCGCCCCGTAACGGGCCGGCAAGATACCTTACGGGCGCACTATATGACATTATCGCCCGTAAACGGGCCGCAAGATACCTTTACGGGCAGACTATATGACATTATCATCCCAGCAATGGGCCGGGAAGTATCCCTTTACGGGCAGACTATATGACATTATCGCCCCGTAAACGGGCCGGCAAGATACCTTTACGGGCGACTATATGACATTATCATCCCGTAAACGGGCCGGCAAGATACCTTTACGGGCGCACTATATGACATTATCGCCCCGTAAACGGGCCGGCAAGATACCTTTACGGGCGACTATACGACATTATCGCGCCCCGTGAACGGGCCGCAAGATACCCGCATGGGCAGACATGTGATTTTATCGCGCCCCATTGGGGCCAGGGTAGTATAGGCGCCCCTCCGTAAAGCGCCTGATTAAGTTATGAAAGTAAGTGTTATATGGTAATAAACTTGATGATGTTCCTAAGATGCACGTAAGAAAGTGACTATAACTTTTATTGAAAACGGGAAAAGATAATAAGGTACGATTAAATTCATTTAGATAGTAATGACATGGTAGGTTCTGTATTTACTTCTTTTACACTTACCTCTGTCATGCTTTTATACAGTATGTTTTAATTGTTGTACCTTATTTCCGCTCCATATTCTTGCACTGTTGCAGATCGACTTCTTCGGGCCGCTCATGCCCGCAGTATTAGGTACAAAGGTTGGTGATCCTGCTCTAGGATCTCGGTTCGCTTTTTGGGAAAGCTCCATTTGCTCGAGGCTTATCTCTTGGTACGGCTTTCCGAGGTCAGAGATTCATGTATATTCGTGGGTATGGCGGCCCCGTCCCGCCACGCTTGTTATGTTAAAAACTCTAGAGGTCCTGTAGTCACATATCAGGGTCGCCAGTAAAGGAAAGAAGGCAACTGCTTCGGTTATTTATATATATGTCCATGAAGGTAGCCCTATCGGCTAACCTGTTGTTTTACTTCTGTTGTTTTATTTTTTTTAGTTTCATGTATGTTCCGCTGATTTTCTCTGATGTATACCGTAGTGGTGCCTGTAGGGCACTACCATGCCCGGAGCTGGTCGTGACAGCCCCGCCTGGCCATTATGGTTATAACATTCTAGAGGTCCGTAGTTCACAAGGCGAGTTTGTAAAAAGGATGTAATCGCTGATTCAAGTTTATATATATATGCCGAAATGCAACTTTTCTCGTGATAAATCGCTTTCACTTCATATTATTTCACGTCTTGTTTTATATTCCGAATACTCATGTATGCCTACTGGGTGTCCGTAAGGCACTACCACGCCCGGTTCGGTCGTGATAAGTCAAATACGCCTATCAACGCCTAGACTACTCGCAGTAATATTCTAAGCGTATGTTCTTACTTCTACTGAAAATTTGGCAAAGACTTCCCTACCCACAAACTACTCAAGTTCATCAGAATACAAATTCTATGTAATGACCGTTCAATTCTCTTCTTTTAAACCATCCTTCTATAAATTTTATACTTAATTCTAAACTACTACGATATGTAATCTCCAATTACAATAGAAGGACAAAGATATTTACCTCGATAAGCCCAAAATTATCCAAGATTAAAGTCGATCCTGAGCAAGGTTTAGCTCCTATTATGTACGCTCCAAGAAACCCTTAGAAGTTTTATACAACTTCTACTTAATACTTCAACCAACAATGAAGATTTTCCTAGGGTTTCGTTTTGTGACTAATGGATATAAAGTAGTATTTCTGGGCTTTTAGTATAGAGGTAACTTTGGAATACTACAAGGTATTGGCTAAGGTATTTTGGAATAGTAACAATACTTGGAGAATATTTTTCTACCAAGCAAAGGTTATGATTTAAAGCTACTAAGATGGGGAGTTTGGACGAGAACTTCAACTAAAGGGGGGAAGGATTTTATGACTTGGAAATTGTTTTGTGGATGAAGAAGTCTTGCACAAGAGGGGGGTATTTATAGAACCACCAAGGGCCAAGATTAAAACAAATGGAGGGTGAAGATTTGGATTCATGTGAAGAATGAGGTCTTCCAACCAAGTGTCCACCACAATGTTGGGACATATGTCCACCACAACCTTGGGACATATGTCCCCCACAACAATGAGCCATGTGGCCTTCCACTAGCACAAAAAAAACGCCCACTACCTACTCCCACTCACCCAAAGAAATATCTTCCAAGACTTGACCATTTGACTTGTACACTAGCCCAACATTTTCGTCCAACCCATGCCAACTAAGGGTGATACATGTCGCCCTCCTATTGGCCAAAATATTTCGTCTCTCAGAAAAAAATCCGTAATCGGTTAAAATATTAAAAACGTAGAATTTCCTTCACAAGGTTCGGAATCTTTTCCGTTGAAAGTTCACAATTTCATCCTTAACCTAATTAGGGTTTGTACAAATGTACGTACATCCTCACATACATACTCTGGAAATACGGGGTATAACAAGATATATATATGTATTGTGTATGTGTACGCCGACAGTGAGGCGGGATGCCACGGGCGCGTCACATGGTTATATGTTACACTTATGACTGTCGGCAGTGACGGGGGATTCCACCGCACGCTTTTGATATTTCAGGTGATTTAATCGCGCCCCGCATCGGGCCGTAGTATACGCGTCCCTCCATGTAGGTCGGATTATGTTATGAAAGATAAGTAAGTTATATGGTAATGAACTCGACGATTTTTCCCAAGTACGCACGTAAGAAAGTGACTATAACTTTTATTGAAAACGGAAAAGATAATAAGGTACGATTAAGTTCATGCTGGTAATGACACTACAGATCCGTATGTACTTTTTTATACTTGCCCCGCCATTCTCTCGCGCTTATGATCTATTTATCAGATTTTATTTCTGCTCCATATTCTGCACTGTTATCGAATTTTCGGGCCGCGTCATGCCCGCAGTTTAGGTACACAGTTGGTGATCCTTGCTCTAGGATCTCGCTCAGCTGGGAAAAAGCTCCATTTGCTCCGAGGCTTATCTCTTGGTACGGTTTTCCCCGAGGTTGTAGATTCATGTATATTCGTGGGTATGGCGGGCCCCGTCCCGCCACCGCAGTTACGTTAAAACTCTTAGAGGTCTGTAGTCACATACGCGGGTCAGCTTTGTAAAGGAGCGAGGCAACTTCTTCTGTTGTATATATATGTCCGTGAAGGTAACCCTATCGCTAACTCGTTATTTTACTTCGTTGTTTTATTTTATAAGTTTCATGTATGTTCCACTGATTATCTCTCGACAGATACCGTGGTGCCTGTAGGGCACCATGCCCGGTCGGGTCGTGACAAAAGTGGTATCGAGCGCTTAGTCCTCTGAAAGTGTCTACGCATCGCGGTTCAGTAGTCTTGATTATCGGTGTGTTGTGCACCACATCTATAATCGTGAGGCTTCATGACATTTAGGATTGGTTTCATTCTTCTCTATTCGAGATCGCAAGAGAGCCGCCCTAGTAGGTCAATCCTCTCGACCCCTTCTTATGTAATGCTTATGCCTCCTGAAGGCGCACTGTGGGCCCGTGGGCAAGGCAAAGAGAGCTTCAGTGGTACGCAGAGGGTTACCAGACTCGGCACGCACTATGCCCGAGGTAGTAGGCGGATCGGCGAGCTCACCACGCCACAGACAGAGAGAGCCGGTAGTAGCTCCAGAGGTTCCAGACCGAGCCTCCAGCCTCCGCAGCCAGGCGAGTTTAGAGATTATGGAGAGCAGATCGTGCTATTGACTAGCATAGTGGTAGGCAGCGCCGACAGTGAGCGTAGCTAACCCAGAGCCGACAGCTGAGGATTCGGATTTTCCGGGTTGTAGTCCACCCGAGTTTTATGGTTCGAGATCCGAGGATGATCTTCAAGAGTTCGTTCGCCTACAACGGACTATGCAGTGCTTAGGGCCTCGAGACAGAGTCGCAGTGTTAGCTTCTTACCGTTACGCGATATTGCGTTGAACTGGTTTGAGTCTGGGAGCTATCGGCAGGCGCGGGTTCTCGTCCGCATTGGGATGAGTTCACTGAGGCCTTTCTTGATCACTTTTTGCCTCCCGAAATGAGGAGAGCCCGTGTTGATAGGTTCTTGTCATCGAGGCAGAACGGGAGGACCATCAGAAATACAACTGAGTTTGACTCGTTGCCGTGCGCACACTATCGTGGCGAGCATGGCGGATGAGTTCACCGCATGTGACGGGCTAGACCATTATATGACATCGCATGCCCGGAGTGGCCCTTCAACCCGGTATGGATATTGCCACGCAGCTTATGCGCAGGGATAGAGGACAGAGAGAGAGGGTCACTAGACTCAAAGCCACCAAGCAGGCTGTGACAAATAGGTTCCAGTGGAAATTCGCGAGGCGACAAAATTTCGCAGCAGAGTAGGTCCACTTTTCACCGACACGAGTGCTCCTTCCCGCCTTCCGCCGGAGGTTTGGTCGTCGGGGTATTCGGAGCAGTCGTGGCTCTAGGTCAGCAGTTCACGATGTCCGAGGATAGTAGCTGTGGAAGCCACCTTGCCCCTGGTGGTCACCGTAGTAGATTCCATTTTCGTGAGTGTCGACTACTGACACTTGTTATGCTTACGCCAGGCCATTTCGTGAGAGATCGTCCACTGCAGGTGGCATCGCGTGAGATAGCGCAGCCATCGATCGGGCCATGGTTCATCGCCTTCCATAGCTAGCAGGATGTTTATGCACCGACAAAGCCATGACATGCAGGTCGTGGTGGAAGTTCTCAGCTTTAGCGTCCTTTGAACCGCCTATATGATTTCGTGTATGTCTTCGCCCTTTAGAAACTTGTATGCATGATAAAGTTGTGGTATGTTTAAGTGTTATGAACAGATTCTATCGAGACTATGTATATGCTGTAAGGAGTTGGAAGTACGAAAAGGTAATCTCTTTTGGGGCTTATGATGGACGGATACGCGCGCTATGGCGTAGTAGGCCACGTGTGGCATTATTGGTATGTCGGGTGGTAAAAGGAAACTATGTCGCTAATTATAAGTTTGATCAAAGAACATTCGGGGACTAATGTTTCTGGGGAAGAATGTTACACCCAGATTTGCAGGAATGTTTTAAAGAACGTGACGAGAATCCCAAATGTTAAGATTCGAGACTTGTAAAAATTTATCTAATTATGGAATTGTCGGAAACGAATATTATGATTTAATGGGAGGGCGACATGTGTCACCCCCCCTTATTAGATGTCTTGGATGAAATTACATGGGCACAAGGGTCATTTGACCCTTGTTAGGAAGACAAGTCTTGCAAGTAAAGCTTGACATGTTTGACTTAGTCAATGGGACCACTAGCTTGATATTTAGAAGAGCTTCATCCAAGCCACCCATTTGTACATATCTCAACCCTCCATGTTACTATATAATACTACTAGTAGTGAGACAAGTTCCACACTTAGCCAAATTTTCAAGAGAATTGGAAGAACATCACAATGAGCTCTCGTTCTCGCCTTTGAAAAGAATTTTTTTTTGTTTCTTGTCGATTAAGCTCCACACTTTAAACCAAGGTTCATGAGTGTATTGTAAGTGTATCTCAATAGAAAAATCCCGGAAAAAGATAGTTTTCGTATTAGTCGTAAGGTGAAAACCTATTTGCTTTTCTAGGTTTTGGTTGGAAGATTGAAGGAAATTTGTTGGTGTTGTTCTAAGGGTCTCAAGTAGCTGGATTGAAGTGTCGGGAGGGCTCTAAGTTTCTAGGAGCGACTTTGGATTTGAAGTTGACTAAGAATCGCTGAGGTAATAATCTTGGCTCTTAAGTGTTACAAGATTATATATTGTTGTTAGCTTTACATGTTTGCTAGCATGAAGTATATGTGTTGAAGTTTCTAAGTATTATGGATTGATCAGAGCCTTAAACCGAAATGTCATTTAAGCCTTGAAGTTGGATTACAATTTGGCATTTTATTAGAATCGCCGCATGTTAATTACTTCAAGATTATAGTGGTTATAAACGATTGCGACTTGATATCATGTTATACTAACAATTCGGATTGAAAATGAAATTGATAAGAATCGTGTTGTTGTATCTCAAGTCATGGAATTGCACTTGTAGTTGTATTAGTTTGATATCTTTTGTGGGCGGAATTTTACACGCCTAGTAGGCGTGTAATCCCCTATTGTTAATTGCATTGTTGGGCCTTAAATGTGGCGTGTTTGGTTATTGAATTCGCCTTGAAAAGGTGGCAAAGTAAGTAGAAACAAAGGAGGTGTCGTCCGATTTTCCAGAGAAATTAGTGACTTAGCACTTAGAATATTCTACGCTTTGAAGTAAGAGGTTAATGGACGATTGTGGCCATTATAGGTTGAAGTACTAAGTATAGCGATTCTACCAAGGATGGAATAGCTATCAAGGTTGAAGTACTTTGGAGCATTTTGCTACTTGTCGATAATCGTCGCGAGGTATGTGAACCTCTTCCTTCCTTTGGCATGATTCTATGTATGGAATATACGTGTGGTATTATTTCAGGTTTCCTTCTACTCTTAGAAGTTAAGAGGTAGGTGTGTGATTTACTCTATGTAAAGTTTATGTCAAAGTTATCCTAAGTCCTTACCGAGTCTTATGGGGATGTTGCAAGAGTCGTAGAGGTACTTTGAGCCAAGTTGACTTGGCTAATTTGTGGCACGAATGAGAATAAGTATCGAGCAAGCCATTGCAGCGTTAATAAAGGAAATTGTAATGACAATCAAATTATGTTAAATGAGTAGAATTCTCCATCCGCATAGAAGCCAAGATAAGACAAAATTGTATTACATTTTCTAGATCATGGCTACTTGAATAAGATCGTTATAAATAAGTATAACTTATTCACAACGCACCAAAGTATATGTTACTTAACTTATAAGAATTTACGTATGAAGTTTTAAGGCTATGGTTCTCAAATTCTTAAAAGTTAAGAGACTTTATTTTTCTAAGTCATGAGACTTGATTCTTAAAGGAAGAAATGAATTGATTTACAAGTATAGAATACTCGATTTGGAAAGACTTTATTTCTAAAGTTAAGAAATTTGTTTTCTTAAAAGTTAACAGACTTGAAGTATTTTGAAAGTATAAGTCTCTTGGTTATAAAAGGAATGAATTTGTCTAAGACATAAAGAGTTATAACGACTTTATGGGAAGTTGGTTATAACAACTTTATGGAATATTAAAAGAATGGTTTTCTTCAGTAATGTAAGCAAAGAAATGATTTGAAATAAAGAAGGGCAAATTATTTTAAAGGTACCAATTGCTTAAGGTTTTTAAGAAAGAAGTCACTTGATTTAGAAGCCGGTATTTGTATTTCTAAAAAGGTATTGTGACTTGTCTTGGAAGTAGATATGACTTGATACTACGGTTGTTAGTATCTTGGAAGTTTTATTTGAAAAAGAGTCTTTCTAAAGGAGTAGAGGTGCGTAGTACTTGGGGTTAAATTCCCGGATTTTTATGTGTGAAACGGAAGTGCCATGAGTTTATAAAAATGGAAGTCTAAAGGTGTCACACCCCGAACCCCGGGCCCGTGACTGGTGCCCTACCTGGGTACCCTTCTACCTTAACAACTAAGTAAACTGCGGAAATTAAATAACACCCTTTTTTTTTAAGACCAACATACGTGCAAGGGCAAATCCGACAAGGCTGCCATAATATACATAACAAAAGACACTACACCGTACATGAGTCCAATCCCACATATGAATCATGCACTCTAAGAGTTATATTAGAACCACGACGGACAAGGCCCCGCTGCACTCCATAATCAGACAAAAGCCTGCATCAAGGAACTATACCAAAAGATAAACTCCGAACGTAAGGAGTTATCCAAAACTCGAAAGGTGGTCCTACACTGGCAGATCACCAAACAACAGACTAAACCTACGACATAAACGCAGCCCCCCCGAAAGAGGTCAGTACGAAGAATGTACCAAGTATGTGAAACAGTAAGTACTGTAATAAAATCATAACAGTCTAAACAAAACAGGAGACATGTATGATAGCCAACCTACATTACACAATACATAAGAAGTTATATCAAGTCAGGGACGCATGCCCTCAAAGTCACTATTCAAATATAACTATGGATCTCACGCCCATAATATCAATCATGCCCGTGGAATCCTTCCTCACTGCCGGCAGTCCATGATATAATGTAACACCAATAAGAATATCCAAGGAGTATCCCTCGTGGTCGCATGCCCCGGAATCCCACATCGTATAAGCATGACCATGGGGTATACAAACAACCGAATCAAACCCGCCTCGGTCACATGCCCTAATCCCACATCGTATAAGCATGTCCAAGGAGTATCCCTCGTGGTCGCATGCCCCGGCATCCCACATCGTATAAGCATGACCATAGGTTATCCCTCGCGGTCGCATGCCCCGACATCCCACATCGTATAAGCATGACCGTAGGGTAACACAAACAAATCTGGGAATCTAACCCGACTCCTGGTCACATGCCCCGGAATCCCACATCGTATAAGCATGTCCCAGGAGTATCCCTCGTGGTCACATGCCCCGGCATCCCACATCGTATAAGCATGACCATAAGGTAACACAAATAATGGAAGCATACCCGTGGAATACCACCTCACTGTCGGTACGTCCAAGTAAACTTACAACAAGGCAGCCGACCCACCAACCGAGAGTCGCGGCAACGTAATAAAACATAATACTTGCACTCAAAGGCTATCACCAGCACATATAGGAAATTCTCAATTAATCAAGCCAAAGTACTTATCAAGGCACCCATAGAATAATTCTCAATTAAACAGGCCAAAGTACTTATCAAGGCACACATAGAATAATTCTCAATTAAACAGGCCAAAGTACTTATCAAGGCACACATAGAATAATTCTCAATTAAACAGGCCAAAGTACTTATCAAGGCACACATAGAATAATTCTCAATTAAACAGGCCAAAGTATTTCTCAAGGCACACATAGAATAATTCTCAATTAAACAGGACAAAGTACTTCGTACGTGCATTCTTTTCAAAAGACTCATTTTTATGTAAAACCCCAAGATACTAACACCCGTAGTATCAAGGTGTGTCTATTTTTCAATGTAAGTTACTACACCTTTAGAAAACTCATTTCAAAGCTTGGAATCAAGTAACTTCAAATTTTCACAATCTAGGCAACTTATGCCTAATAATCAAAATAGACAACTTTCTTAACCTTCCATAAAGCCGTTATAACCAACTTCCCATAAAGCCGTTATAACCCTTTATGGTTTTAGACATATTCATTCCTTTTTATAACCAATAGACTTATACTTAAAACCAAGTATCACATACTTACAAATCAAGTTCTTAACTTTCCAAAATACTTCAAGTCTCTTAATATTTAGAAAACAAGTTTCTTCTCTTAAATCATGTCATTTCTCCTCTCTTAAAACAATTAAGTAAATCACTCCTTTGACTCCCCTAAAGTCATTAAACGACCCTTAGGTTTTGGAACTAAGGCACTAGCCAAAAGGTTTGGAAACCACTTCCCTTTCAAGACTCTATGTACTTTAAGTAAAATACTTTCACTTTTAAGAATCCAAACTTCACTAAGGAAATGGATCATACAACTTACAATTTGACATCAAAGTACAATCAAGGGAGTACATAGAACAAATTCTATTTTAGGCAATCCAAATACAACCAAGGAATGGATCATTTAAGGAGTAGGACATACTTTCTTTATCTTAAGGAATCATGCTAGAAAAGGAGATAGTTCACATACCTTTTCGGCTAAATCCACAAGCTAAGCCGAATACGCCGTACGTAGAATTGTCAACCTATAATGGTCACAACAAGACTATCAACTTCTAGTCTCTAACGTAGAATAATACTAAGTAAGCGGTCTCTAATTCTACGGAAAATCGGGCAACACTTCCTTTGTTTCTACTCACTTTGCCACCTTTTTCAAGGCCGAATACAATAACCAAACATGCCACATTTAAGGCTCAAAACAACAACCAACCAAAGGGGATTACACGCCTTACAATACGTGTAAAATTCCGCCCCACAATTAATACGAAGTAGTTCCATATTCAAGCCATTCTCGGCCAACAACAACACAACACAAGTCCTTTCCAATTCTTTTCCAAATCCAAGTTCTAGGGTCTAACATGTTATATAGTCATCAACAACTTCAACAACTACAATTTCCTTCTTTATACAACATGCGACGACTTAAACTAATAATCGAATTGAATTGTAATCTTAAGGCTAAACATGCTAGTTTTCGGATTAGGGTTCCAATAGCCAATATACTAATCAAACTTCAAACTATACATCTCATGCTTGCTAATATCCATAGCTACAACAATAAGTAAGTCTTAACTACTAAAACGACAAAATTTATACCTTTATAAGCCCTTAAAATTTCCAAGATTCAAAGTCGCGCCTTAGCAATTCTTAGCTCCTTTCCTTATGTTCCAATCCGCTCCAAGCACTCCTTAGAAGTCTATGAGGAACCCATCTTCAAGTTCCAACTTCAAAGTTGAAGAACTCCTTAAGTTTCCGCCTTGCGACTAATACGAAAATGTCGTTTTTCCAAAATATTTCTATTGAGATAACCTTATAATACTCTTAGGAACCTTGGGTTTAAGTCTTGTGAAAAATGGATCAAAACTAAAAAAAATTCTAGTGGGATTTGAGACAAAGCCGAGAGATATAGTTCTTTCACAAGATGAACTCTAAATTTTTCTAACTGTTGAGACAAGTCTTGCACTAGTAGTATGCTTATATAACACAATGGAAGGCTTAGACTTAAACAAATGGGTGGCTAAGATGAAGATCACATGGATTAAGCACAAGTGGCAAATTGACTTGGTCAACAATATCAAGCTTAGCAAGACTTATATTCCACCATGGTAAATGACCATTCTACCCTTACTAAATTTCGTCCAAGACCATATGTGGGGGTGCCATGTGTCGCCCTCTCATTCGTCCATAAAATTCTGTAACCCTCGTGGGACCCGCAAAACGTAAAATTTCCCGGGTGGGCCCCACATGACCAAATCCGTAAAAATAAATTTCCATAATGTTAAAAGTTCCATACTCTCCAAATAATGCATTTTGAGAATCCAATTCTCAACAACGAACATTTTTCTCTTCCGACGTTCGGAAGATTTTCCGTCGGAAAAACAATTCTCCCTTTCGTACTAATTTCCAAGTCTTGATTCCTTACGTACATTCTGTTATACATGTCCTGGACTTACGGGGTGTAACAAAAGGTTTAATGAACTTTCCTATGTTTGCTTGTGATAGCTTTGAGTGCAAGTATTATATGTTACATTGTCGTGACTCTCAGTTGGAGGGCCGACTATCTTGTTGTAAGTTTGCTTGGAACGTACCGACAGTGATGTGGGATTCCACGGGTATGCGTCCATTATGATTGATCCTTGGACATGCTTATACGATGTGGGATTCCGAGGCATATGACCAGGAGGCGGGTTAGATTCCCGGATTTGTTTTATTACCCATGGCCATGCTTATACGATGAGGGATTCCGGGGCATGCGACCATGCTATGTACGATTATTACTCCATGGGCTAGTACCCCATGAAGACATGTACCCACGATGAGGGATTCCGGGGGCATGTTATATTATTACTCCATGGGCTAGCTCCCCATGAAGACCTGCACCTACGATGAGGGATGCCGAGGGCACGTTATGGCCATGCTTATACGATGAGGGATTGCGAGGCATGCCGCCACGTTATATATATATATATATATATATATATATATATATGTTGTATATGTACGCTCGACGAGGTGGGATGCCACGGCGCCACACATGGTTATATGTTACACTTATGAATGTCGGTAGTGATGTGGGATTCCACGCGAGATATATATATTGTGTATGTACGTACGCCGTGAGGCGGATGCCCGGCGCGCCACATGGTTATATGTTACATTTATGACTGGCAAAGTGATGGGGATTCCACGCACGCTTTGATATTTGTGTGACTTGATCGCGCCCCGCATCGGGTCGGTAGTATGCGCCCTCCATGTAGGTCGGATTATGTTATGAAAGATAAGTAAGTTATATGGTAATGAACTTGACGATTTTTCCCAAGTATACGTAAGAAAGTGACTATAACTTTTATTGAAACGGGAAAAGATAATAAGGTACGATTAAGTTCATAAGTGGTAATGACACGGCGTAACTGGTATGTACTTTTTTTATACTTGCCGCCATTCTCTTGTGCGCATGATCCGCATCGCATTTCTTTATTTCTGTTCCATATTCGCACTGTTGTATCAATTTTTCGGGTCGCGTTCATGCCCGCAGTTTAGGTACACAGTTGGTGATCCTTGCTCTTAGGATCTCGCCCGCTTTGGGAAAGCTCCATTTGCTCCGGAGGCTTATCTCTTGGTACGGTTTTCCCTGAGGTTGTAGATTCATGTATATTCAGGGGTATGGCGGGGCCCTGTCCCGCCACTGTTGTTACGTTAAAACTCTTAGAGGTCTATAGTCACATATTGTGGGTCAGTTTGTAAAGGAAAGGATGCAACTGCTTCGGTTGTATATATATGTCCAGGAAGGTAGCCCTATCGGCTAACCTGTTATTTTACTTCTGTTGTTTTATTTTATAAGTTTCATGTATGTTCCGCTGATTATCTCTGATGTATACCTGTAAGGGTGCCCAGGTAGGGCACCAGTCGCGGGCCCGGGGTCGGGTCGTGACAAATACAGTCCATTAGTTGGTGTTCTTGGCCAACTTACTACAATCAAACTTATCCAATTTTCGGCTAGCATGCCAGAATTACTTCTTTAATCTTCCAACTTATATTCCAATCTTTATATAAGTTATAGTTACTTTGTTATTACTGTTGACAGGTAATAGATACGTTTTTACCATTTTAATGGCTAACATGCCAATTTCCATTTCAACAAGCTTACAAGATCCAAATCTTTCCAAACTTCATTCCACATATTACATACTCATTTATATACTTCCAACATATATAATATCCAACTTCACAAGGAGGTTAAAGGTTATTACCTCAAAAAGCCCAAAATTATCCAAGAAATTAAAGTCGTTCCTTAGCAAGTTTAGCTCCAAATCCTTACATTCCAATCCGCTACAAGCAACCCTTAGAAGCTCCTAACCAACTTCTCTTCAAGATCCATCTCCAAAAAGTGAAGAACACTTAGGGTTCCAACTTGACAACTTTCGGCCAAGGGGTATGTTTAAGGCTAGGGGTGTGAAATATTGTCTAACTCTTGGTTCACAATCTTCCTAACACATCAAGGAAGAACACTTAGATGTTTAAGAATTATTGGACAAATTCTTGGCCATGGGAGGGCCTATTGCCGAGAGCACCTTGAAGAAGGAGGGAGGATTTCAAGTCTTGAAAATGGTTAAGTGTGGAAGATTTCATCAACTAGTAGTGTATGTATAAGACAACCAAGGGCTAGGATTGAAGCATGTGTGGTTGAGATTGAGACAAGTGTGTGGGTCCCTCTTGTCCACTTGTCCAACAAATATCTTGCAAGACTCGCCAATTGTTACGAGGATTTCGGCCAACACGGCCCACCTAGGGTGACACGTGTCGCCTCCTATTGGTCCAAAATATTTCATCTCCAAAATATCTATAATGGCCAAAATCTCAAAAATAATGTGGTTCTATTAAAATCAGAAATTTCTCCCGTGGGCCCCACGTGACCAATTTCGGAAAATAAAATCCATAATTCTCTAATATTCCAAGAATTCCAAATACCAAATCTGGGAATCCAATTCCCATTTACGAACCTTTTTCCTTCACAAAATCCGGAAAATTTTCCGTGGGAAAATCAAATATTTCTTCCATTCCAATCTTAATGTCAGATTCTCGCACGCACGCCTTCACATACATACTCGAACTACGGGGTGTAACATAATCCATGGCCGATAGCCCAGGAATTTAACCCGCCCGAGTCTATCCGACCCGCCGTGAGTGTGTACCACTCACACCATGGGGAGCTACTCCATGATATCTCTTGAACTAAGTCACGCCCTTTATGGAGGGACGCGAGACGTGGAAATACAACACTTGCACGAATGTCTATATGAGCAACCCATATGCAAACAAATCATTCTTGACCTTTATTTATAAAATGAATAAACTATCATTTTAGCAAATCAAGACAATACCATGCCTTTCCTTTTTACACAAACCAAGACAACACCATGCCTTTTCTTTTTACACAAACCAAGACAATTACCATGCCTTTCCTTTTTAACAAACTAAGACAATTACCATGCCTTTCCTTTTTAACAAGCTAAGACAATTACCATGCCTTTCCTTTTTACACAAACCAAGACAATACCATGCCTTTCCTTTTTAACAAACTAAGAGTAATTCTCATTTAAGCAAGCCAAAGTACTATCAAGGCACAAATAGAATAATTCTCATTTAAACAAGCCAAAGTACTATCAAGACACAAATAGAATAACTCTTAACCTTTCATAAAGCCGTTATAACTAACTTCCCATAAAGCTGTTATAACTCTTTATGTATTAGACAAATTCATTCTTTTTTTCTTTTATAACCAAGAGACTTATACTTTTAAAACCAAGTACCATATACTTTCAAATCAAGTTACATAACTGTCACGACCCGATCCCGGGCCCGTGACTGGTGCCTTACCCCGGGCACCCTAGTGATACTACATCAGAGAAAACCAGCGGAAATAAAAACTTAAACATGAACATGAGACAAGATAATAAAACAGGCCAACCAAACGGTTACCTTCCAATAAAATATATATATACAACTTTTTCAAAACGAACAGTTTAATCCTTTTTACAAAACCCCGCCACACAAAGGCTGCACTTAAGATTTACAATAACTATGACGGACAGGGCCCGCCATACCCTGAATGTACAAGAACCTACAACTCGTGGAACACATACCAAAAGATAAGCCTCCAAGGAACGGAGCTTCCCAACGCTGAAAGGTGATCCTAAGCGGGATCGACACCTAACGATTTCTACCGCTGCAGATTTAACGCACTTCAAGGAGGTCAAGATAACAGTACCAAGTATGTGAAACTGAAATCGTAAATGAAATCATAATAGTCTATATAAAGCAGAGACATGTATGATGACCAAACTACAAGACATAACATATAACTAGTTACATCAAGTCGTGACTCACGCCCAAATTATCGCCGTGTCTGCGGAATTTCTTCCTCATCACGGCAGCTTTATGATATGACAATACCAAGGAGTATACATGAACACCGTGTCCCACCTGTGTCATAAAAACCGTATAGGACAAGTATAACTACCAGATCCGACCGTACAATAATATAATGCAACCAAAACACGGCCGACACGGCAAGTGCGAGCCGACTATCGGATACTCAAGGCCGGCCACGAGTGACCGGGCAAGTACGAGGGCTGACCACCAGGGACCAAGGCCGTATCACGAGACTTCGTCACTACACTGAACGGGGCAAGTGCGAGGGCTGACTACCAGATACCAAGGCCGTATCACCACAGACGGCAAGTACGCAGAGCCGACCACCGTACCAAGGCCGAACAAGAAGAAACCTCATGGAGAGCTAGTCCATAAAAATAACAATTCTTGCACAACCAAGGCTATCACCACAAGCATAAGCAAGTTAAGCAACAACAAGCATAGGCAAGTTACACAACACAAGCATAGGCAAGTTACACAACAACCAGTATAGGCAAGTTACACAACACAAGCATAGGCAAGTTACACAACTCAAGTTACTTTCTTTTTATGCCAAAGTCCGGGTTTTTAACCCTAAAGTACTACGTACGTTAAATTCCTTTTAAAGAGATCCATTCCTTTTATAAAAGTCACCCGATGTCCGTAGTATAAAAATAGAGTGACGAATATTGTTAAGTAAACAAAAATGCTTTCCTTTGTAAAAATCAAGTAACAACCTTATTTTCCAAACGCTCAAGTTTGCCTAATTTCAAATGCTCAAGTTTCTCATTTTAGAAAAGGTCTCGTAGTTCATAGTTTTAATCCTTTAAAACATAATTCTCCTTTAATAATTTGAGAAACATATGCCTTATATGTGAGTAGGTTATTCTTGTTTATAATCGATCTTATTAAGCCATGATCTAGATATGTAATATCATTTTGTCTCATCTTAGCTTCTATGCAGATGGAGGTTTCTACGTTTTTAATACGATACATCATTATTCAATACATTTTCCTTTATTACGCTGCATGGTCCTGTCGATACACATTCGATTTCAAATCAAGAAACATTATCCCTTTAAATAAAACCAAGTACTCATTACTCACGAATGAGGTTTCACACAAACATTCACATTTAAACAAATAAGTTAAGTCTCTTATCTTATAAGATCAAGTCTCTTAACTTCTAACATCAAGAAACCATTTTCTTTACCTCTCTTAAGACATTATACCTAACTCCCATAAAGCTAGTATAACTTCTTTTTTTTAAAACCTTTAAAACCAAGTGTTACTCTCCTTCAAAACGATTTATAAATCTTTGAAATACGTCAAGTTCTTTATTATAACAAGCCGCTTATAATTCACATTAGTTACCTTTTAAAACCACAAAGTATTTTCTTACCTACATAAAGTCATTATAACCAACTTCCCATAAAGCCGTTATAACACTTTATGTTTTAAAAACAATCAAACACAGCTAACCCACGACGCTCACCGCACTACATAGTTCACACATATCACGCCGAAGAGATAGGAAGAGGTTCACATACCTCGCGACGAGTGCCGACTAATAGCAAAACGCCCAAGTACTTCAAACCGTCATTACTCCTTAAGCCACGAGATCGCACCACACGTAGTACTTCAACCTATAAGGCCACGCGCTTATTAACATCGCTCCATATTCTACGTAAAATTCGCAAAGACTCTCCCGCAACGGCTAATCTCCTCCTTTACCGAGGCCGCCACCAAGCCAACCAGTGGGGTTTGCACGCCTAACCGACGTACAATTTACTCACGTAATACTACACAAGTCTATCGTAATACACCCCTATGTAATTACGTCGCTTCTCTTATTAAATTCAGGCTTAAGTCGCAAGACATTGCCGTAAGTATTATTCAGGCTTAAGTCAAAAGACATTGCCGCACAGCTATGTTCAATTCTATATATAGTATTCTTTAACTATATACTCCTACAACATGTAATTTCCAATTACAACAGAAGGTCAAGAATGTTTACCTCGATAAGCCCAAAAGTATCCGAGTTTATATGTCGATCCTGAGCAAGGTTTAGCTCCAACTCCGAGTGCTCCAATCCGCTCCAAACAACCCTTAGAAGTTCTAACCAACTTCTACTTATAACTTCAACTACGGGTGAAGATTTACTTAGGGTTTCGTTTTAGCGACTGAGGGAAAGTATAATGGTATTTTCTGGGCTAGTATAAGTGTAACCTTGGGAATACTACAAGGTATTTGGGCCAAGGTATTTGGACATTATAACAATACTAGAGAGTATTTCTATACCACTACAAGGGTATTTATACGAGACAACTAGGCTGTGTGGGGTACCCCACGCCAAACACCACAAAGGGGAGTGGGGACTCGGCCAAAGGCCACTGGAGGAGTGAGGGGAGAGGCTTTGGACGAGAACCACAAGAGGAGGGAGTATTTTGAGACTTAGGTAGATTGCTCAATTTTTGACGAAGAAAGTTCATCAACTAAGGGGGTATTTATAGGTCAAGTGAAGGCCAACCAATGGCCAAGATGAAGACAAGTGTGGTGCAAGTGTAGGGCTAGATTTCCACCATGTGTACCTTATCCATCTACCACACAACTTGCACAAAATATCCTACCAACTACACAAGACCCAATCGGCCAAGCATTACCGCCACTTCATCCAATGCGAGGGTGACACATGTCACCCTCCCGCTGGTCCAAAATGTTTCGCCTCTAAAAATCCGCAAAAATTATAAATGACATAGCCGGAATTTTCCCTACAAAAGTGGGAAACGCTTTCATTTAAAAACGACTCCTAACGGTAGTTGTGTACAAATTTCGAATCTATGCCTACTTTAAGGCTCAAATTGTATACGCACGCCTCACGCATATACTCGAAATACGGCATAACATTCTCCTCCTTAGAAACATTCGTCCCGAATGTTCCTTCTCGAGACGTATAACGATAGAGTTCTTCTAATAAGTTGCCAACGCCACAATCGCCACGAAACACCCGCGTAAATGCTTACATCCAAGTCCACGAGGAAACACGGTCACTTTGCTGCGAGGTTCTAGTGTCACTCCGGCGACCCAACAAATGGTACCGGACTGCATGCGATTCCTGAGGTCTAAAATATACATCCTTCGCACCTTCTCCCGTCACAAGAAATGATCATATCTATGCTCGCAATACATGCTCGCTTTACCCTTACTCGTCAGACTCTTCTAACACTTGAACTCTTCTAGTATACGCACCACACTTTAGTCAACGCTCGCTTTCCAACCTCGAGCCACTACCTCCAAACTTGGTCATCTTACTAGCTTCACTTCTTTACTAAGGCCATTCCCGCCTTCACGAACCCATCCTCGGTCGAACATACCCACGAACTCATACGATGGTCATCTAAACTCGCCTAGCACCTCGTGACCCTACCACCGGCGACCACCTGCAGCTGACCCTACTTTGAAACCGCCGCGGTCGCCCTCAACACGGCCCCAACCCGATCCACTAACGCATCACGCCTTGTTCCCCGAATTCGAACAATCTTACTCAACAGTCGCGAAAGCTACCACTTCCATTTAACACTACTCAAGGAAATTATCACACAACACATTCTAGGCAAAAATGTATTCGACAAGGATCACTTGCAAAATCTGGTACTCAAGACGACCTTACATCTAAGGTCTCAACATGAAATATTCTAAAGTTCACACTTTCCACGCCCCCATACAAATCCTTTCAACTAGCCAAGCTTTCTAACTCATAACCATCATAACGCTTATCCGAACGTAGCACACAATAATAAGGTCATCATATCATGCATACAAATCTTTAAAGGGTTAAGGGTATACTGAAAATAGGCGGTTCAAAGGACCGCTAAAATCGGGAACTTCCACCGCCTCTACCGGCTCGCCGGTATGAACATCCTTCCCGCTATAGAAGGTGAAGAACCCGCAATCGCTTAGTAGTCCATGCTATCCTACCGCTACTCGCCTGACGCTTCTGCCGATGGCCCCGCTGGCCGCAAAATAACAATCTCCCGAGTTAGTACGACACTCTCCTTTACGAAGCTTTCCACAACGCCACACCGAGACAAGGGCAACCTCATCCGCGAGCACTCCGCTTCCCTTGAAAATCTGAAACTCAGGAGCCCCGACCGCCTCCCGAATATCTCGGCGTCCCGGCCGCGAGGACCACTCAGACCGTGGAGGCGCATAATCGCTCGCCACAGGCGGTCCGCCTCGAAAGTCACCAAAGGACCTCGCTGCTCGCCTTCTTCACGACTTCGTCATTCCGCCGATTTATCCTCTCTCACATCCCAGCATAAGCTCGCATGCGGCAATGTCCATGCCCGGCCAAGAGCTACACCAACAACTTCGGCTAGGTGATCATCGAGCCTCAGAATAAATCGGTGCACTCGATCCTCCATACTAGCTACCAACGCGGACGCATCGCCAATGAGTCGAACTCCACATTGTACTCCCGAATCAGACGCCTGCTCGTCAGAACACCAAAAATCTGTCCGCCCGAGCCCTCTCATCCGCGGGGCAAGAAATGTGCAAGAAAGGCCTCGAGAACTCGCCCCATAAAGCCGGAAGTGCATGCTCTCCCGACAGCTCCCACGAATCAAACTACCGATCGCGTATCACGCACTGATGCGAACCTAGACCACCGACTCGCCTCCGATGCCTTGATCACTCATGATTCGTCAGAATCGCTTGATGAACTCGCGATCATCCTCGTGCCTCACCCATAAAACTCGCGGCCTAAATCTCGTAAAATCCCGTAGCCTCGAACTATCTCGATCTAGGGTGAACCATCGGTGCATCGAATCGCTGGCCCACTTATCCTCAAGTTCGCCACAACTCGCCATTAATCGGGCCTACCTTGTAACTCATCTCTCGCTTCCCTGCATCGCGGATCGAGGCTCAGTATCGTGGTCTCGCCACGCTTTACTCGCAGCCTCCTCTCGCCGCTTGCCCTTCGAGCCCGGTTGCCTTACGCGAGGCATAATCGTAAAAACGGTATGTCGAGGGTCCAATCTTATCACACGCCTCTAAGGCACGATCTCGTAATGAGAAGAATGGAAACTAATCCTAAATGTCTCAGCCTCTCGATTATAGATGTGGTGCACAACACATCGATAATCAAGACTCTACTAGACACGGCGTAGACACTTTCCGAGGACTAATCGCCTGATACCACTTTTGTCACGACCCGATCCTGCCCGTGATCGTGCCTTACCGGCACCCTAGTGATACTACATCGAGAAAACCAATGGAAATAAAAACTTAAACATGAACATGAGACAAGATAATAAAACAGCCAACCAAACTACCTTCCAATAAAATATATATATACAACTTTTTCAAAACGAACAGCTTTAACTTTTTACAAAACCCCGCCCACACAAAGGCTGCTGCACTTAAGATTTACAACAACTATGACGGACAGTGGCCCCGCCATACCCCGAATGTACAAGAACCTACAACTCAGTGGAACACATACCAAAAGATAAGCCTCCGAAGGAACTGAGCTTCCAACGCTACAAAGGTGATCCTAAGAGCTGGATCGACAACCAATGTATTTCTACCATGATGTAACGCACTTCAAGGAGGTCGCATAACAGTACCAAGTATGTGAAATCAGAATATCAGAAATGAAATCATAATAGTCTATATAAAGCAGAGACATGTATGATGACCAAACTACAAGACATAACATATAACTAGTTACATCAAGTCGTGACTCACGCCTCCAAATTATCGCCGTGTTCGTGGAATTTCTTCCTCATCCGCCAGCTTTATGATATGACAATACCAAGGAGTATACATGAACACTGTGTCCCACCGTGTCATAAAAACCGTATAGACAAGTATAACTACCAGATCCGACCGTACTCAATAATATAATGCAACCAAAACACGGCCGACACGGGCAAGTGCGAGAGCCGACCATCGGATACCAAGGCCGGCCACGTAGTCGATCGGGCAAGTACGAGGGTCGACCACTGTGACCAAGGTCAGACACGAGACTTCGCCACTACACCGAACGGGCAAGTGCGAGGGCCGACTACCGTGATACCAAGGCCGAATCACCACGAGACGGCAAGTACGCAGAGCCGACCACCGGTACCAAGCGCCGAACAAGAAGAAACCTCACGGAGAGCTAGTCCATAAAAATAACAATTCTGCACAACCAAGGCTATCACCACAAGCATAAGCAAGTTACGCAACAACAAGCATAGGCAAGTTACACAACACAAGCATAGGCAAGTTACACAACAACCAAGATAGGCAAGTTACACAACACAAGCATAGTAAGTTACACAACTCAAGTTACTTTCTTTATGCCAAAGTCCGGTTTTTAACTCCTAAAGTACTACGACGTTAAATTCCTTTTAAAGAGATCCATTCCTTTATAAAAGTCACCCGATGTCCGTAGTATAAAAATAGAGTGACGTAATATTGTTAAGTAAACAAAAATGCTTTCCTTTGTAAAAATCAAGTAACAACCTTATTTTCCAAACGTTCAAGTGTGCCTAATTTCAAATGCTCAAGTTTCTCAGTTTTAGAAAAGGTCTCGTAGTTCATAGTTTTAATCCTTTAAAACATAATTCTCCTTTAATAATTTGAGAAACATATGCCTTATATGTGAGTAGGTTATTCTTGTGTATAATCGATCTTATTAAGCAGCCATGATCTAGGATATGTAATATCATTTTGTCTCATCTTAGCTTCTATGCAGATGGAGGTTTCTACGTTTTAATACGATACATCATTATTCAATACATTTTCCTTTATTACGCCGCAGTGGTCCTGTCGATACACATTCGATTTCCAAATCAAGAAACATTATCCCTTTAAATAAAACCAAGTACTCATTACTCACGAATGAGGTTTCACACAAACATTCACATTTAAACAAATAAGTTAAGTCTCTTATCTTATAAGATCAAGTCTCTTAACTTCTAACATCAGTAAACCATTTTCTTTACCTCTCTTAAGACATTATACCTAACTCCCCATAAAGCTAGTATAACTTCTTTTTTTTTTAAAACCTTTAAAACCAAGTGTTACTCTCCCTTCAAAACGATTTATAAATCTTTTGAAATACGTCAAGTTCTTTATTATAACAAGCCAGTTATAATTCACATTAGTTACCTTTTAAAACCACAAAGTATTTTCTTACCTACATAAAGCTGTTATAACCAACTTCCCATAAAGCCGTTATAACACTTTATGTTTTAAAAACAATCAAACACAGCTAACCCATGTACGTCTACCGTACTACATAGTTCACACATATCATGCTGGAAGAGATAGGAAGAGGTTCACATACCTCGCGACGAGTGCCGACTAATAGCAAAACGCTCCAAGTACTTCAAACCGTCGGCTACTCCTTAAGCCACGTAGATCGCACCACACGTAGTACTTCAACCTATAAGGCCACAAGGCGCTTATTAACATCGTTCCATATTCTACGTAAAATTGGCAAAGACTTCTCCGCAATAAGTAATCTCCTCCTTTACCGAGGCCGGCTACCAAGCCAACCAGGGGGGGTTTGCACGTCTAACCGGACGTGTACAATTTACTCACAGAATACTACACAAGTCTACTGTAATACAGTCCTATGTAATTACAGTTCAGTTCTCTTATTAAATTCAGGCTTAAGTCGCAAGACATTGCCGTAAGTATTATTCAGGCTTAAGTCAAAAGACATTGCCGCACAGCTATGTTCAATTCTATATATAGTATTCTTTAACTATATACTCCTACAACATGTAATTTCCAATTACAACAGAAGGTCAAGAATGTTTACCTCGATAAGCCCAAAAGTATCCGAGTTTATATGTCGATCCTGAGCAAGGTTTAGCTCCAACTCCGAGTGCTCCAATCCGCTCCAAACAACCCTTAGAAGTTCTAACCAACTTCTACTTATAACTTCAACTACGGGTGAAGATTTACTTAGGTTTCGCTTTAGCGATCGAGGGAAAGTATAATGGTATTTTCTCGGCTAGTATAAGTGTAACCTTGGGAATACTACAAGGTATTTGGGCCAAGGTATTTGGACATTATAACAATACTAGAGAGTATTTCTATACCACTACAAGGGGTATTTATACGAGACAACTAGGCTAGTGGTACCCCACGGCCAAACACCACAAAGGGAGGGGGACTCTCGCCAAAGGCCACTAGGAGTGAGGGAGGAGAGGCTTTGGACGAGAACCACAAGAGGGAGGGAGTATTTTGAGACTTAGGTAGATTGCTCAATTTTTGATGAAGAAAGTTCATCAACTAAGGGGTATTTATAGGTCAAGTGAAGGCCAACCAATGGCCAAGATGAAGACAAGTGTGGTGCAAGTGTAGGGCTAGATTTCCACCATGTGTACCTTATCCATCTACCACACAACTTGCACAAAATATCCTACCAACTACACAAGACCCAATCGCCAAGCATTACCGCCACTTCATCCAATGAGGGTGACACATGTCACCCTCCCGCTGGTCCAAAATGTTTCGCCTCTCGGAAAAATCCGCAAAATTATAAATGACATAGCCGGAATTTTCCTACAAAAGCTGTGGAAACGTTTCGTCGAAAAACGACTCCTAACGGTAGTTGTGTACAAATTTCGAATCTATGCCTACTTTAAGGCTCAAATTGTATACGTACGCCCTCACGTACATACTCTGGAAATACGGGGCATAACAATAACTTTCAAAATACTTCAAGTCTCTTAACTTTAGAAATCAAGTTACATAACTTTCAAAATACTTCAAGTCTCTTAACTTTAGAAATCAAGTTTCTTAACTTTAGAAATCAAGTTGCTTCTACTTTTAAATCCCAAGTAACTCACACCTTTAAAGCAAGTTACTTCTCTTTAAATCATGTCATTTCTCCTCTTTTAAATCAATTAAGTAAATCACTCCTTTGACTCCCCTAAAGTCGTTATAACTAACTTCCCATAAAGCCATTATAACAACCTTTAGGTTTTTGGAACTAAGATACTATCTATGAGATTAGAAACCACTTCCTTTTTAAGACTCTAAGTACTTCAAGTAAAACATCTTTCACTTTTGAAAATCCAAATATTATCAAGGGAATGGATTATAACAACTTCTAACTTAAACATCCTTGTGTTACACCCCGTAATTCCAGGATATGTTTATAAGAACGTACGTAAGAACTCAAAAGTGTTGAGGTTTGAGACTAGTAAAAATTTATCGGAATTATGGAATTGTCGGAAAATGAAATATTACGGCGAATGGGAGGGCGACACGTGTCACCCCCCTTAGTAGTCTTGGACGAAATGGACATGGCTAAAATGGTCATTTGACCATATTTAAGATGAGCAAGTCTTGCTAAGGCTAGAGCTTGATATTGTTGACTTAGTCAAGAGCCACTTGGCTTGATATTTTAGTAGATTGGATCCAAGCCATCCATATGTGCTAATCTTGACCCTCCATTATGTTATTTAAACATACTAGTAGCAAGACTAGTTCCCACAATTAGTCATATTTCAAGAAAAAATTGAAGAAACTCAAGGGGAGCTCTCGGCAATGGCTAGGGTTTCAAGAGGAAAATTTTCATTTGTTGTCCTATAATCTCCACACTTTAAACCAAGGTTCCTAAGAGTATTGTAAGGGTGTCTCAATAGAAAGATCCCGGAAAAGTGTTGTTTTCGTATTAGTCGCAATGTGAAAACCTATTCACTTTCCTAGGTTTGGGTTGGTAATTAAAGAAAAGTTGTTTGTGATCTTCTGAGGGCTTCGAGTGGCGGATTGGAGTGTCAAGGATAGGCTCTAAGTTGCTAGGGAGCGACTTCGGATCTTGAAGTTGGATTAAGGCTCGTCAAGGTAACAATCTTGTTCTCTTAAGTATTATAAGATTACATATTGTTGTAGCCTTACATTTTAACTAGCATGAAGTATATGTATTGAATATTAATAAGTGATATGGATAGTGGAAGCCTATAGCCGAAATGACATTGTGAGCCATTTGAAATTTAAATATAATTTGGTCGATATTAGAATCGTCGCATGTTATCTACTTGAAGATTTTAGTTGTTATAATCAATTGCGGCTTTATAACATGTTGTACTAAACAACTTGGATTGAAAAGGAATTGGAAAGAAGATTTTGTGTTGTTATACCTCAAATTGCCGAAATGACATGGTATGTTGGATTAGTTTGATATTAAATTGTGGGGCGGAATTTTACCTATTGTTAACTACATTATTGAGCCTTAAATCTGGCGTGTTTGGTTATTGAATTAGGGCCTTGAAAAAGGTGGAAAAGTATGTAGAAACAAAGGAAGTGCTGTCCGATTTTCCGTAGAATTTAGTGACTTTGCACTTAGAATATTCTACGTTTGAAGTTAGAAGTTAATAGACGTATTATGGTCATTATAGGTTGAAATACTACGTACGACATATTGGACTTAGCAAGTGGATTGAACCAAAGAGGTATGTGGAACTTCCTTATATCTTGAGCATGAATAGTTGTAAATGTATAGTACGGTAGACGCATTTGAGTTTTAAAATGAATTTAGTTTCATTTGATATCCTTGACTTGTTTTAAGGATGTTCAAGTTGGTTGAGTTAGAGAATTAACTCACTTGTTTTTAAATGATAGAAATTCCTTGGTTTCAAAAGCCTAAAGTTGGTTAATAACTTTATGGAAAGTAAAGAGAATGGTTTATTCTAATAAGGTAAACAAAGATTTCTTGACTTGAAAATGTATAGGATACTTGATTTGGAAAGTATTGATTCCTTGAGCCTATTCTTAAGTTAAGACACTTGATTTCTAAAGTTAAGAGACTTGAAGTATTTTAAAAGTATATGATACTTGGTTTTGAAAGTATAAGTCTCTTGGATATAAAGAAGGATGTAATTGCCTAAAGTATAAAGTTAGTATAACGACTTTATGGGAAGTTAGTATAATAGCTTTATGGAAGGATGAGAGAGTGGTTTACTCTAGTAATGTAAATAATGATAAATGACTTGAAATAATGAAAGGCAAATTGATTTGAAGGCATCCATTGCTTAAGGTTTTAAAAGAAAGAAGTCACTTGATTTAGAAGCCTAAATGTATTTCTAAAAAGTATTGTGACTTGTCTTGAAAAGTAGATATGACTTGATACTACGGTTATTAGTATCTTGGAAGTTTTATATGAAAAAGAGTCATTTTAAAAGAGTAAAAGTACGTAATACTTTGGGTTAAATTCCCGGATTTTTATAATGACATGTTAGTGCCTTAAGTAAACTATAATGATAGTGTATATGAACAAAGTTAATAAGAAGTTAGGAGATTTCTTAACTTGCTTATGTTATGATGCCGACAACGCTTATGTTATGTATAATAAGCCAGCGCTATGTTATGTATGATAATGCAGAGTGCTTATGTGATGTATGATGTTTCAGAGTGCTTATGTTATGTATGATAGCTTGTGCTAGTTTATGTTATTCTTACGGTAAAGCCCGTTACTACTAATTCCATGGATTTTCTACCCATGATGCGCGAAAAGCGCGCTTGTATTTCATCATGGCCCACCGGGCCTAAGCGGGTGAAATAGCGCATGGGACTAATTCACCCGCACAGGACCTATGCGGGTGAAATAGTCTCATGCGGAGCGCATCGCTCCATTGCGGGTCCGCAGGACCTATGCGGGTGAAATAGTCCCAGGAGTAGGATTGCTTAATGATACTACGATCGGGTGACCCTACTTTGATCATGAGCCTCCTATTTTTATGCAGTAAAGTATACTCTTGTTTACTCTCATTGCTAGTAAGGTACAGTGTAATGTTCGTTGAGTTATCATACATGTTTCCAGCTTTATTTTAGACTTTATGATTTCATTACAGTACTTTCAGTTTTCACATACTTGGTACATGTTGTACTGACCTCCTTCGGGGGGCTGCGTTCATGCCGCAGGTAGAGTATACAGGTTGCTGATCCTCACTCTTAGGATCACTGTTCAGCTGTTGAGAATATCCATTACTCCGGAGGTTTATCCTTGGTTTAGATCCCTGGTATTGTCGGTTATTGTAAATTCAGGGGTATGGCGGGGCCCTGTCCCATCACAGTCGTTATTCTTAGAGGTCTATAGTCATGTCTTGTGGATTGGGTTGAAAAAAAAAGGTAACTGCTTTTGGTTTACGTGTATGCTTTTATAAGGTGGCCTTATCGGCTAGCCTGTTATTTATTTCTTATGAGTTTATGTATGTTCCGCTACTATTCTCTCGATGATACCAAGAAGGGTGCCTGTGTAGAGCACTACCGCGCCCGGGGTCGGGTCGTGACAAAAGTGGTATCAGAGCAGTTAGTCCTCGGAAAGTGTCTACAGATCGTGTCTAGTAGAGTCTTGGTTATCGGTGTGTTGTGCACCACATCTATAACCAGGAGGCTGCAGAACATTTAGGATTGGTTTCCATTCTTCTCACTCTGAGATCGTACGATAAAGCTGTGTGGTTAGGGTCGTCTTTCTGTTATACCCCGTATTTCCAGAGTATGTACGTGAGCGCGTACGTATTATAATTTGAGCCTTAAAGTTGGCTAGTTTCGAAATTTGTACACAACACCCGATTAGAGTCGTTTTTCGACGAAACGTTTCCACAGCTTTCGTATGGAAAATTCCGGCTATGTCATTTATAATTTTTGCGGATTTTTCCGAGAGACGAAACATTTTGGACCAACGAGAGGGCGACACTTGTCACCCTCTAATTGGAAGGAGTGGACGGACGAAAGTGGGAAGGTTGGCACGTTTTTTGTGCATTATTTTTGGTCAAGGAGTTGGTAGGATATTTTGGGTAGATGGATAAGGTTGCACATGGCTTAATCTTGACCTTACACTTGCCTAACACTGATGGATCTTGGCCATTGGTTGGCCTTCACTTGACCTATAAATACCCTCTAGTTGAAGACTTTCTTCATCCAAAACTTGAGCAATCTAACTAAGTCTCAAAATACTCCCTCTCCTCGAGCTGGCCCACCACACCCCTCCCCTTTGAGAGCCCTCGCCGAGAGCCACCTCCTCCCCTTTGAGGTGTTTTGCCGTGGGTACCCTCAGCCTAGTTGTCTCGTATAAATACCCCCTTTTTGTGGTATAGAAATACTCTCCAAGTATTGTTATAATGCCCAAATACCTCGCCCAAATACCTTGTAGTATTCCCAAGGTTACACTTTTACAAAAGCCTAAAATACTATTATACTTCCACCACAAAAACGAAACCCTAAGTAAATCTTCACCCGTAGTTGAAGTCATAAGTAGAAGTTGGTTAGAACTTCTAAGGGTTGGTTGAACGGATCGAGCGCCGAGTAGAGCTAAACGTTGTTCAGATCGACATATAAACTCGGATAATTTTAGGCTTATCGAGGTAAACATTCTTGACCTTCCTTGTAATTGGAAATTACATGCAGGTGAGTATATAGTTAAGTATACTATATATAGAATCGAACATAGTTGTGCGGCAATGTCTTTTGACTTAAGCCCGAATAATACTTACGAATGTCTCGACTTAAGCCCAATTTAAAGAAGAGAATCGAATCAGAATTACATAGGATCAGACATGAGACTTGTGTAACATTATCGTAGTAGAATTGTACACGCCCGTTAGACGTGTTAACCCCTCGTTGGCTTGCAGCTACCGATAGAGAGAGGAGATTTACGCCATGTGTGGGGAGGTGTCGCCAATTTTTCTCAGAGAATATTCTACGCCGGGATCTAAAGATATTAATAGCGCCAGGCCTCTATAGGTTGTAGTACTACGTGTGGAGTGATCCGCTTGACCGAGAGTGTAGCCGACGCTTTGAGGTACTGGAGCGCTTTGCTATTAGTCGATAATCGCCGCGAGGTATGTGAACCTCTTCCTATTTGTTCTAGCATGATATGTGTATAACTATGTAGTACGGAGACGTACATATGTTTAATGTATTTGATTGGTTTGAAACATAAAGTGTTATAACGGTTTTATGGGAAGTTGGTTATAACGACTTTATGTAGGTAAGAAAGTACTTGTGGTTTTTAAGAGGTAAATCGATTTGAACTATAATCGTCAAGCTATGTGATAATAAAGAACTTGAAGTATTTCAAAAGATTTTTGAATCATTTTGAGAGAAGAAGTAATACTTGGTTTTGAAACTTAAGAGTTATACTAGCTTTATGGGAAGTTAGGTATAACGGCTTAAAATGTTTTACCGATTTCGAAATCGTAATGTGTATCGACAAACCATCGCAAATAATTAAAAGGAAATGTTTTGGACAGATTTAGTATTATTAAAACCAAGAGAAACTTCCATCCGCATAGAAGCTAAGATGAGACAAAATGACATTTCCTAGATCATGGTCGCTTAATAAGATTGATTATAAACAAGAATAACCTACTCACTTATAAGACATAGGTTTCTCAAAACGCTTAAAGGAGAATTATGTTTTAAAGGATTTAAAACTATGAACTACTAAACCTTTTCTAAAATGAGAAACTTGAGCATTCAAATTAGGCAAACTTGAACGCTTGGAAAATAAGGTTGTTACTTGATTTTACAAAGGAAAGCATTTTGGTTTACTTAACAATGTTAGTCACTCAAATTTTATACTACTGCATCGGGTGACCTTTGTAAAAGAAATGGATCTTAAAGGGAATTTAACTGACGTAGTACTTTAAGGTTAAAATCCGGACTTTGACATAAAATGAAAGTACTTTGAGTCGTGTGTAACTTGCTTATGCTTGTTGTTATGAAACTTGACCATGTTACGTGTGATAGCCTTGTTGTGCAAGCATCGTGTTCTACTCGACTCACGGGTCATCCGAATGTATTTCACTTGACACGGGTCATCCGAATGTATTTCACTTGACACGTCATCCGAATGTATTTCACTTGATTACCGTCATCCGAATGTATTTCACTTGATTACCGGTCATCCGGAATGTATTTCACTTGATTACACGGCTCATTCGAATGTATATCACTTGACTACCGGCTCATCCGGAATGTATTTCATCGACTACCGGTTCATCCGGAATGTATTCCACACGCTTTCTATATTGGGTCCATAAGACGGGCCGAGACTCATTATACGTATCACATGATTTGTACCTAGATCGCCGCAGTGAGGAAGAAGTTCCACGTACGAGGGATGACTTTGAGGGCGAGTCCCCGACTTGACATGATCGCTTCTATGTTGTGAATCGTAGTTTGGTTATCATACATGTCTCTCGCTTTATATAGACTATTATGATTTCATTTACTGATTTACGCTTTCATACTTGGTACTGCCAGATCGACTCTCCTGGGCCGCGTCATGCCGCAGTAAAAGGTACATCGGCCGCCGATCCCCGCTTAGGATCACCTTTCAACAGATTGAAGCTCCGCTCTTCTGAGGCTTATCTTTCGCATGTTACTCGAGTCCAGAGATTCTTATACATCTGTGGTATGGCGGGCCCCGCCCCGCCATAGTTGTAAAAATCTTAGAGGTCCAGAGTAATCACAGTGTGGTTTGTAAAAAGGATAACTGTCGGTATTTATGTATATATGATGAAGGCAATCGCTTGGTTGGCCTGCTTATTTATCTTTTCTTAATTCATGTTCATGTTTTTATTTCCGATTTTCTCTCGATGTCAGATCACCAGGGTGCCCGGTAGGCACTACCACGCCCGGTTCGTCGCGACAAAAGTGGTATCGTGAGCGCTTAGTCCTCTGAAAGTGCTCATGCATCGTGTCTAGTAGTCTTGATTATCGGTGTGTTGTGCACCACATCTATAATCGTGAGGTCGCAGGACATTTAGGATTGGTTTCTATTCTTCTCATTCGAGATCGTGCCAGAGTCGCAGGATAAATCGACCCTCCGACGATTCCTTTCATTTACCGCTTATGCCTCCGCGTAAGGCAACCCAGCCCATGGGCAAGGCAATGAGGAGCTAGTGAGATACAGAGGAGTACGAGGGCGCAGCCGGCCAAGACTGAGACAAGATTCGACGGCGGTTTCGCGACGCCGCCAAAGACCAAAGAGAGTTTAGAGTCGCAGCAGTGGGCCGAGACTACAAGACTGAGCCTCCACCCCACACCGGAGCCGATGAGATGGGTACAAGGAGATGGCCAGCATCGCCGTGGTCGTGGGCGAGATATGAGGATAGCCGGACGCAGCAGCCTAAATTTCAAAGAAGACCCGTAGTTCACCCCGAGCGGGCTTTGAGGTTACGACTTCCCGAGTTGTAGCCTCCGTTGTTCTATGGATCGAGCCGAGGACGACCTCGTGAGTTTATCCGATAGCCACAGCGGATCATGAGAGTGATCGAGCCTCGAGGCGAGTCGGTGGTATTGGTTCGTGATCACCGCGTGATATCGCAGCTTGATCGTTTGATTCGTGAGCCGCCCCGGAAGAGCATGCACTTCCAGCAGTTGGGACGAGTTCTCGAGGCATTTCTTGCACATTTCTTGCCTCCACGTATTTATGAGGGCTCGGGCCGGCGATTTTTGACATCGAGGCAGATCGCGACGGTTAGAGAGTACAATGTGGAGTTCGACTCATTAGCTCGGTATGTTCCCGCCAGAGTAGCGGATATGGAGGACAGAGTACACCGCCACGCCACCGGCCGACGATTACTGGCAGAGGCTTGTACGGTGTAGCTCTTAGCCGCATGGACATTGCCCGCATACAAGCTCATGCACTAGGATGCGAGGCACGAGAGGTCGACGGAATGACCGAGATCGCAGAAGAGGCCGTAACAGCAGGTCCTTTGGTAACTTTCGAGGCGGACCGCCTCGAAGTTAGCCTAGTTATGTACTCCGCCAAGATGCAGTGGTCCTCCGCGCCTTCGTGTCGCTCGGGTATTCGAGCTGGTCGAGCTCTGTGGCTTCAGTTCAGTTTACGTGAGTGCTAGCCGCCAGGATTCACGCCCTCAGCAGGCACGATGTGGCAAACATCATCCCGAAATGTCGTTTTTTATCGGTGCTTGCTTCACCGCGCGCTGGCCATGTGACGAGAGATCAGGCTTATAGGAGAGGTACCGGCAGCTTGGCGCAGCCACCGGATCGCAAGGTGTTCATCGCTTTCTGCTTATGCGCCTGCAGGCGTAATTATGATTAGAGCGAGCGGTAGCTTTGTATATCCTAACCATCTAGAGGCTTGTATGTTTTGATGTTATGTTAATGTGTTAAGTGTTATGTTCGGATAGCTTTGTGCTAAAATGTGATTTAGGAACCCGTTGGGGGAAAAGGTAAGCTCGGGGGTGAGAAAATGATGAACCTTAGAATATTACACTGAGACCTTAGATGTGCGCCGCTCGAGTACAAGATTTTGCGAGTGATCCTTGTCGAGTGCATTTTATGCCTAGAATATATTGTGTGATAAGTCTCTGGTTAGGTAAATGAAAGTGGTATCTTTCATGACGTGATTAGCAAGGTTGTTCCGGATCGAAACGAGAGAGTCGGCGGATGCAGGCTCGCCGAGGACGTGTTGCGGTCAACCCGTAGTCGAATGAGGTGGGTCACTCAGTGGTCCCGCCAGCGGTAGGTCACGAGGGTGCTAGGCCCAAGTTTAGATGACCATCGATGAGTTCGTGGATATGTTCGACTGGCGGATCGTGAAGGCGGAAGTGGCCTTAAGGAAGATCGAGGCTAGTAAGATAACCAAGTTGAGGTGGTGACTCCAAGGTTTGGAGAACTAAAGTGATGATCAAGTGTGGTACGATATCGGAAGAGTTCAAGAGTTCGAGAAGAGTACGACGAGTAAGGGCAGAGGCGAGCATGTATTGCGAGCATAGATATGATCATTTCTTGTAAAGGAGAAGGTCGAAGGATGTATATTTTAGACCTCGTGAATCGCATGCACCGGCACCATTTGTTGGTCACGAGTGACACTAGAACCTCGCGCAAAGTGACAAAAGTTTGTGATGTTAGAGGAGTTTCCTCGTGGACTTGATATAAGTATTTGCGCATGTGTTGTTTCGTGGCTTGTGGCGCTGGCAACTTATTAGAAGAACTTTATCGTTATCCGTCTTGAGAAGGAACATTCGGGACGAATGTTTCGGCGAGGGGAGAATGTTATACCCGTATTTCCGCAGTATGTACGTGAGCGCCAGACGTATTATAATTTGAGCCTTAAAGTTGGCTAGTTTGAAATTTGTACACAACACCCGATTAGAGTCGTTTGACGAAACGCTTTCCACATTTTCGTAGGAAAATTCGCTATGTCATTTATAATTTTGTGGATTTTTCCGAGAGACGAAACATTTTGGACCAACGAGAGGCGACACTTGTCACCTCTAATTGGAAGGAGTGACTGGACGAAAGTGGGAAGGTTGGCACGTTTTTTGTGCATTATTTTTGGTCAAGGAGTTGGTAGGATATTTTGGGTAGATGGATAAGGTTGCACATGGCTTAATCTTGACCTTACACTTGCCTAACACTTGGATGGATCTTGGCCATTGGTTGGCCTTCACTTGACCTATAAATACCCTCTAGTTGAAGACTTTCTTCATCCAAAACTTGAGCAATCTAACTAAGTCTCAAAATACTCCTCCTCGAGCTGGCCCCACCACACCCTCCCCTTTGAGAGCCCTCGGCCGAGCCACCTCCTCCCTTTGAGGTGTTTTGTCGCGGGTACCCCTAGCCTAGTTGTCTCGTATAAATACCCCTTTTGTGGTATAGAAATACTCCAAGTATTGTTATAATGCCCAAATACCTTGGCCCAAATACCTTGTAGTATTCCCAAGGTTACACTTTTACAAAAGCCTAAAATACTATTATACTTCCTCACTACAAAAACGAAACCCTAAGTAAATCTTCACCCGTAGTTGAAGTCATAAGTAGAAGTTGGTTAGAACTTCTAAGGGTTGGTTGGAACGGATTGGAGCGCCGGAGTAGAGCTAAACGTTGTTCGTGATCGACATATAAACTCGGATAATTTTAGGCTTATCGAGGTAAACATTCTTGACCTTCATTTGTAATTGGAAATTACATGTTGTAGGAGTATATAGTTAAGTATACTATATATAGAACTGAACATAGTTGTGCGGCAATGTCTTTTGACTTAAGCTCGAATAATACTTACGCAATGTCTTGCGACTTAAGCTCAATTTAAAGAAGAGAATCAATCAGTAATTACATAGACTGTATTACGCAGACTTGTGTAACATTACCGTAGTAGAATTGTACACGCCCGGTTAGACGTGTTAACCCCTGGTTGGCTTGGTAGTCACTCGATAGAGAGGAGATTTACGCCGCCATGGGGAGGTCTGCCAATTTTTCTCAGAGAATATTCTACGCCGATCTAAAGATATTAATAGGCGCCAGTGGCCTCTATAGGTTGTAGTACTACGTGGAGTGATCCGCTTGATCGAGAGTGTAGCCGACGGTTTGAGGTACTTGGAGCGCTTTTGCTATTAGTCGATAATCGCCGCGAGGTATGTGAACCTCTTCCTATTTGTTCTAGCATGATACGTATAACTATGTAGTACGAGACGCATATGTTTAATGTATTTGATTGGTTTGAAACATAAAGTGTTATAACGCTTTATGGGAAGTTGGTTATAACGACTTTATGTAGGTAAGAAAGTACTTGTGGTTTTTAAGAGGTAAATCGATTTGAACTATAATCGGTGGCTATGTGATAATAAAGAACTTGAAGTATTTCAAAAGATTTTGAATCATTTTGAGAGAAGAAGTAATACTTGGTTTTGGAAACTTAAGAGTTATACTAGCTTTATGGGAAGTTAGGTATAACGGCTTAAAAATGTTTTATCGATTTCTAAATCGAATGTGTATCGACAAACCACCGCGTTAATAAAAGGAAATGTTTTGGACAGATTTAGTATTATTAAAACCAGAGAAACTTCCATCCGCATAGAAGCTAAGATGAGACAAATGACATTTCCTAGATCATGGTCGCTTAATAAGATTGATTATAAACAAGAATAACCTACTCACTTATAAGACATAGGTTTCTCAAAACGCTTAAAGGAGAATTATGTTTTAAAGGATTTAAAACTATGAACTACTAAAACCTTTTTCTAAAATGAGAAACTTGAGCATTCAAATTAGGCAAACTTTAACGTTTGGAAAATAAGGTTGTTACTTGATTTTACAAAGGAAAGCATTTTGGTTTACTTAACAATGTTAGTCACTCAAATTTTATACTACGTATCGGGTGACCTTTGTAAAAGAAATGGATCTTAAAGGGAATTTAACGGACGTAGTACTTTAAGGTTAAAATCCGGACTTTGACATAAAATGAAAGTACTTTGAGTCGTGTGTAACTTGCTTATGCTTGTTGTTATGAAACTTGACCATGTTACGTGTGATAGCCTTGTTGTGCAAGTATCGTGTTCTACTCGACTACCGGTCATCCGGAATGTATTTCACTTGACACGGGTCATCCGAATGTATTTCACTTGATTACCGTCATCCGAATGTATTTCACTTGATTACCGGTCATCCGAATGTATTTCACTTGATTACCGGGTCATCCGAATGTATTTCACTTGATTACCGGCTCATTCGGAATGTATATCACTGACTACCGGCTCATCCGGAATGTATTTCATCGACTACGGTTCATCCGGAATGTATTCCACACGCTTTCTATATTGGGTCCATAAGATGGGCCGAGACTCGTTATACGTATCACATGATTTGTACCTAGATCACGGCGGTGAAGAAGTTCCACGGGCATGAGGGAAGACTTTGAGGGCGTGAGTCCTTGACTTGACATGACTGCTTCTAGGTTGTGAACTGTAGTTTGGTTATCATACATGTCTCCTGCTTTATATAGACTATTATGATTTCATTTACTGATTTTCTGCTTTCACATACTTGGTACTGTTATCGACCTCCTTCGGGTGCGTCATGCCGCAGTAAAAGGTACATCGTTGCCGATCCCCGCTTTAGGATCACCTTTCCAGATTGAAGCTCCGTTCCTTCGGAGGCTTATCTTTTGGTATGTTACCCTGAGTCTGTAGATTCTTATACATTCAGGGGTATGGCGGGGCCCTGTCCCGTCATAGCTGTTGTAAAAATCTTAGAGGTCTCAGTAGCCAGGTGTGGTTTGTAAAAAGGATAACCGTCGGTATTTATGTATATATGATGAAGGCAAATCGCTTTTGGTTGGCCTGTTTATTTATCTTTTCTCTTAATTCATGTTCATGTTTTTTATTTCCGCTGATTTTCTCTGATGTTGTATCACTAGGGTGCCCGGGGTAAGGCACCAGTCACGGGCCCGGGTTCGGGTCGTGACACTTTCTCTAACAAGTTATGTTGATTGCAGCTACGAGAAAGGCAACAGTGACCCAGGAAATATTATGTGGATTGCGTATCCAGGTTGGTAATATTTGTAGTATAGTTGGTATTATGACATACAGCTATACGAATTTATGTATGAGGGTCAGACGCGTGATGCCTAGAACGATTTTAGATTACCAGGAATTGGTAAGGACTAAATAGATACCGTGAAGGTATGAAACAGTTTAATGAACTCTCATCAATGTTTTACGTACTAATTTGAGAAAATTAGGAGATGATGAGCTGTCTGGGAAGGAAATGGACCCTTAAGAAGTTATGATTAAGGGACTTAATGGAAGGCGATGTTAGTAACTTAAGCTACGTGATATGCTTAAGGGAATTGTACGAATGAGATCCGTATGGAGAATTTATGGTTGTTATGATTAGAACAACACGATTGAAAGGTTATGAGAAACTACTCTACCCGAATACGGGGGGACTGATAAGGTAGGCTTGGAGCATGGAAATTGTGAGCCTAAGAAGGTTGATAACCGCCGAGACCTTAGGTATATATAAGGCCTTCTCGGGTAGTAAAAAGTTAAGTCAGACCAAGGATAAAAGTTGAGTACGACGCCGAGTCGGGTTGAGGACCTATTAAGGGTCGCCCCATGGCCTGTAATGGAATGGGATCAGTTAGTAGTAGTCCCGCTATGTGACAGGGTCACGAGGGTGCAAGGCCCGAGTCTAGTTAATCGTTTTACGGGTTCGTGGACGCATTCCACCGGAACCAGGTTGTGAGAGCCGGAAATGGCCTTATATTATTTAATTTAGTAACTCCAAGGATTGGAGGCCAGAATTAGTATGGAAGTTATGTACGTATGCTAGTATAAGTTTGGAAGTACGGAAAGAGTACGACCAATGAAAAAGAGAGCAACCAAGTGTAAAGGAATAGAGCCTGAATCCATGAGAACCTTTTGAGGTGACTATACACGTGAGTGATGGGTGGTAGTTGAGCGGGTATATAATAATTGCCCGATGACGATACAGTCGTCGGACCCTAGCAGACCTAGTAGAGCTAATATGACCGACCTTGAGGTCATTACGGGTACGGGCTAGTTGACCTCTTGTTATGCCAACATTGACTGCAGAGAGAGATTGGTTCGATTCCAGTTTTCCGGTAAGCCGGTTATCGAGTGGAAAAGAAGGGAAGGGGTTGTAACCAGTGAATTATCCTTCCTTCTTTGACATCGTTGATTTTAATAAGTCGGTGTGACTTATTCATTTGAGGTAAATTGATACAGAAAGTAAGTAATACTTGAATTTGAAGGAGTTTATGTTAAGTGCCCTTGGAGGTACTTGGAGTTGGTTTG
Source organism: Przewalskia tangutica (assembly GCA_029844215.1). Taxonomy (NCBI): domain Eukaryota; kingdom Viridiplantae; phylum Streptophyta; class Magnoliopsida; order Solanales; family Solanaceae; genus Przewalskia; species Przewalskia tangutica. The sequence goes on from CM056739.1 coordinate 56,256,891, forward strand.
GTGTGGCGGTCTGGGCCACGACCTTCCGGATAATTTCAGGAAAGCGTGCAAGCGAGAATAAGATAAGTACGAGTGCTGCCTGCGGAAAACAGAAGACATTGTTTGTAGGTTTGAAAATCTATACGATTATAAGGTGGCGCTTGATGATTAAGATTTTGTAAGGGAGATAAGTTCTCTCCCCCACGTAAAAGGATAGTTTTACGTATTATGGGGTTATGGGTACCCATGTTGTTAGACGAAAGATATGAGACTGGTAAAGTCTTCAGTATCGTCATGCCATAGGTTACAGTTTTAGATAACCGTGGGAAAAGTATTGTGTTGGGGTAATTGAGAACGACGTTAGGAAATGGTCGAGGAAGTGTGGTACGAATATAAATGCAGGTAGTACGCATGCATGAAACAGTATGATTATGAATCAAGATAGAAATACTTTTGCTAATAATAAGCATAAGGAAGGGTTATGACCAGAATGATAAAAGAGGATGCAACTATGGTTATGTAAGTTGCACGAGATATGATTACCCCAGACTAGTGTAAAGACCATTAGTGAATGATGGGCAGTAAGAACACCTCGAGGAAAGGTGGTAACATCTGTTCTGACAAGAAAGATGGTAGGAAAATACGGGGGGGTAAGGGACCCCCGGGACAACTCGAAATGAATTATAAAGGAAAGACGAGTAGACACTCGAATGATAAGAAATCTTGACAAGCCATTAGATTATGTAATACCATGAATAGAGGTTGAACACCTGATTATAAGCTCTATGAGCCGAGAGAGAATAATAGGATTATTACTTGACGAGATCAAGGAAATCTCCCCCCTAAATTGTGATTGGCAGGAAGTCTTAGCCATGAGGCAAGAAAAGGAATCAAATCTAAGTATAGTGACCAAGTTTGGTTGCAACAGAGAGAGGGAAACAGGAACCACAATTGAGATTAAGGGTGCCCGAATATTTCGCAATTATGAGAAAGACTTCCAGTTATTGGAAGATAAGTTGACCGCAACTACAGTTCTAATCCCTTCTGAGAGACTAGAGGGTTAGGATATTATTGTAACACTTTGGGTGTTGGGCTAGGTTGTGTGTTGACGCAACACGATAAGGTTAGAACCTATGATTCCCGGCTGTTACGTGGGCATGAAAGGAATTACGCTACTCACGATTTAGAGTTGGCGGCAGTTAATCGTGCCTTGAAGATTTGGAGGCCTTACTTATATAGGTTTCATGTAGATATTTATGCAGACCACAGGTGTCACGACCACCCTGCGGATCGGTGCCCTACACGGGCACTTTACGGTATACATCGAGATAATCACGAACATACATAAACTTAACAGAAATAAATAACCTAGCCGATAAGGCTACCTTCCTGGATACATAAACTACGTAAAACCAAAAGCAGTTACCTTTTTTTTTTTACAAAGCGACCCACAAGATATGACTACAGACCTCTAAGAGTTTTGACGTAACAATTGTGATGGGATAGGGCCCCGCCATACCCCTGAATGTACAAATTCTACAACCTCAGGGAACTGTACCAAAATACAAAGCCTCAGAAATAATGGAGCTTCCCAACCAGCTGAACAGTGATACTAAGAATGAGGATCAACAAGCTATGTACCTCAACCTGCGGCATGAACGCAGCCCCCCGAAGGAGGTCAGTACGAAATATGTACCAAGTATGTGAAATTGAAAATACTGTAATGAAATCATAACAGTCTATAATAAAGCTGGAGACATGTATGATCACCAAAATAACAGTACACTGTGCCTTGCCGAAGTGAAAGTAATGAAAGTCAGTTTTACCTTGTACAGACTATTTCAACACATGAACAATAGTCACACCAGGGCTATGGACAACAGCCCTCAAATATCATCACACAATCCAGTAAGGGTCTCAATCCCTCAAATATCAAATTGTGCCCGTGGAATCCCCCATCACTGCCGACAACTGTAAGTGTAAAATATAACTATGTGACGCGCCCGTGGCATCCTACCTCACTGTCAGCATACACACATACAACACACATATATATATCCCCTGCCCGTGGAATCCCCCATCACTGCCGACAGTCGTAAGTGTAAAATATAACCATGTGACGCGCCCGTGGCATCGCACTCTCACGCCAGTACACACATACAACATATATATATATATATATATATATATATATATATATATATATATATATATCTTATGCCCATGGAATCCCTCATCTCGGGTACATGACTTCATGGAGAGCTAATCCATGGGGTAATAATCGTATATAACATGCCCGTGGAATACCTCATCTCGGGTACATGTCTTCATGGGAGCTAACCTCATCGTATAAGCATGGCCATGGGGTAATAAAACAAATTCGGGAATCTAGCCCGCCTCCTAGTTGCATGCCCCGGAATCCCACATCGTATAAGCATGTCCAAGGAGTAATAAAAACAATCCGGGAATCTAACTCGCATCCTGGTCGCATGCCCCGGAATCCCACATCGTATAAGCATGTCCAAGGATCAATCACAATGGAAGCATACCCGCGAAGCCTCACACCGCTTCAGACGCCCAAGTAAATTCACAACAACACAGTCGGCCCTCCAACTGAGAGTCACGGCAGCGTAAACGTATAATACTTGCACTCAAAGGCTATCACAAGCAAGCATAGGCAAATTCATAAAATCTTTAGACTTTCATTTTATATACTCAAGGCACTTTTCGTTTCACATAAAAATCCGGGAATTTAACCCAAAGTACTACGTATTTCCATTCTTTTCAAAAGACTCATTTTCATATAAAACCCCAAGATACTAACACCCGTAGTATCAAGGCATGTTTATTTTTCAAACAAGTCACTACATTTTTTTTAGAAATACATTTCTAGGCTTCTAAATCAAGTGACTCTTACTTTAAAGCTTTAAGCAATTGATACCTTTAAATCAAATTGCCTTTCTTTATTTCAAGTTATTTCTTCGCTTACATTACTTAGAGAAAACCATTCTTTTAATCTTTCATAAAGTTGTTATAACCAACTTCCCATAAAGTCGTTATACTAACTTTATGCTTTAGAAACAAGGACATCTTTAACCTTTCATAAAGTCGTCATACTCTTTATGTCTTAGACAAATTCATTCTTTTTATAACCAAGAGACTTATACTTTCAAATCAAGTTACATAGCTTTCAAAATACTTCAAGTCTCTTAACTTTAAGAAATCAAGTTTCTTAACTTAGAATATCAAGTCTCTTTAACTTTAAAAATAAAGTCTCTTAACCTTTTAAGAATTCAAGGTTCATGGTCTTAAAACTTCATAACGTAAACTCTTTAATATTAAGTAACATGTACTTTTATGCGTTGTCAATATGTTATACTCGTTTATAACGGTCTTATTAAAGCAGCCATGATCTAGAAAATATAATACAATTTTGTCTTATCTTAGTTTCTATGCAGATGGAGAATTCTACTCATTTTAATATAATTGATTGTCGATACATTTTCTTTTATTAACGCTGCAATGGCTTGTTCGATACTTATTCTCATTCGTGCAGTAAATTAGCAAAGTCAACTATACTCTAAATACTTCCTAACGACTCTTACCAACATCCCCCATAAGACTTGGTAAGAACTTATGACAACTTAGACATAACTTTCACATAGAGTAAATCAACATACATACCTCTTAACTTCTAAGAGTAGAAGGAATCATGAAATAACACCACATGTATATTGCATACATAGAATCATGCCAAAAGGAGGAAGAGGTTCACATACCTCGCGACGATTATCGACAAGTAGCAAAATGCACCAAAGTACTTCAACCTTGATAGCTATTTCATCCTTTAAGTAGAATATGCTACTCGTAGTACTTCAACCTATATTAATCATAACATGTCTATCAACTCCTCACTTTTTAACGTAGAATCATACTAAGTGTAAGGTCTCTTATTCTACGGAAAATCGGGCAGCACTTCCTTTGTTTTTACGTACTTTTCCACCTTTTTCAAGGCCCAAAAATCAATAACCAAACACCACATTTAAGGCCCAACAATTCAGAAAATACAAAGGGGATTACACGCCTTACAATACGTGTAAAATTCTGCCTCACAATTAAAATAAAAAACTGTCCAATAATTCCAAGCCCTATTCGGCTACAATGTCACAACAATTATCAATTCCTTTTTCAATCTAAGTTGTTATTCCAACATGTTATACTCATAATAACAATTACAACAACTATAACTCCTTTCTTCCTTAACATGCGACGATTGTAACTACCGTCCAAATTAATTACAACATTAATGGCTAACTTGTCCATTTTCAGTTTTTAACATGTTGACATGATCCAAATCTTTTCAAACTTTATTCTATATACCACATGCTCATTTCTTAACTACTATAACATGTAATCTTCAATTACATTAAAAAGATGATTATTTTACCTCAATAAGCCCTAATAATGTCCAAGCGTAAAATTCGATCCTTAGCAACTTTTAGCTCCTCTTCTTATGTTCCAATCCGCTCCAAGCACTCTTTAGAAGCTCATGAAGAAATCCTCTTCAAGTTCCAACTTCAAAGTTGAAGAACACCTTAGGTTTCCATCTTGCGACTAACGTGAAAACGCTGCTTTTTCCGGATCTTTCTATTGAGATATCCTTACAATACCCCTAGGAACCTTGGGTTTAAGTCTTGTGAATTATGGACAACAATTGAAATTTTTTTGTGTGGGAATAAGCTCAATGCCGAGAGCACCTAAGGACTAGCACAAAGTTTCTTGAAATTTTTCTAAGTGTGAAGACTTGTCTTGCACTAGTGTAGTATATATAAAACAATGGAGGGTCAAGATTATAACACTTGTTTGGTCTTAGATGAAGGGATTAAAATATCAAGCCAAGTGGCTCTTTGACTTAGTCAATTAACTCAAGCTCTAGTTGCAAGACTTGTTCATCTTAGCTTTGGTCAAATGACCATTCTATCCTTGGTCTAATTTCGAACAAGCCCATGTGGGGCGGGGGAGGGGGTTACACGTGTCGCTCTCCCATTCATCCATAAATTTTCGTAACCATCGTGGGCACCACAAAATGTAAAATTTCTCGGTTGGGCCCCACGTGACCAAATCCGTAAAATACATTTCCACGATGATAATAAATTCCATACTCCTCAAATAATGCATTTTGAGAATCTAATTCTCATCAACGAACATTTTTCCTTTTCGACGTTCGGAAGATTTTCCTTCGAAAAAACAATTCTTTCTTTCGTACCAATTTTCAAGTCTTGTGTTCTCGCGTCTATTCTCTTATTCATGTCCTAGAATTTCGGGGTGTAACAACAGGAGCCTCCAGTATATCTTCAGACAGATGTAGCTGAATTTGTGACAGAGACGGTGGTTAGAGTTACTCAAGGAGTGTGATATTGATATCCTATACCACCCGGGGAAAGCCGAGACAGTTACAGGTGCTCTTAGTCGTGGATCTATGGGTAGTCTGCCAGATGTGCAGCCAGATAGACAGGACGTGGTCCGTGAGATTCATCAGCTACCGAGCCGAGGGGTTCGATTATTTGTTTCCAGGGTTAATGGAGTTTAGATCCGAGAGGTTGCCGAGTCTTCTGTCGTTAAGGAGGTAAAGAGGCGACAGTATGAGGATCCAATTATGATACGGTATCAAGATACGGCTCTTCGAGAGAAGGAGAGTTTATTTGAGGTAGCGCCTGATGGGGTGCTAAGATTCGAGGGCAGATTGTGTGCTCCCGATGCTGCAGGATGTGTCAGCAGGTTTTAGGGGAGGCACACAGTGCTCATTGCTCTATTTGTTCAGGGTCGACTAAGATGTATCATGACCTCAGATATATGTATTGGTAAGATGACCTGATGAGGGACGTAGCAGGGTTTGTTGCTTAGTGTCCGAATTAGTAGCAGGTCAAGGTTGAACACCAGAAGCCTAGTGGGCTATAGCAGGCGATTGATATTCCTACATGGAAGTGGGAGTTGATCAACATGCATTTTGTTACAGGGTTACCTCGTACTCAGAGGAAGTGTGATTCCATCCGGTTATCAGAGACAGCCGACGAAATCAGCCCATTTTCTTCCAACAGACTACGATTCACCGAGGATTATACCGCATTGTATAACAGGAGATTGTGAGATCGCACGAGTCCCTATATCGATTATATCGCATGCAGGATCCCGCCACGCTAACTTTGGAGGTCTTTCCGAAAGGGTTAGGGACACAGTGAGTCTCGATCGCGCTTTCATCCTCAGATCGACGGACAGCAGAGCGTACTATCCGCATTTGAGGATATGTTGCGCCCGTGTTATTGATTACGAGGGTAGCTAGAGGATCACTTTCCTCTTGTTGAGTTTGCTTGTAATGACAGCTACCATTCTTGCATTCAGATGACGCCATATGAGGTTTTGTATGGGCGGAAGTGTAGATCGTCGGTGGGTTGGTTCGACGTAGGCGAGGTTCAGTTAGTTGACCCAGACTTGCTTCAGCGGGCTGTGGATAAGGCGAAGCCTATCTAGGAAAGATTATAAGCTAGCTTAGAGTTGACAGAAGCTTTATGCAGATAACCGACGTCGACGCTTGGAGTTCAGGTTGACGTTTTAGTATAAGTATTGTTGTGTGGCCATGTGTGGCATTATTGGTAGGTAGGGGTTGAAAAAGGAGACTATGCCGCTATCTATAAGATTGACACCCAAAGGACCATTCGGGGATGAATGTTTCTAAGGGGGGAAGAATGTCACACCCCGTAATTCCAGGATATGTTTATAAGAACGTACGTAAGAACTCAAAAGTGTTGAGGTTTGAGACTAGTAAAAATTTATCGGAATTATGGAATTGTCGGAAAACGAAACATTGCGGCGAATGGGAGGGCGACACATGTCACCCCCCTTAGTGGTCTTGGACGAACTGGACATGGCTAAAATGGTGATTTGACCATATTTAAGATGAGCAAGTCTTGCTAAGGCTAGAGCTTGATATTGTTGACTTAGTCAAGAGCCACTTGGCTTGATCTTTTAGTAGATTGGATCCAAGACATCCATATGTGCTAATCTTGACCCTCCATTATGTTATTTAAACATACTAGTAGCAAGACTAGTTCCCACACTTAGTCATATTTCAAGAAAAAATTGAAGAAACTCAAGGGGAGCTCTCGGCAATGGCTAGGGTTTCAAGAGGAAAATTTTCGTTTGTTGTCATATAATCTCCACACTTTAAACCAAGGTTCCTAAGAGTATTGTAAGGGTGTCTCAATAGAAAGATCCCGGAAAAGTGTCATTTTCGTATTAGTCGCAATGTGAAAACCTAGTCACTTTCCTAGGTTTGGGTTGGGAATTAAAGGAAAGTTGTTTGTGATCTTCTAAGGGCTTCAAGTGGCAGATTGGAGTGTCAAGGAGAGGCTCTAAGTTTCTAGGGAGCGACTTCGGATCTTGAAGTTGGATTAAGGCTCGTCAAGGTAACAATTTTGTTCTCTTATGTATTATAAGATTACATATTGTTGTAGCCTTACATTTTAACTAGAATGAAGTATATGTATTGAAGATTGATAAGTGATATGGATAGTGGAAGCCTATTGCCGAAATGACATTGTGAGCCATTTGAAATTTAAATACAATTTCGTCGATATTAGAATCGTCACATGTTATCTACTTGAAGATTTTAGTTGTTATAATCAATTGCGGCTTTATAACATGTTGTACTAAACAACTTGGATTGAAAAGGAATTGGAAAGAATACTTTGTGTTGTTATACCTCAAATTGCCGAAATGACATAGTATGTTGGATTAGTTTGATATTAAATTGTGGGGAGGAATTTTACACGTCTTGTAGGCGTGTAATCCCCTATTGTTAACTACATTGTTGAGCCTTAAATGTGGCGTGTTTGGTTATTGAATTCGGGCCTTGAAAAAGGTGGAAAAGTATGTAGAAACAAAGGAAGTTTTGTCCGATTTTCCGTAGAATTTAGTGACTTTGCACTTAGAATATTCTACGTTTGAAGTTAGAAGTTAATAGACGTATTATGGTCATTATAGGTTGACATACTACGTATGACATATTGGACTTAGCAAGTGGATTGAACCAAAGAGGTATGTGGAACTTTCTTATTCCTGAGCATGAATAGTTGTAAATGTATAGTACGGTAGACGTACGAGTTTTAAATGAATTTAGTTTCATTTGATACCCTTGACTTGTTTTAAGGATGTTCAAGTTGGTTGAGTTAGAGAATTAACTCACTTGTTTTTAAAGGATAGAAATGCCTTGGTTTCAAAAGCCTAAAGTTGATTAATAACTTTATGGAAAGTAAAGAGAATGGTTTATTCTAATAAGGTAAACAAAGATTTCTTGACTTGAAAATGTATAGGATACTTGATTTGGAAAGTATTGATTCCTTGAGCCTATTCTAAAGTTAAGACACTTGATTTCTAAAGTTAAGAGACTTGAAGTATTTTAAAAGTATATGATACTTGGATTTGAAAGTATAAGTCTCTTGGATATAAAGAAGAATGTAATCGCCTAAAGTATAAAGTTAGTATAACGACTTTATTGGAAGTTGGTTATAATAGCTTTATGGAAAGATGAAAGAGTGGTTTACTCTAGTAATGTAAATAATGATAAATGACTTGAAATAATGAAAGACAAATTGATTTGAAGGCATCAATTGCTTAATGTTTTAAAAGAAAGAAGTCACTTGATTTAGAAGCCTATAAATGTATTTCTAAAAAGTATTGTGACTTGTCTTAAAAAGTAGATGTGACTTGATACTACGGTTATTAGTATCTTGGAAGTTTTATATGAAAAAAAATTATTTTAAAAGAGTAGAAGTACGTAGTACTTTGGGTTAAATTCCCGGATTTTTATAATGACATGTTAGTTCCTTAAGTGAACTAAAATGAGAGTGTATATGAACAAAGTTAATAAGAATTTAGGGGATTTCTTAACTTGCTTATGTTATGATAAGCTGACAACGCTTATGTTATGTATGATAAGCCTGCAGCGCTTATGTTATGTATGATAAGTCGGTAGTGCTTATGTGATGTATGATAAGCCGGTAGTGCTTATGTTATGTATGATAGCTGGTTGTGCTAGTTTATGTTATTCTTACCGGGTAAAGCCCCGGGTTACTACTAATTCCATGGATTTGCTACCCATGATGCGATCGCGCGCTTTGTACTCATTGCGGGCCCACCGAGCCTAAGCGGGTGAAATAGTCCTGTGCGGGTGAAATAGTCCCATGCGGAGCGCATCGCTCCATTGCGGGTCCGCAAGACCTATGTAGGTGAAATAGTCCCATGCGGAGCGCATCGCTCCATTACGGGTCCGCAGGACCTATGCGGGTGAAATAGTCCCAGAAGTTGGATTGCTTAATGATACTACGGGCGGGTGACCCTACTTTGATCATGAGCCTCCTATTTTTATGCAGTAAAGTATACTCTTGTTTACTCTCATTGTTAGTAAGGCACAGTGTACTGTTCGTTGAGTTATCATACATGTCTCCAGCTTTATTTTAGACTTTATGATTTCATTACAGTACTTTCAGTTTTCACATACTTGGTACATGTTGTACTGACCTCCTTCGGGGGGCTGCGTTCATGCCGCAGGTAGAGTATACAGGTTGTTGATCCTCACTCTTAGGATCATTGTTCAGCTGTTGAGAAGCTCCATTACTCCGGAGGCTTATCCTTGGTTTAGATCCCTGGTATTGTCGGTTGTTGTACATTCAGGGGTATGGCGGGGCCCTGTCCCGTCATAGTTGTTATAACATTCTTAGAGGTCTGTAGTACTGTTGTGGGCAGGTTTGTAAAAGGGATGTAACTGTGCAAACATATATATATATATGCCGAAAGGCAACTTTTCTCAGAAACGGAGAAACGGAGCTTCCCAATACGCTGAACTGTGATCCTATGAGCGAGGATCAACAACCGGTGTACCTCTACCTGCGGCATGAACGCAGCCCCCCGAAGGAGGTCAGTACAACAGGTACCAAGTATGTGAAACTGAAAATACTGTAAACGAAATCATAACAGTCTAAAATAAAACAGGAGACATGTATGATAACAAAACTACAGTTCACAACATAAAAGCAGTCATGTCAAGTCAGGGACTCACGCCCTCAAAGTCATCCCTCATGCCCGTGGAACTCCTTCCTCACTGCCGGCAGTCTAGGTATAAATCGTATGATACGTATAACGTGTCTCGGCCCATCTCATGGACTCGGTGTCGGATCGTATGGAATACATTCCCGGCCCATCTCATGGACTCCGGTATAGAATCGTGGAATACATTCCTGCTCATCCATGAACTCGGTATCGTGTGAAATACATTCCCGGTTCATCCCATGAACGCGGTATCGAGTGAAATACATTCTCGGTTCATCCCATGAACGCCGTGTCGAGTGGAATACATTCCCGGTTCATCCCATGAACGTCGTGTCGAGTGAAATACATTCCCGGTTCATCCCATGAACGCGGTGTCGAGTGGAATACATTCCCGCTCATCCCGTGAACGCGTGTCGAGTGGAATACATTCGGTTCATCCCATGAACGCGTGTCGAGTGGAATAAATTCTCGGTTCATCCCATGAACGCGTGTCGAGTGAAATACATTCCCGCTCATCCCATGAACGCGGTGTCGAGTGAAATACATTCGGCTCATCCTATGAACGCGTGTCGAGTGAAATACATTCCCGGTTCATCCCATGAACGCGTGTAGAATCGACCATAACATTTAAACGCTTTTTAAGACAGTTAATATAATAACATGCTTTCCTTTTAAATCAATTAAGGCAATATTATGCCCTCCTTTTTTAAACCAAAACACTTTCCTTTTTAAAGTCAAGTAACAACATTCTTTTCCAAAAGTTCAAACTGCCTAATTTCAAATACTCAAGCCTTTTAGTTTCGAAAGATTTCATAGTTCATAGTCTTAATCAAATAACGTAATCTTTTTTAAAACAATTGAATAACGTATGCCTTATGTGTGAGTAGGTTATTCTTGTTTATAACAATCTTATTAAAGCAGCCATGATCTAGGAAATGTAATACAATTTTGTCTTATCTTAGCTTCTATGCAGATGGAGGTTTCTACTGGTTTTAATATAATTATTATTGTCAATACATTTTCCTTTATTAATGCCGCAGATGGTTCGCTCGATACTTATTCTCGCTTTCAAATCAAGAAACATTATTCTTTAAAACCAAGTACTCATTACTCACTTAACGAGGTTTCACACTTTTTAACAAAATTCATATCAATTCAATTAAGTCAAGTCTCTTATCTTTTAAGATCAAGTCTCTTAACTTCTAAAATCAATAAACAATTTTTTTCGCTAGTTGTGCACAATTTCGTCCCTTATGCCTACTTAAGGCTTGAACTTTCACGACGCCTCACGCACATACTCTGGAAATACGGGGTATAACATTCTCCCCTCCTTAGAAACATTCGTCCCGAATGTTCCTTCTCAAGACAGATAACGATAAAGTTCCTCTTTAACTTAAACAGTTTGCAAATGCCACACATGACCACAATACAACACGCGAAATACTTAAATCCAAGTCCACAAGGAATCACCTCTAGCATCACAAAAGATCCCACCCACGGCCTAAAAGATATTCCTTCGCACCTTTACTTCACAAAAGTAATGATCATTTCTATTTTCTCGACATGTTCACTTCTTTGCTTACTCAGCATTTCTCTCGAACTCTTGAACTCTTTCTAGTATAATGCCATACTTCACCATCACTAGCTTTCCAAAATCTTTGGAGTCACTACCTCCAAACTTGGTCATCTTACTAGCCTCGAATTCCTTCAAGGCCATTCCCGGCCTTCACGATCCGATTCTGGTCGAACACGTCCATGACCTCATACATTGGTTATCTAAACTTGGGCCTAGCGCCTCGTGACTCTACCACCGCGGGACCACCTCGAACTGACCCCACCACATTACAAAGTCCGCGGGTTGACCCGCGATCGGCCTCAACCCGACCGCTTATCGCGCCAAACTCTTGTTCCCGATCCCAACAATCTTACTAATTAAGTCACGAAAACCTAGTGGTCTTCTTAGCTCAACTACCCTCTTTCATTTCATACCACTCAGGGACTTATCACACAAAAATATTTCACGCATACTATGCACTCTGATAAAGGTCAACATAAACATAAATCTTTTACACAAGATGGCCTCGCGTCTAAGGTCTCTACGTATAAAACTCTAAGGATCACACTTTTCCTATCCCCAATCTTACCCTTTTTACTAACCATGATTTCTAATCACAAGTTAACATAATGCTATCTGAACATAATACTTAGCACTTCATTATAACATCAACGCATACTAGTCTCTAGAGGGGTAAGTGTCACGACCCATTCCGGGGCCCGTGACTGGTGCCTTACCGGGGCACCCAAGTAGTCATACATCAGAGTAATCGGAAATATAAAACAAGACATGAAACAGATTTATAAAATAAGACACGCTTTAAGTGAGAAAACATCGCTTTCGCATATATATATAAACATGGTTTAGCGCTACATCCGACATTGCATAAATACGACTACTGCACTTAAGGAAATATACAACTATGGCGACAGGCCCCGCCATACCTCGATCAGATAAAACTATCTACAACAGGGAGATCATACCCAAAAGTAGAGCCTCCGGAAAGGATGGAGCTCCCGACACCAACGTAGAGATCCTAAGAATGTGGATCTAGCACCTGCTTGCCCTTACCTGCAGCATGAACGCAGCCTCAAGGAGGTCGATAACAGTACTAAGTATATGAAATCAGAAATACTTAAATGAAAACATATCATTTTAAAATCAGTTTTGCAAGTATGTATGAAACAACCAAGGGGACCGCACATAGTGCCACATCATAAACAAGAGCAATGATAGGTAAACTGCAACAGGTCTTTTCTAGGCTGCGAATGATCGAAGCAGGGCCAATTGCCCGTAGTATCACCATGCAAGCCTAATCACGACTCTCGAGTCCGCATAGGCCACTCACATAGGCCCGCATAGGTACATAACCCCGCATCGAGGGTAGCTACTCCTGCATCGCCCCGACTCGTAGTCCGCATGGCCACATAGACCGCATGAGGTATAACCCCGCATCACTAACACGAACTCCCGTAGCTCCGCATAGGTCCCTTGGACCCGCATGAGGTATTCTCGAATCATGGTCCCAGACCGCCTGAGTCTACCCCGCATCGGAGGGCAGCTTAACCCCCGGTAAAATGTCAAGAGGTGAGTGATAGTACACTAACATAACAGCTTATCTTTAAACAACATAAGCACAACAAGAATACTCTCCTATACAAACGTTACAAGACACTAACACACATAGCATCATATCATGTCTACTTATCAAACCATCTTATTATTCTTTTCACAATTCAATATAAGTCTGTTATAAACACATAGGCAAACTGTTTCTTTTATCATTCTTAAGTGGTTATACTTAACTTCCCATAAAGCTAGTATAACTCTTAAGCTTCTGTTTTAAAGACCAATTAGTTCTCTTCTGTTAAAAATGATTCAGTATTCTTTTGAAATGCTTTCAGATCTTTATTATTCAGGCTTAAGCCGTGAGGCATTGCCGTAAGTATTATTCAGGCTTAAGCCGTGAGGCATTGCCGTAGTTATTATTCAGTTAACACATGTACGCTCACCGCATTACACATATATTGTAAAATATCATGCTTTAGGAAGAATCACATACATTCTCAAAACCACCGCCAAGTTGAATATGTCGCGCAGAGAATCACCTATAATAGTCGACACGCCTATCAACGCTCGCACTACTTTGTACTGATTCTAAGCAGAGTGTTATATATCCTACGGAAAATTGGTCAGGACTTCCCTACCCGGTGAGCTACTCAAGTATACTTTAAAACAGTCCTATGTAACTACAGTTTGATTATTGTTCTTTTAAACCCTTCATCGTGATAACAGTTCAATTCTATTCTGCAATATTCTTCTAAGTATCTAATACTTATTCTTATACTACTACAGTAAGTATTCTCTAATTCAAAAGAGGGTTAGGATTAGTTACCTCGGTAAGCCCAATAATATCCTACATAAAGTCGCGCCTGAGCAAGGTTTTGCTCCTAAGTTGTATGCTCCAAGGAAACCTTAGAAGTTCTTCACAACTTCTACTAAGTACTAATGTCACGACCCGAACCCGGGCCCGTGACTGGTGCCTTACCCCGGGCACCCTAGTGATACAACATCAGAGAAGATCAGCGGAAATAAAAACATGAACATGAATTTAGAGACAAAATAAATAAACAGGCCAACCAAAACAGTTGCCTTCATCATATATACATAAATACCCGAACAGTTATCCTTTTTACAAACCCTGCCCACAACAGTGTTACAGACCTCTAAGATTTACACAACTTCTATGACGGGACAGGGCCCCGCCATACCCCTGAATGTACACGGACCTGCTGCACTGTGGTAACATACCAAAGATAAGCCTCCGGCGGACGGAGCTTCCCAACACGAAAGGTGATCCTAAAAGCGGGATCGATACCGATGTACTCTACTGCGCAGATGAACGCACTTCCGGCGAGGTCGATAACAGTACTAAGTATGTGAAATCAGAAAATATCAGAATCAAATCATAATAGTCTATAAAGCGGAGACATGTATGATAACCAAACTACGACATACACATAATGCTTATATCAATTCGTGGTCTCACGCTTCACAACATCAATCTCGCCTGGAGTACCTTCCTCACCGCGGCCTATGATATGATAACAACAAGATAGAAATCCAAATGGAGCATACCCGCAGCGCTACGATCGTGTCAGATGTCCAAAGGGAACAAATAAGACAACATTCCAAATGGAAGCATACCCGTGCGCTACGATCGTGTCGAGGTCCAAAGGGAAACAATAAGACAAAGATTCCAAATGGAAGCATACCCGCGCTACGATCGTGGTCAAGATGTCCAAAGGAAACAATAAGACAACAAGGCGGTAATCAAAGTGGAAGATACCCGCAGCGCCACGATCGTCGTGATGTCCAAAGTGATTAACAAAAGTAACACTATCACCGCGAACGCATCTGCGGAATTTCTCCACCACCGCCGCAAGACGCCCAAGTAAGTTCTCAACAAGTCAACCGACCCTCCATCGAGAGACGCATTAGTATAGAAACACAATCTTTGCACAACAAAGGCTATCACAACAAGCATAGGCAAGTTTCACAACAACAAGCATAGGCAAGTTTCACATCAACAAGCATAGGCAAGTTTACACAACTCAAAGTACTTTCATTTTATGCCAAAGTCCGGGTTTTAACCCTAAAGTACTACGTACGTTAAATTCCTTTTAAAGAGATCTAATCCTTTTATAAAAAGTCACCCGATACCCGTAGTATAAAAATAGAGTGACTTATATCTTTTAAGTAAACCAAAACAACTTCCATACTTTCCTTTTTAAAACCAAATTAAGGCAACACCATGCCTTCTTTTTTGACCAAAACTCTTTTCTTTTAAAGTCAAGTTACCACATTAAAACCAATGATAAAACCTTTCTTTTGTTTTCATAAGGTCGTTATAACCCACTTCCCATAAAGTTGTTATACACCTTATGTTTTAAATCATTTTAAGACAACACAATGCCTTTCTTTTTCCTAAAGTTCCAGTTTGCCTAATTTCAAATACACCAGTCTCTTTTTTGAAAAGTTCATAGTTCAATGTCTTAATCTCTTTTAAAACAATTGAGTAAATATATGCCTTAGGCGAGTAGGTTATTCTTGTTCATAATCAATCTTATTAGCAGCCATGATCTAGAAATGTAATATCATTTTGTCTTATCTTAGCTTCTATGCAGATGGAGGTTTCTACTGGTTTTAATAATACTTAATTATTCAATACATTTCTCTTTATTAACGCTGCAGTGGCTTGTCGATACACATTCGATTTCAAATCAAGAAACATTATTCCTTCCAAAACCAAGTACTCATTACTCACGAATGAGGTTTCACACAAACATTCATATTAAGTCAAGTTTCTTATCTTTTAAGAATAAGTCTCTTAACTTCTAAACCATTAAACCATTCTTTTATCTCTTAAGGCGTTACACCTAACTTCTCATAAAACTGGTATAACTTTTATGTTTTCAAACCAAGTATACACTTCTTTCAAAAAGGTTTCTTAATCTTTTAGAATACTTCAAGGTTCTTTGCATCAAGTCGGTTATAAGTCAAATCAGTTATCTTTTAAAAACCACAAAGCATTTCTCATTTACATAGAGCTGTTATAACCAACTTCCCATAAAGTCGTTATAACACTTTATGTTTAAAGACAATCAAATACATTTAACACATGACGCTCACCGTACTACATAGTTATGCACATATCATGCTAGAACAGATAGGAAGAGGTTCACATACCTCGCGACGATTATCGACTAATAGCAAAACGCCCAAGTACCTCAAACCGTCCGCTACACTCTCACCAAGGATCACTCCACACGTAGTACTACAACCTATAGAGGCCACAAAGCGCCTATTAATATCTTTAGATCTCAATGTAGAATATTCTACGTAAAATTCAAAGACACCTCCCGCAACAACAGAAATCTCATCCTCTATCGAGGCCGCCACTAAGCCAACCGTGGGGTTTGCACGCCTATCCTGACGTACAATTCTACTCAAAGAATGCTACACAAGTCTCATCAGAATACACCCTATGTAATTACAGTCAGCTTCTCTTCTTTAAATTCAGCTTAAGTCGCAAGACATTGCCGTAAGTATTATTCAGCTTAAGTCAAAAGACATTGCCGCACAATTATAATGTTCAGTTCTATATATAGTATACTTCAACTATATATTCCTACAATATGTAATTTCCAATTACAATAGAAGGTCAAGAGTGTTTACCTCGATAAGCCCAAAATTATCCGAGTTTATATGTCGATCCTGAGCAAGGTTTAGCTCCTACTCCGTGCGCTCCAACCCGCTCCAAACAACCCTTAGAAGTTCTAACCAACTTCTACTCAAATACTTCAACTATCAATGAAGATTTCCTTAGGGTTTCGTTTAGAGGCTAAAGGAAATATAATAGTATTTTCTGGGCTTTTGTATAAGTGTAACCTTGGGAAAACTACAAGGTATTTGGGCCAAGGTATTTGGACATTACAACAATACTAGGAGAGTATTTCTATACCACAACAAGGGGTATTATACGAAAACAACTAGGCTAGGGGGGGGTACCCCACGGCTAACCACTACAAAGGGGGAGGGGGAAGCTCTCGGCCAAAGGGCCTCAAAGGGGGAGGGGGAGTGTGGTGGACGAGAGAACAAGAGGGAGGGAGTATTTTGAGACTTAGATAGATTGCTCAAGTTTTGGATGAAGAAAGTCTTCAACTTAGAGGGGTATTTATAGGTCAAGTGAAGGCCAACCAATGGCCAAGATGAAGACAAGTGCATAGCAAGTGTAAGGCCAAGATTTAGCCATGTGCTACCTTATCCATCTACACAAAATATCCTACCTAACCCTTGACCAAAATTTCAACACCAAAAACGTGCAAAAGGGCTAGCTTTGCCGTCCACTTGCTTCCAATGGGAGGGTGACACTTGTCCCCCTCCCGTTCGTCCAAAATGTTTCGTCTTTCGGAAAAATCCGCAAAAATTATTAATGACATAGCCGGAATTTTCCCTACGTAAGCTGTGGAAATGTTTCGTCGAAAAATGACTCCTTTTGGTAGTTATGCACAAATTCGAACCTATGCCTACTTTAAGGCTCAAATTGTATACGTACGCCCTCACGTACATACTCTGGAAATACGGGGTATAACATTCTCCCCTCCTTAGAAACATTCGTCCCGAATGTTCCTTCTTAAGACGGATAACGAAGAAGTTCTTCTAACAAGTTGCCAACGCTACACCTGGCCACGAAATATCACACGTTCTCTTTCTTCCTTACTCGTCGTGCCCTTCTCGGACACTTGAACTCCTCTAGTATACGCATTCACACTTCGCCATCGCTTTCCCAAAACTTTGGAGTCACCACCTCCAAACTTGGTCATCTTACTAGCTTCAATCTCCCTTAAGGCCATTCCCGCCTTCACGATCCGCTCGTCGAACATATCCACGAACTTTACGATGGTTATCTAATCATGGCCTAGCGCTCGTGACCTACCACCGGCGACCACCCGCAGTTGACCCCACTTTGAAACCGCCGCGGGTTGGCCCTCAACACGGCCCCAACCCGACCCACTTACGCATCACGCTCTTGTTCCCGATCCGAACAATCTTACCTCTACAGTCATGAAAGCTACCACTTCCATTTTTACACTACCCAAGGAAATTTCCCACAATTACTCTACGTATGATTATACATTCGACAAAGATCACCCGCAAGATCTTGTGCTCAAGACGACCTTACATCTAAGGTCTCAATCGTAATATCTTAAGGTTCATCATTTCTCACCCTGTGCTTACCCTTTTTCACTAACTGTGTTTCTAAATCACATTTTAGCACAAAGTTATCCGAACATAACACTAAACACATCATCACAACATCAATACATACAAAACTCTAGAGGTTAAAGATATACTGAAAAATAGGCGATTCAGAGGACCGCTAAAATCGGGAACTTCCACCGCGACTTACCGTGGCTCCGCGGTGTATGAACATCTGCTCGACTATGGAAGGTGAAGAACCCGCAATCGATCCCGTAGTCAGGCTATCCTACCGCTACCCCGGTTGGACAATTTCTCCCAAAATGGCTCGCTGGCCGCATGTAAAACAAACTCCCGGACTAGCACGACACTCCCACCGCGAGTCTACCACACGGCCGTCACAACGAGGTAGGGGTGGCTTCACTGGTTAACACCCCCGCTTCTCCGAAAATCTGAACCTCGAGCCCCGACCGCCTCCTCGAAAACTCGACGCTCAAGATTGTAGAGGACCACTCAGATCGGGCGAGGCACATAACTAGTCTGGCCGAGGCGGTCGCCTCAAAATCACCAGGACCTGCAGCTCGCCCTCTTCGCGACTTTGGTCATTCCGTCGATTTCTCCGCCTCACCTCCAAGTGCATAAGCTGCGTGCGGCAATGTCCATGCCCTACCAAGAGCTACACCGAACAACTCTGCTAGGTAATCATCGAGCCTCAGAACATATCGGTGGACTCGATCCTCCATACTAGCTACTAATGCGGACGCACGCCAATGAGTCGAACTCCACATTGTACTCCCGCATCAGACGCGGCTCGCCAGAACACCAAAAATCTGTCGCCCGAGCCCTCTCATCCGTGGGCGCAAGAAGTGCAAGAAATGCCTTTGAGAACTCGTCCCAAAGCCTAAGTGCATTCTCTCCCGACAGCTCCCACGAATCAAACCAATCGATCGCGTATCACGCACCGACGCGAACCTAGACCACCGACTCGGTCTCCGATGCCTTGATCACTCATGATCCACAGAATCGCCGGATGAACTCCTCGCGGATCATCCTTAGGTCTCGACCCATAAAACTCGCGGTTACACTCGAAAATCCCGTAGTCTCAAATCGCTCGCCGGGGTGAACTACGGTGCTATCGAATCAGATCCACCTATCTCAAGTTCGCCACAACTCGCCATTAATCGCCATCTCTTGTAACCCATCTCTCTCGCCTCACTGTAGGATCGAGGCTCGTGTATCATGGTCTTCGCCACGCTCTACTCGCAGCTCTCTCGCCGCTTTGCCCTTCGCCCGGATTGCCTTACGCGAGGCATAATCGTAAAAACGGTATGTCGGAGGGTCCATCTTATTACACACTCTAAGGCACGATATCGTAATGAGAAGAATGGAAACCAATCCTAAATGTCCTATAGCCTCTCGATTATAGATGTGGTGCACAACACACCGATAATCAAGACTCTACTAGACACGGTTCAGAACACTTTCCGAGGACTAATCGCTCGATACCACTTTTGTCACGACCAACCTCGCCCGTGATCGTGCCTTACCCCTGCACCCTAGTGATACAACATCGAGAGAAGATCGGAAATAAAAACATGAACATGAATTAAGAGACAAAATAAATAAACAAAGCAACCAAAATAGCTTGCCTTCATCATATATACATAAATACCAACAGCTTATCCTTTTTACAAACCCCGCCACAACAAAGGTTACATATACCTCTAAGATTTACATTAACAACTATGACGGACAGGGCCCCGTCATACCCCGAATGTACACGGACCTGCACTCGTGGTAACATACCAAAGATAAGCCTCCGGCGGACGGAGCTTCCCAACACGCCGAAAGGTGATCCTAAAAGCGGATCGACACCGATGTACTTACCTGCAGATGAACGCACTCGGGCGAGGTCAAGACAGTACCAAGTATGTGAAATCAGAAAATCAGAATCAAATCATAATAGTCTATAAAAGCGAGACGGTATGATAACCAAACTACGATACATACACATGCTTATATCAATTCGTGGTCTCACGCCCACAACATCAATCCCGCCATGAGTACCTTCCTCACCGCC
The DNA here is from genome assembly GCA_029844215.1 of Przewalskia tangutica. Classification (NCBI taxonomy): domain Eukaryota; kingdom Viridiplantae; phylum Streptophyta; class Magnoliopsida; order Solanales; family Solanaceae; genus Przewalskia; species Przewalskia tangutica. The sequence goes on from CM056739.1 coordinate 56,277,371, forward strand.
AGCTATGATATGATGACAACAAGATAGAAATCCAAATGGGAGCATACCCTTGCGCTACGCATCGTTTCAGTATGTCCAAAGTGAACAAATAAGACAACATTCCAAAAGTAAGCATACCCGCGCGCTACGATCGCGTCAAGAGGTCCAAAGTGGAAACAATAAGACAAGATTCCAAATGGAAGCATACCCGCGCGCTACGATCGCGTGATGTCCAAAGGGAAACAATAAGACAACAAGGTAATCAAAGTGGAAGCATACCCGCGCGCTACGATCGCGGTCGATATGTCCAAAGTGATTAACAAAAGTAACACTATCAACAGAACGCACTGCGGAATTTCTCCACCGCCGCAGACGCCCAAGTAAGTTCTCAACAAGTCAACCGACCCTCCATCGAGAGACGCAGTAGTATAGAAACACAATCTTTGCACAACAAAGGCTATCACAATAAGCATAGGCAAGTTTCACAACAACAAGCATAGGCAAGTTTCATATCAACAAGCATAGGCAAGTTTACACAACTCAAAGTACTTTCATTTTATGCCAAAGTCCGGGTTTTAACCCTAAAGTACTACGTACGTTAAATTCCTTTTAAAGAGATCTAATCCTTTTATAAAAAGTCACCCGATAATTCGTAGTATAAAAATAGAGTGACTTATATCTTTTAAGTAAACCAAAACAACTTCCATACTTTCCTTTTAAACCAAATTAAGGCAACACCATGCCTTCTTTTTTGACCAAAACTCTTTTCTTTTTAAAGTCAAGTTACCACATTAAAACCAATGATAAAACCTTTCTTTTGTTTTCATAAGGTCGTTATAACCCACTTCCCATAAAGTTGTTATACACCTTATGTTTTAAATCATTTTAAGACAACACAATTCCTTTCTTTTTCCTAAAGTTCCGCTTGCCTAATTTCAAATACACCGTCTCTTTTTGAAAAGTTCATAGTTCAATGTCTTAATCTCTTTTAAAACAATTGAGTAACATATGCCTTAAAGTAGTAGGTTATTCTTGTTCATAATCAATCTTATTAGCACATGATCTAGAAATGTAATATCATTTTGTCTTATCTTAGCTTCTATGCATGGAGGTTTCATCGGTTTTAATAATACTTAATTATTCAATACATTTCTCTTTATTAACGCCGCATGGCTTGTCGATACACATTCGATTTCCAAATCAAGAAACATTATTCCTTCCAAAACCAAGTACTCATTACTCACGAATGAGGTTTCACACAAACATTCATATTAAGTCAAGTTTCTTATCTTTTAAGAATAAGTCTCTTAACTTCTAAACCATTAAACCATTCTTTTATCTCTCTTAAGGCGTACACCTAACTTCTCATAAAACTGGTATAACTTTTATGTTTTCAAACCAAGTATACACTTCTTTCAAAAAGGTTTCTTAATATTTTAGAATACTTCAAGGTTCTTTGCATCAAGTCGGTTATAAGTCAAATCGCTTATCTTTTAAAACCACAAAGCATTTCTCATTTACATAGAGCTGTTATAACCAACTTCCCATAAAGCCGTTATAACACTTTATGTTTAAAGACAATCAAATACATTTAACACATGTACGTCTACCGTACTACATAGTTATGCACATATCATGCTAGAACAGATAGGAAGAGGTTCACATACCTCGCGACGATTATCGACTAATAGCAAAACGCTCTAAGTACCTCAAACCGTCCGCTACACTCTCAGTCAAGCAGATCACTCCACACGTAGTACTACAACCTATAGAGGCCACAAAGCGCCTATTAATATCTTTAGATCTCAATGTAGAATATTCTACGTAAAATTCGCAAAGACTCTCCCCGCAACAGCGTAAATCTCCTCCTCTATCGAGGCCGCTACCAAGCCAACCGGGGTTTGCACGCCTATCCGACGTGTACAATTCTACTCACAAAGAATGCTACACAAGTCTCAGTAATACACCCTATGTAATTACTGATCGCTTTCTTTAAATTCAGCTTAAGTCGCAAGACATTGCCGTAAGTATTATTCAGCTTAAGTCAAAAGACATTGCCGACAATTATAATGTTCAGTTCTATATATAGTATACTTCACTATATATTCCTACAATATGTAATTTCCAATTACAATAGAAGGTCAAGAGTGTTTACCTCGATAAGCCCAAAATTATCCGAGTTTATATGTCGATCCCGAGCAAGGTTTAGCTCTACTCAGTGCGCTCAACCGCTCCAAACAACCCTTAGAAGTTCTAACCAACTTCTACTCAAATACTTCAACTATCAATGAAGATTTCCTTAGGGTTTCGTTTAGAGGCTAAAGGAAATATAATAGTATTTTACAGGCTTTTGTATAAGTGTAACCTTGGGAAAACTACAAGGTATTTGGGCGATGGTATTTGGACATTACAACAATACTAGGAGAGTATTTCTATACCATAACAAGGGGTATTATACGAAAACAACTAGGCTGGGGTACCCTGCTAACCACTACAAAGGGGAGGAAGCTCTCGGCCAAAGGGCCTCAAAGGGGAGGAGTGTGGTGGGCGAGAGAACAAGAGGAGGGAGTATTTTGAGACTTAGATAGATTGCTCAAGTTTTGGATGAAGAAAGTCTTCAACTTAGAGGGGTATTTATAGGTCAAGTGAAGGCCAACCAATGGCCAAGATGAAGACAAGTGCATAGCAAGTGTAAGGCCAAGATTTAGCCATGTGCTACCTTATCCATCTACACAAAATATCCTACCTAACCCTTGACCAAAATTTCAACACCAAAAACGTGCAAAGGGCTAGCTTTGCCGTCCACTTGCTTCGATGGGAGGGTGACACTTGTCCCCTCCCGTTAAATCAAAATGTTTCGTCTCTCGGAAAAATCCGCAAAAATTATTAATGACATAGCCGGAATTTTCCCTACGTAAGCTGTGGAAACGTTTCATCGAAAAACGACTCCTTTTGGTAGTTATGCACAAATTCGAACCTATGCCTACTTTAAGGCTCAAATTGTATACGTACGCCCTCACGTACATACTCTGGAAATACGGGGTATAACAACTAAGGGATTTGGGCTAGGGTATTTTGGGCATTATAACAATACTAGAAGGCAACTTTTCTACCAAGGGAGGGGGGGTAGATTTCGGCTAGGCTAGGGGGGGGGGGTAGCCTCGGCTAGCTTCTCCAAAGGGGGGGGAGGTGTTTGGACGAAAATAGGCTTAAGGGAGAGGAGAGGATTTTCAAGACTTGGAAAGGAATTTGTGGATGAAGAACTCTTCATCTTAAGGGGGGTATTTATAGGTCAAGACATGGCCAACCAATGGCCAAGATTTAGCCAAGTGCTAGGCAAGTGTAAGGTCAAGATTAGGGCAAGTGTACCTAGCCAACTTGCACACAAAATTTCCTACCAACTACTTGACAAAATTGACCATCCATTCGGCCCTAAGAACGCCTCACATCCATCAATTGGAGGGTGACAAGTGTCGCCCTCCCATTGGTCCAAAATGTTTCGTCTCTCGGAAAAATCCGCAAAAATTAGAAATGGCATAGCCGGAATTTACCCTACGAAAGCTGTGGAAACGTTTCGTCGGAAAACTATTCGTTTTGTGAGTTGTGCCCAAAAAACGTCCAAGCCTAACTTTAAGGCCAAACTTTTTGTACGTATTTCCTTACGTACATACTCTGGAAATACGGGGTATAACATTCTCCCCTCCTTAGAAACATTCGTCCCGAATGTTCCTTCCCAAGACAGATAACGATAAGGTTCTTCGTAACTTAAACCGTTTGCAAATGCCACACACGGCCACAAAACAACACTTAGGCATAAATGATAATGAAAAATTTACAAGTAGGAAAGTGAATTACCTGGAGGTGTGGGGAATAGGTGAGGATACCTCCGCCTCATGTCCTCCTCAGCTTCCCACGTCATCTCCTCCCTGAGCTCGTTCCGCCACAAGACTTTGACGGAAGCCACGTCCTTGGTCCGCAGACGCCTAACCTGACGATCGATTATCGCTATGGGAACCTCCTCATACGATAACCCCGATCACTGGACATCGTCAATCGGGTGTACCTAGATGGATCCCGATACATCTCTCAAGCATAGATACGTGAAACACCGGATGCATCGCCTCCGTCGGACGGCAGATCCAACTCGTAGGCAACCTTCATCACGACCGATTCGGGCGTGATCGTGCCTTACCGGCACCTAGTGATACAACATCGAGTAATCGGAACATAAAACAATACAAGACATATTTATGAAATATGAAACAATAATCGAGAAAAACTTGCCTTTGGCATAAATATAAATAACGACTTTTTCCAACATGAGCAGTTTTAATCCTTTTACAAACCACACAAAAGATTTCTGGACCTCAAGAAATTATCACGACAACAATGGCGGGATGGGGCCGCCATACCACGAATGTAAACACCTACAACAACGAGGAACTATACCAGCGATAAGCCTCGAGCAACGGCTTTACCAAACGCTGACTGTGACCCTAAGGCGAGGATCGATGGCGGTGTACCTTTACTGCGGCATGAACGCGGCGAAGGAGTCGATCTAACAGTGCAAGTATGTGAAACTAAAAATACTGTAAATGAAATCATAATAGTCTATAAAGCAGGAGACATGTATGATAACCAAACTACAGTTCACAATAATAAGCAGTCATGTCAAGTCAGGGACTCACGCCCTCAAGTCATCACTCAAATATAACAATGGGTCTCACGCCCACAACATCAATCATGCCCGTGGAATACCTTCCTCACCGCTAGCTTTATGATATAAAGCACCAGGAACATACATGAACACCAGTCCCACGTGCCATAATAACACGCATGAGGTAAATGCGAAGGCATAGCCGACTACTAACACCCAGTACCAACAAGGTCATGAATCGTATCATAAGATCTGTCTAGGCGTCACATGATCAAAGCGACCACTTGCCCGCGTATCTAATGTGCGCGTCTAGCCTGGAACTTTCCGCGACTCGCATAGGCCAATCAGATCGGCCCGCATGAGGTATAACCCGCGTCGGTAGCTACTCCGGCGGCGTCTGGACTCGCCGTCCGCGTAGCCACAGGACCGCATGACCACAAGGGGCGCGTCTAACACGGAACTCCGCGATTCCGCATAGGCCCTCGGACCGCGTGAGGTAGTCTCGAATCATAGGTCCATCGACCGCTGATCTACCCGCATCGGAGGCGGCTTAACCCGGAATCATCTCAAGAGATGAGTGATGTATAATACTATCATAACGACTTATCGTTAAACAACATAAGCACAACAAAGGACAAACCCCTTTACACAAACATCACAAGATACTAACACCCGTAGCATCCTAGCATGTTTACTTATCAAATCAACAAGAAAGTATTACAAGGCTATCACAAACCAACACAATCAAGTTATATACACGGTACTTTCTACTATATGCTAACAAGTTCGGGTTTTATCCCCAAAGTACTTCATACATTAACTCTTTAAAGATCGTTACTTTCACAAAAGTCACACAATACGTAGTATATGAAAATATAGTGATTATCTTTTGAAGTAAATCAAAACACTTCTCTTTGTAAAACTCAAGTAACAACATTATTTTCCAAACGCCCAAGTTTGCCTAATTTCAAATGTTCATGTTTCTTATTTAGAAAGGTTTAGTAGTTCATAGTCTTATTCATTTAAGAATATAATTCTCTTTTAAACTATCGAGAAACATAAGTCTTATATGTGAGTAGGATATTCTTGTTTACAACAATCTTATTACTGACCATGATCTAGGAAATATCATTTTGTCTCATCTTAGCTTATGCGGATGGAAGTTTCTCTGGTTTTAATAATCAATCTGTCAAAACATTTCCTTTTATTAACGCTGCAGTGGTTTGTCGATACATTCTGATTTCCAAAATCAGTAAAACATTCTTAAGACGTTATACCTAACTTTCCATAAAGCTAGTATAACTCTTAAGTTTTCAAAACAAATCAAGTATTACTTCTCTCAAAATGATTCAAAACTCTTTTGAAATACTTCAAGTTCTTTATTAACACATAACAAGCCAGTTATAGTTCAAATCAGTTACCTTTTAAAAACCACATGTATTTTCTTACCAACATAAAGCCGTTATAACCAACTTCCCATAAAGCCGTTATAACACTTTATGTTTTACACCAATCAAATACATTTAGTACATGTACGTCTACCGTACTACATAGTTCACACATATCATGCTAGAAGAGATAGGAAGAGGTTCACATACCTCGCGACGAGTATCGACTAATAGCAAAACGCTCCAAGTACTCCCAACTGTCGGCTACTCCTTAAGCCAAGTAGAACGCGCCACACGTAGTACTTCAACCTATAAGGCCACAAGGCGCTTATTAACATTTAGACCTTATCGCAGAACATTCTACCGAAAATTCGGCAGCACCTCCCCCCCCCCGCAACAGCGTAAATCTCCTCCTCTAACGGGGCCGGCTACCAAGCCAACCAGGGGGGGGTTATACATCTAACCCGAACGGGTACAATTCTACTCCACAGTACTACTACACAAGTCTACTGTAATACAGTTCAGTTCTATATATAGTATACTTCAACTATATATTCTAACAACATGTAATTTCCAATTACAATAGAGGGACAAGATATTTACCTCGATAAGCCCATAATTATCCAAGTATAAAGTCTATCCTGGGCAATCGTTTAGCTCCAACTCCGAGCGCTCCAACCCGCTCTAAACCACCCTTAGAAGTTCTAACCAACTTCTACACAATACTCCAACGGACTATGGAGATTTTCCTAGGGTTTCGGTTTTGTGACTGACGGGAAGTATAATAGTATTTCTGGGCTTTTCGTATAGGTATAACCTTAGAATACAACAAGGTATACGGCTAAGGTAATTTGGGCATTATAACAATACTTTAGAGAGTATTTCTACACCACACAGGGGGGTATCATACGAAAGCAACTAGGCTAGGGGGGGGTACACTCTCGGCTAGCACCCCTAGAGGGGGGGGGGTGCTCTCGACCACTGAGGGAGGCCCTTGGCGAACTCAACACTAGGAGGGAGAAGGAGAGCTTTCAGACTTAGGCAAATTTATGGATGAAGAAGTTCATCAAATGGAGGGTATTTATACTACAAGCCAAGGCCAACCAATGGCCAAGATCTAGCCAAGTGCTACACAAGTGTAGGGCAAGATATGCCCAAGTGCCCCCAGTCCTACTCCTTAAAACCCTCACAAATATCTACCAAAAATATCTACCACTTGACCCCCCAAATCGTCCCATGTGCCGCCCACCTTGCCCACCAATGAGAGGGTGCCAAGTGTCGCCCTCTCGTTGGTCCAAAATGTTCCGTCTCTCGGAAAAATCCGCAAAAATAAGAAAAGACATAGCCGGAATTTTCCCTTCGCAAGTTATGTAAAGCGTTTAGTCGAAAAACGACTCTAGCAGGGTGTTGTGCACAAATGCCATTCGGCGAGCCACAGGCGGGGTGACACGTGTCACCCTCCTATCGCCCAAAATAAAACATCTTCCGAAAGTATCCACAATGGCCAAAATCTCAAAACAAAGTGGGCCCTACAAAGCAGTAAATTTCTCAGTGGGCCCACGTGACCATTTCAGAAAATAAAATTCCATATTTTTCTAATATTCCAGAAGTCCGAATACCAAATCGGGAATCCAATTCCCATTAACGAACCTTTTCCTTCACAAAAGCGGAAACTTTTCCGTGGAAAAATCACCTCTTTCTTCCTTTCCAATCTTACATCAGATTCTCAAATGCGTCGCCCTCGCATACATACCCAGGAACTACGGGGTATAACATTCTTCCCCCCTTAGAAACATTCGTCCCGAATGTTCATTCTAAGTCTCAAAACATACGTGCGCCAGTATAGTCTTCACTTCTATACTTACGAAACAATCCTGCCATACCTGGCCACAGAAAATACCTGCGCAACATACTTATATCCAAGTCTACGAGGAAACACCTCTAACATCACCACAAATACACTTTTGTCACTTTGCCGCGAGCCTAGCTCCGACGACCCAACAAATGGTACCGGGCTGCTTGCGATCACTGAAGCTGTCGTACACTCGAACCCTTACCACATTTCTGATACTGCTTTAGTTTCCAAAACTCGGGGTTACTATCTCTTTACGTGGGCATCATTAACTGGGAACATTCTGGATGGATCTTCGATACTTTCCCGAACATAACAATACGAAAGACCGGACGTACTGCCTCCTAAGTCGGACGGCAATTGCTAACATATAGGCAACCTGGCCTATTCTTCACATGAACTCAAAAGGCCCAAAGTAACTCGGGCTAAGTTCCTTCTGTTTCCACAACTCGTCACACCCTGTCCGGGGTGGTACTTTCAAGAAGACCGACCGTCAACCTGAACTCTAAGCGTCGTCGCCGATTATCCGCACGATTCCTCTGAGCTGCCAGAACTTCTTCTAGATGAGCTTTTCTCATCCACGGTCTGTTGGAACAAGCTGAACGGTATGCGAACCTTGCCAACATCGAACCAATCGGCCGGCAACTTACACTTCGCCCTGAGGCTTCGTGGCGACATCCGAACACCGAAATGGTAGCTTAGCGCTCCTCCACGAGGAGACAACAATCCTCACAACTACCCCGAAATCCACGCTGGCGGCGGCGAATGCGGTCGAGACTCACCGAGCCCAACCTGCTGGTAAAACTTCGAAACAAAACAGCCGTAACACGGGCTCCAGCATGCGCCATAAGGTGAAGGTAGGCACCGTGCGACCTTACAACCTTTACGATAAATCAACATCGCCGAGTGAACGGTCCTGACCGAAGAACACGATGGGCTGCCCCCATCGACCGACCATTGGTCGAACGCATCCACGAACTCGTACGCTAGTTAACTAAACTCGAGCCTAACACCCTCGTGACCCTACCACACGGCGGGACCACCACAAACTGACCCCACCACCAAAACTGCCGCGGGTTGACCCGCAACGTGGCCTCAACCCGACGGCAAGCGCAAAATACTATCTCCGAAGGAACAATTTTACTAAACATGTTACGAAAACCTAGCGGTCTTCTTAGCTCAACTACCTCTTTCATTTCATACCACTTAGGGACCTATCCCAAACATAGCTCACGTGCACTATGCACTCGATAAGGATCAAACATAACACTACACCTTTACTCGAGATGGCCTTACCTGCAAGGTGCAGACGTATAACACTCTAAGGCTCACACCTTCTATCCCCAAAATCTTACTCGGTTAACCCACCATGATTTCTAATCACAACTACCGCTGCTATCGAACATAGCACTTAAGGTATACTCACCTTGAAAGTTACCGAAGGACCCGCCGCTCGCCCTCTCTGCGTCCTTGTAACCCGTCGATCTCACGTTTTCGGCTGCTTGTACATAAGCCCGCATACAGGCCATGCTCAACAATGAAGAATTACTCTTGCACAACCCTCTCTTAGGTAGTCATCAAGACTCGCGATACATCGGTATACTCTCGGTAGCCAAATCCATAGCTAATGTGGTCGCCTCTTTGCGATCCATATTCTGTTCTGGTCGTGGGCGAAGGTTCAAATATCATGGCGCGATGAGGCGCCGCCCGTGCTAAACTTTCTTGGGGCTAGTGACGTCGCGAAATCCCGAATGAAGCACCATCCAAGGTGATAATTGGGCTGTGCCCACGTAACCCTCACGAACTCTACTCGCGGCTCCTCGGTGCCTTGCCCTCCCGGGCGGGTTGCCTACGCGGAGGCATAACGATAAGTGGAAATAATTTCGCCGGAGGGTCAACTTACAACACGGCTCTAAGGCACGATCTCGAGTGAGAAGAATAGAAACCAATCCTAAATACCCTATAGCCTCACGATTATTGGTGTGGTGCACAACACACGATAATCAAGACTGCTGGATACGATGCGTAGACACTTTCAGAGGATTAAGCGCTCGATACCACTTTTGTCACGACCGATTAGGGCGTGATCGTGCCTTACCGGGCACCCTAGTGATACAACATCAGAGTAATCAGCTGTAAATAAAAAAATACAAGACATATTTATGAAATATTAAACAATAATCTGAGAAAAACTTGCCTTTAGGCATAAATAAAAATAAAGACTTTTTCCAACATGAGCAGTTTTAATCCTTTTTACAAACCACACTTGCCCACACTCTGGACCTCTAAGAAATTATCGACAACAATGGCGGGACAGGGCCCGCCATACCACGAATGTAAACACCTACAACAACGAGGAACTATACACCGATAAGCCTCGAGCAACGGAGCTTTGCAATATTGACTGTGACCCTAGAGCGAGGATCAATGGCGGTGTACCTTTACTGCGGCATGAACGCAGCCCGAAGGAGGTCGATCTGGCGATTACGAGTATGTGAAACTAAAAATCGTAAATGAAATCATAATAGTCTATAAAGCGGGAGACATGTATGATAACCAAACTACGATTCCAATAATAAGCGATATGTCAAGTCGTGGACTCACGCCTCAAGTCATCACTCAAATATAACAATGGGTCTCACGCCCACAACATCAATCATGCGTGGAATACCTTCCTCACCGCTAGCGGTTTATGATATAAAAGCACCAAGGAACACATGAACACGAGGTCCCAATCGTGCCATAATAACACGTCTGGGGTAAATGCGAAGGCATAGCGACTACTAACACCACGGTACCAACAAGGTCATGAAGCGTATCATAAGATCTGTCTAGCCGTCACATGATCAAAGTGACCACTTGCCCGCGAGATCTAATGTGCGCGTCTAGCCTGGAACTTTCGCGACTCGCATAGGCCAATCGGTCGGCCGCATGAGGTATAACCCGCATCGAGGGTAGCTACTCCCCGGCGTCACTGGACTCGCCCGTCCGCGTAGCCACAAGGACCGCATGACCACAAGGGCGCATCTCACGGAACTCCCGCGATTCGCGCCAGGCCCTGGACCCGCATGAGGTAGTCTCGAATCATAGGTCCATCGACCGCTGAGTCTACCGCGACGGAGGGCTTAACCCGGAATCATCTCGAGATGAGTGATGTATAATACTATCATAACGACTTATCGTTAAACAACATAAGCACAACAAAGGAAAAACCCCTTTACACAAACATCACAAGATACTAACACACGTGGCATCCTAGCATGTTTACTTATCAAATCAACAAGAAAGTATTACAAGGCTATCACAAACCAACACAATCAAGTTATATACACGGTACTTTCTACTATATGCTAACAAGTTCGGGTTTTATCCCCAAAGTACTTCATACATTAACTCTTTAAAGATCGTTACTTTCACAAAAGTCACACAATACGTAGTATATGAAAATATAGTGATTATCTTTTGAAGTAAATCAAAACACTTCTCTTTGTAAAACTCAAGTAACACATTATTTTCCAAACGTCCAAGTTTGCCTAATTTCAAATGTTCATGTTTCTTATTTAGAAAGGTTTAAGTAGTTCATAGTCTTATTCATTTAAGAATATAATTCTCTTTTAAACTATCTGAGAAACATAAGTCTTATATGTGAGTAGGATATTCTTGTTTACAACAATCTTATTACAGCAGCCATGATCTAGGAAATATCATTTTGTCTCATCTTAGCTTCTATGCAGATGGAAGTTTCTACTGGTTTTAATAATACTGAATCTGTCAAAACATTTCCTTTTATTAACGCTGCAGTGGTTTGTCGATACATATTCTGATTTCCAAAATCAGTAAAACATTCTTAAGACGTTATACCTAACTTTCCATAAAGTTAGTATAACTCTTAAGTTTTCAAAACAAATCAAGTATTACTTCTTCTCTCAAAATGATTCAAAACTCTTTTGAAATACTTCAAGTTCTTTATTAACACATAACAAGCCAGTTATAGTTCAAATCAGTTACCTTTTAAAAACCACATGTATTTTCTTACCAACATAAAGCCGTTATAACCAACTTCCCATAAAGCCGTTATAACACTTTTATGTTTACACCAATCAAATACATTTAGTACATGTCGTCTACCGTACTACATAGTTCACACATATCATGCTAGAAGAGATAGGAAGAGGTTCACATACCTCGCGGCAGTATCGACTAATAGCAAAACGCTCAGTACTCCCAACCGGCTACTCCTTAAGCCAAGTAGAACGCGCCACGTAGTACTTCACCTATAAGGCCACAGCGCTTATTAACATTTAGACCTTATCGCAGAACATTCTACCGAAAATTCGGCACTCTCCCCAGCAGCGTAAATCTCCTCCTCAGGTAGGCTACCAAGCCAACGGGGGTTATCATCTAACGAACGGTACAATTCTACTCCACGATCTTACTACACAAGTCTCATGTAAAAGCGGTTCGATTCTATATATAGTATACTTCAACTATATATTCTAACAACATGTAATTTCCAATTACAATAGAGGACAAGATATTTACCTCGATAAGCCCATAATTATCCAAGTATAAAGTCGATCTGGGCAATCGTTTAGCTCGACTCCGAGCGCTCCAACCCGTCTAAACCACCCTTAGAAGTTCTAACCAACTTCTACACAATACTCAACGGACTATGGAGATTTTCCTAGGATTTTGGTTTTGTGGTGACGGGAAGTATAATAGTATTTACGGGCTTTCGTATAGGTATAACCTTAGAATACAACAAGGTATACTGGCTAAGGTAATTTGGGCATTATAACAATACTTTAGAGAGTATTTCTACACCACAAAGGGGGTATCATGAAAGCAACTAGGCAGGGGTACACTCTCGGCTAGCACCACAGAGGGGGTGCTCTCGACCATGAGGAGGCCATGGCGAACTCAACCTGAGGAGGGAGAAGGAGAGCTTTGAGACTTAGGCAAATTTATGGATGAAGAAGTTCATCAAAGGGAGGGTATTTATACTACAAGCCAAGGCCAACCAATGGCCAAGATCTAGCCAAGTGCTACACAAGTGTAGGGCAGATATGCCCAGTGCCCCTAGTCCCTACTCGCCCAAAACCCTCACAAATATCTACCAAAAATATCTACCACTTGACACCCCAATCGTCCGTGTGCCCACTTTGCCACTGATGAGAGGGTGCCAAGTGCAGCCCTCTCGTTGGTCCAAAATGTTCGTCTCTCGGAAAAATCCATAAAAATAAGAAAAGACATAGCGGAATTTTCCTCTATGAAGTTATGTAAAGCGTTTAGTCGAAACGACTCTAGCAGGTGTTGTGCACAAATGCCATTCGGTAAGCCACAGGAGGGGTGACACGTGTCACCCTCCTATTGGCCCAAAATAAAACATCTTAGAAGTATCCACAATGGCCAAAATCTCGAAAACAAAGTGGGCCCAAAAGCGTAAATTTCTCCGTGGGCCCAGCGTGACCATTTCGAAAATAAAATTCCATATTTTCTAATATTCGGGAAGTCGAATACCAAATCTGGGAATCCAATTCCCATTAACGAACCTTTTTCCTTCACAAAAACCGGAAACTTTTCCGTGGAAAAAATCACCTCTTTCTTCCTTTCCAATCTTCTGTCGTATTCTCGTACGTACGTCCTCGCATACATACCCAGGAACTACGGGGTATAACACTTGCCTACCCTGCGGACAATCTGAAACGGCCCAATGTACCTTGGGCTGAGTTTCCCCTTCTTCCCGAATCTCATCACACCGCCGTGGGTGGCGTGAGAAAACCCAATCATCAATCGCGAACTCGGATGTCGACGGCGATGATGCGCATCGACCATCGACTACGGTATCGATAGCCGCTCGGATAAGCTTCACCTTATCCTTTGCTGCACGCAAATCTGGTCCCACTGCGCCTCGCCTACGTCGAACCAACTATAGGCGTCTGCGCTTCCTCGTACAAGGCCTCATGGCGCCATCGAATCTTTGGAGTGGTAGCTATTGTATGCGAACTCAACTAGAGGCAAATGATCCTCGGCTACCACGAAGTCGATAACACGGGCTCGCGACATATCCTCGAGAGTGCGGATAGTGCGCTCGGCTTTGTCGATGCATGCGTGGATGGAATGCGATACTCGGGCTCACTGCGTCCTAAACCTCTGGAAAGACCTCCGAAGTTAGCGTGGCGGGCTCCTGCATGCGATATGATCGAAATAGGGACTCCATGCGATCGGCGATCTCTCGGATGTAAAGTGCGGCATAATCCTCGGTAGAAAAAGTCATCGGCGGGAAGAAAGTGGGCTGATTTGCGTCGACTGTCGGCGATAACCCATATAGAATCATGTCTCCTACGAGTGCGAGGTAATCCGTGATGAAGTCCATGTTGATCACCTCCACTTCGGTCGGGATCTCTATCGCTGCAACAAACCACGGGCCTGCGGTGCTCTGCCTTCGCTGCGCGACAACATGGGCATCGAGCTACGAACTGCTGCGTCCTCTTCAAGCCATCCCACCATACAGATCTAAGGTCGTGGTACATCTTGGTCGACCGGATGGATAGAGTAGCTTGTGTGTGCTTCCCCAGAACCTGCTGCGAAGTCTGAAACATCTGGAACACACAATCTGCCCTCAAACCTTAGCACCCGTGGTGCTACCTCAAGGACCGCGCCTCACGAAGAGGCGTATCGCGATATCGAATCAAAGTGGATCCTCGAGCGTTGCCTCTTCCTCCTCGGCGATGGAAGACTCGGCAACCTCGCGAACTCTAACCCGCTGCTATCGAGAATCAATCAAGCGGACACCAAGGCTCGCTGGCGATGCAAATCACGAACCATGTCCCTCTCTCTGCCTGCACATCGATAGGCTCCCGTCGACCTACGACTAGGCATACGCCCTGACATTGGCCTTCCGGGTGATGCGGGATATCAACATCGTAATCCTTAAGCAACTCTAACCACCGTCTGCGCCGTAAGTTCGGCTCCTACGGCTGAAGATATCTTTGGAGGCTCTTGTGGTGCGTAAAAATATCCACGTGAACCCCATACAAATAGTGCCTCGGATCTTGGCGTGAATCACGGCCGCGACTCCAAATCATGGGTGGGGTAGTTCCTCTCGTGTTTCTTGGTGTCGGGATGCATATGCTATAACCACGCCATGCTGCATCAACACATCCCAACCCGATGCTGGCGCGTCACGATACGACATAACCATGGACCTGCGGAAGAGTAAGAGCGAGGCGGTCGTCGGTCTCTCTTTCAACAGCTGGAAACCACGCTCCTGAGCATCGGTCGGCGAAACTTGGCGCATACGAGTCGGCCTAGTCAATGGTGCGAAGATAAAGCAAACTTCTCCACGAACCGCGCCGATAATATCTGCAAGGCCCGAGCTGCGAACCTGCAGCCGGAGTAGTAGGTCTAGGCCAAGTCTGTGCCTCGATCTTGGCGTATCCACTCGAATGCCATCGGCCCGACAATATGCCCAGCATGCCAGAAGTCAGCAAAACTCACATTTGGAAAACTTGGCGTCTGGCTGATCTGGAGAAGCGTCGGCCTGATCCTCAAATGCTCGCGTGCTCTGCTCTGGCGAGAATAAACCAAGATATCATCGATGAACACTATCACAAGCGTGTCCAAAATGGTTTGAACACTCGATTCATCAAATCCATGAATCTGGCGGGCATTGGTCAACCCAAAGACATGACCACGAACTCATAATGCGTGCGGGTCGGAATGCGATCTAGGGACATCCGCCTCTCGACTACTTTGATGATAGCGGCCGTAGATCAATCTTGGAGAAACATCTCGCGCACGCTGGTCGAACAAATCATCAATCACGGGGAGGGTATCTGTTCTTAATGGTCACCTTGTTCACTGCTGTAATCAACACACATGCGCGGCGTCCGTCCTTCTTCTTCACGAACAATCTGGCGCTCCCGAGGGAGAAACACTAGGCTGATGAAGCCGCTTCTCCGGCCAAATCCCTAAGGTGATCCTTGACTCTCTCAACTCGGCGGTGCCATTACGTATGGCGGAATGGAAATAGGCGAGTGTGCGCAATATGTCAATACAAAACTCAATCTCCCTCTCGGGAGGATGCGGGAGGTCGTGCGGAAACACGTGCGGGAACTCTCGACCACTGGGCGGCGGAAAATCTGGTACGCGACCTCGATATCAAACACGAGCGAGATGGTAGATATACCCTGCGCACCATCTTCCTAGTCTTGGTAGGAAATAAACCTACCGCCGGCGTCTGGTGCTCCCTCCCACTCAACAACGGCTCCTCGGAAGCGGAACCGTACTACTCTCTGCGGTCTACATTGGCGTAGCGAAGCTAGCCAATCCGTCCCGTGATCACGTCGAAGTCAATCATCTCGACTCTATCAAGTCGGCTGGGGTCAGCGGTGTAAATGGTCACGGGACAAGCTCTATATACCGCCGAGATACCTTGAATCACCATGGCGTAGCTACCTCGAAAGGGTCTATGGACTCGGGCTCTATCCTATCCTACTAGCGACAAGGGAGATATATGGGGCAGTAGAACCGGATCTATCAAAACATACGTCAAACCCGGCCCGATAAGGTACAGTGGCGACATCGGTGAGGCCTCACGATCTGTCGGTGGACAAAGAATAAATGCGGTTCGAGGACCGCTAGGCTGAGACCGCGCCCGCGACCTGCGCGACCTGCTGGTCCATGAGTACCTTTCCCTCGAGGCGAGTAGCTGTCGGGGATGAAGAAGACGGCGAAAGAACGTGGTGACCCTACCATCGGCCTTGCCGCCGGTGGACGGTTCCTCGCATAGTGACCTGCGGCCTGGCGAAACAAGCTCCGTAGCACCTGACTCCGAAGTGGGATCTGCGCGTCGGCCACAGCGAGGTGGTCGTCGGCGATGCCTCTGCTGCTCACGGGCGTCGAAGTCACGGGGCCACTGATGCGCCTCGAATATCTGGTTGTCTTGAGGGCGGTGCGGGAGTGCTCTGTGGTGTGGTGCAAATCTAGGCTAGCTTTGAGGCCGCCCACACGATAGCCACCAAAAGACCTGCCGTCACTGGTCTTACAGCTGCTGCATGTCGGCGGCGGTCTCGCTCCTCGCATCGAGCATGAGCTGCGCATGCGGGTAATGTCCATACGGTGAAGAAAACACGCACATGACTCGGCCATATAGTCGTCTAGCCGGTGGCGTGGCGGTGCACCTATCCTCCATATCTGCTACCAATCTTTGGGACATATCGAGCGATGAATCAAACTCGACATTGTACTCCACGGCGGTCGTCCTCTGCGCCTCGGCGTAAAAATCTATCGGCCGCGCCCTCGCCGTCTGTGGAGGCAAGAAGTGAGTGAGGAAAGCCTCGAGAACTCATCCCAAGTAGGTGGGGCGCGTGCTCTCCTGGATAACTCGTGAATCAAACCAATCATTGCGGTATCACGCGGCCGATGCGAACCGAGTCCGCGGACTCTGTCTCGAGGCCTTGATCACCGCGTGATCCTCTGTGGGCGGATGAACTCTGCGGATCATCCTCCGGCCTCGACGTAAAACTCTGGCGGGCTACAACTCAAGAAATCTCGTAGCCTCGAACTATACGCCTCGGGTGCACGCAGGTGCGGCCAGGGCTGAGGCTGAGCTGGCTGCGCGTCCGGCCTATCCTCGTATCGGCCACAACTCTAGCCAATAGTGGGCCATCTCCTTGTACCCTAACTCCTCGCCCGGTGTGGGGCGGGAGGTGTGGGTGTGTGGTCTCTTTGGGGCGGCGGCGTCATAGAACTTCGCCGTCTGCGGTATAGGCGGGCACGAGCCCTCGTAACTCGGTGTCATTGGCGGCTCGCCTGCCTTGCCGCCACGGGCGGGTTGCCTTACGTGGAGGCATAGCTATTCTGAAAGGAATACGTTAGAGGTCCAACTTTAACACGGCTCTAAAGCACGATCTTAGAGTAAGAAGAGTGAAACCAATCCTAAATATCCTATAGCCTCACGATTATTGGTGTGGTGCACAACACGCGATAATCGAACTACTAGATGCGGTCTGTAGACACTTTCCGAGGATTAAGCGCTCGATACCACTTTTGTCACGACCCATTCGGGGCGTGGTGGTGCCTTCTGGGCACCCAAGTAGTCATACATCAGTAATCGGCGGAAATATAAAACAAGACATGAAACGATTTATAAAATAAGACACAATTTAAGTGAGAAAACATCGCCTTTCGGCATATATATATAAACATGGTTTAGCGATTACATCAAATCTTGTACAACATGACTCTGAGACCTCTGAAATATACAACTATGGCGGGACGGGGCCGCCATACCTGGCTGTACAAAACTATCTCTGACAGGGAGATCATACCCAAAAGTAGAGCCTCGGAAAGGATGGAGCTCACACGCAGCGTAGAGATCCTAGAATGTGGATCTAGCACTGCTTGCCCTTACTGCGGCATGAGCGCGGCCCCGAAGGAGTCGATACAGCGGTACTAAGTATATGAAGCGTAAAATACTTAAATGAAAACATATCATTTAAAATCAGTTTGCAAGTATTTATGAAACAACGAGGGGCCGCGCAGTGCCACATCATAAACAAGAGCAATGATAGGTAAGCGCAGCGAGTCTTTTCTAGGCTGCGAATGATCGAGCGGGGCCAATTGCCGTAGTATCACCATGCAAGCCTAATCACGGACTCGTAGTCGCGTAGGCCACTCGCGTAGGCGCGTAGGGTACGTAACCCGCGTCGAGGGTGGTACTCCTCGGCGTCGTCTGGACTCGTAGTCGCGTGGCCACATAGACGCGTGAGGTATAACCCGCATCACTAACACGGAACTCCGTAGCTCCGCATAGGTCCCTTGGACCAGTGAGGTATTCTCGAATCATGGTCCCGGACGCTTTGAGTCTACCGCGTCGGAGGCGACTTAACCCGGTAAAATGTCAAGAGGTGAGTGATAGTACACTAACATAACGACTTATCTTTAAACAACATAAGCACAACAAGAATACTCTCTATACAAGCGTTACAAGACACTAACACGTAGCATCATATCATGTCTACTTATCAAACCATCTTATTATTAACTTTTCACAATTGATATAAGTGCATTATAAACACATGACAAAGTTGTTTCTTTTATCATTCTTAAGTGGTTATACTTAACTTCCCATAAAGCTAGTATAACTCTTAAACACATTTTAAAGACCAATTAGTTCTCTTACATTAAAAATGATTGATATTCTTTTGAAATGCTTTGAGATCTTTATTATTGAGCTTAAGCGTGAGGCATTCTAGTAAGTATTATTCGAGCTTAAGCGTGAGGCATTGCCGTAGTTATTATTCGATTAACACGTATGCGTCTACCGTACTACATATATATTGTAAAATATCATGTTTTAGGAAGAATCACATACCTTCTCGTGAAAACCACACGCCAAGTTGAATATGTGTATGAGAGAATCGACTATAATAGTCGGACATCTATCAGCGTTGACTACTTTATGTGATTCTAAGCAGAGGGTTCTATATCCTACGGAAAATTGGGCAGCAACTTCCCTACGGTGAGCTACTCGAGTCTTTGTAAAAGTCCTATGTAAGTACAATTTGATTATTCTTCTTTTAAACCCTACTTGTGATACTTGATTCAATTCTATACAATATTCTTCTAAGTATCTAATACTTATTCTTATACTACTACGATAAGTATTCTCTAATTCAAAGAGGGTTAGGATTAGTTACCTCGGTAAGCCCAATAATATCCTACATAAAGTCGCTGAGCAAGGTTTTGCTCTAAGTTGTATGCTCGAGAAACCTTAGAAGTTCTTCACAACACTAAGTACTAAGGGATTTGGGCTAGGGTATTTTGGGCATTATAACAATACTAGAAGGCAACTTTTCTACCAAGGGAGGGTAGATTTCGGCTGGTGGGGGTAGCCTCGGCTAGCTTCTCCAAAGGGGGGGGGGGGAGGTGTTTGGACGAAAATAGGCTTAAGAGAGAGGAGAGGATTTTCAAGACTTGGAAAGGAATTTGTGGATGAAGAACTCTTCATCTTAAGGGGGGTATTTATAGGTCAAGACATGGCCAACCAATGGCTAAGATTTAGCCAAGTGCTAGGCAAGTGTAAGGTCAAGATTAGGGCAAGTGTACCTAGCCAACTTGCACACAAAATATCCTACCAACTACTTGACAAAATTGACCATCCATTCGGCCTAGAGCCTCCATCCATCAATTGGAGGGTGACAAGTGTCCCTCCGTTGATCCAAAATGTTTAGTCTCTCGGAAAAATCATAAAAATTAGAAATGGCATGGCGGAATTTACCTACGAAAGTTGTGGAAGCGTTTAGTCGGAAAACTATTCGTTTTGTGAGTTGTGCCCAAAAACGTCCAAGCCTAACTTTAAGGCCAAACTTTTATGCGTATTTCCTTACGTACATACTGCAAATACGGTATAACGGTAAGAATATACCGTATCAGCTGCTTCATTTTCCGCCGTCGCTCTAACGCTTAATCACGCCTGTGCCATGCATAGCTAGAAGCGATGAACGCCGACCGGTGGTGCGTCATTACGCATGTACCCCTCCTATAAGCATAGTTGTTACGTATTTTTGAGAATGCGTGCGTAGGGAATACGTGCAAAAAGTCTAGCGCTTAAAGTTTGAGGCAAACGCGTTTTTGGGCACACTCACAGCGAATAGTTCCGACAACTTTGACCATCGTAGGTAAATCTATGCCATTTCTAGCGGATTTTTCCGAGGCAGAAACATTTTGGACAACGGGGCGACACTTGTCACCCTCCAATTGATGGACTTGAAATCGTCCATTTGGACGATTTGGCTATAGTGAGCACGTTTTTTGTGCCTTGTGCACAAGTCAAGGAGTTGGTAGGATATTTGTGTATAGTTAATCCTCACCCTACACTTGCCTTGCACTTGTCTTAATCTTGGCCATTGGTTGGCCACTTCTTGACCTATAAATACCCCCTTAGAGATGAAGAGTTCTTCATCCACAAATTACTTTCCAAGTCTTGAAAATCTTCCCTTCTCCCTTGTTAGCCATTTCGTCCAAGCCCTCTTCCCCCTCTAGCCTAAGTGACCCTTGGCCGAGGCTTTCTCCCCCCTAGCCTAGCCGAAATCTACCCCCCCTCCCTTGGTAGAAAAGTTGCCTTCTTGTATTGTTATAATGCCCAAAATACCCTAGCCCAAATACCTTAGTACTTAGTAGAAGTTGTGAAGAACTTCTAAGGTTTCCTTGGAGCATACAACTTAGGAGCAAAACCTTGCTCAGGCGCGACTTTTTCTAGGATATTATTGGGCTTACCGAGGTAACTAATCCTAACCCTCTTTTGAATTAGAGAATACATACTGTAGTAGTATAAGAATAAGTATTAAATACTTAGAAGAATATTGCAGAATAGAATTGAATTGTTACCACAGTAGAAGGGTTTAAAAGAAGAATAATCAACTGTACTTACATAGGAATGTTTTCACGATGAACTTATATAGCTCAGGGTAGGAAGTGCTGCCGACTTTCCGTGGAATTGTGAACCCTACGTTTAGAATGACCTTGAGTAGTCTTTGATAGATATGCGTGACTATTATAGGTGACTCTCTTGGCGACATATTCAACTTGGCGGTAGTTTTTTGAGAAGGTATGTGATTCTTCCTAAAGCATGATATTTTACAATATATATAACTACGACAATGCCTCACGACAAGCTGAATAACACTTACGGCAATGCCTCACGGCTTAAGCACGAATAACACTGCGGCAATGCCTCGGCTAAGCTGAATAATAAAGATGCGAAAGCATTTCAAAGAATCTTGAATCATTTTAAAGAGAACTAATTGGTTTTAATCGAAGCTTAAGAGTTATACTAGCCTTATGGGAAGTTAAGTATAACCACTTAAGATTGATAAAAGAAGCGATTTGCCTATGTGTTTATAACAGACTTATATTGAATTGTGAAAAGAATAATAAGATGGTTTGATAAGTAGACATGATATGATGCTATGTGTGTTAGTGTCTAATGCGTTTGTGAAAAGTATTCTTGTTGTGCTTATGTTGTTTAACGATAATTTGTTAGGTTAGTGTAGCATCACTCACCTCTTGACATATTGCAGGGGTTGCGCCCTCCGATGCGGGTATACCGGCGATGCAGGGACAATGATTCGAGAATACCTGCGGTCAAGGGACCTATGCGAGCTACGGAGTTCGGTTAGTGTGCGGGGTTATACCTCATGCGGCCTATGTGGCGTGCGACGGCGAGTCGGGGCGATGCCGAGGTAACTACCGCCGATGCGGTTATGTACCTATGCGGGCCTATGTGATTGGCCTATGCGGACTACGGAGTCGTGATTAGGCTTGCATGGTGATACTACGGGCAATTGGCCTGCTTCGATCATTCACGACCTAGAAAGACACATTCTGATTTACCTATTCTTTCTTGTTTGTGATGTGGCACTATGTGTTTCCTTGGTTGTTTCATACATACTTGCAAGCTGTTTTCAAATGATATGTTTCATTTAAGTATTTTACAAGTTTCATATACTTAGTACTGTTATCTTGACCTCCTTAGGCTGGCGTATAAGAGGCGAGCCTCTACCCGCGAAACAGGGCCGACGTGGCTCTCGTATGGCACGTCACGAGAAGGGCGTAGGGCATGCCTCGAGGATCGCAAGCAGCCGGTACCATTTGTTGGGTCCTCGGTGGGACTCGCGATAAAGTGACAAAAGTGGTATCGAGCGATTAATCCTCGGAAAGTGTCTGAGCCGTATCTAGTAGAGTCTTGATTATCGGTGTGTTGTGCACCACACCATGTCGGGAGGCTATAAGATATTTAGGATTGGTTTCCATTCTTCTCATTACGAGATCGTGCTTTAGAGGCGTGTTATAGGTTGGACCCTCTAACGTATTCCTTTCACATGCTGATTATGCCTCGCGTAAGGCAACCCGGCTGAAGGGCAAAGCGGCCAGGCGCTAGCGAGACACCAGTCACGAGGGCTCGTGCCCGATCTATACGAGACGGCGAGTTCTATGACGCCGCCCGGCCCAGCGAGACCAGTACCACACCTCGTCCCACGGCTGGCGGAGAGTTGCAGTCTGAGAGATGGCCCACTTTTGGCTAAAGTTGTGGCCCGTCTGAGAGAGAGGTGGATGCGGCGGTTCGGTTCAGCTCGGCTCGATCGCACCCGTGGTACATCGGCGAATAGTTTGAGGCTACGAGATTTCTTGAGTTGTAGCCGCTTGAGTTTCTGGTCGGCCGAGGATGATCGCGAGGAGTTCATCCGTCGGCTTCGAGGATCATGAGGTGATCAAGGCCTCGAGACAGTCTGTGACGCCGGTTCGCATCGGTGCGTGATACCGCGATCGATTGGTTTGATTCATGGGAGTTATCCGGGAGAGCACGCGTCCCGGCTACTGGGATGAGTTCTCGGAGGCTTTCCTCACTTCTTGCCTCCACAGATGAGGAGGCGCGGTGATAGATTTTACTGCGAGGCGAGAGGACGCCGCCGTTGTCGGGAGTACAATGTCGAGTTTGATTCATTGGCTCGATATGTCCCGGCATTGGTAGCGATATGGAGGATAGGGTGCACCGCTATGTCACGGTGGGCGACTATATGGCCGAGTCATGTGCGGTGTTTCTCTCGGTAGGTATGGACATTACCCGCATGCAGCTCATGCTCTTGGATGTGAGGCGTAGAGACCGCCGGGTTGTGACGGCAAGAAGGCCGGGGCGCGGTCTTTTGGTGGCTATCGTGGTGGCGGCCTCGGCAGCTATCCTAGATTTGCACCACGGCCAGCCCGAGCACTCTGCGCCGTCCTCGGCCGGCGGGTATTCGAGGCGGACCGGGGCCCCAGACTTGACGTCCAGGCGGCAGAGTGCGGCGATCGGGACCACCCGCCGGTGTGGCGTCGCGGTAGACCCAGCCGGGAGTTGTGGTGCTCACGGGAGTTTGTTTGATTGTGGCGGCAGGGTCACTATGCGGCTTGTCAGGCCAAGGCGATCGCGATGGTAGAAGTCGACTACATGTTCTTCGCGGTCTTCTTCATCCCAGCGATTACTCGCCACGGAGGGCAAGGTACTCGTGGACCGGCAGTCGCGGAAGGTCGTGGCGCGGGTCCAGTTCTAGCGGTCCTCGAACCGCATTTATGCTTTGTCCGGTAAGCGGGATCGGGAGGCCTCACCGATGTCGCCAGTACTTTATCGGTTCTGGTTTGATGTGTATGCCTTGATAGATCCGGTTCTACTCGTCCTATATATCTCCCCTTGTTGCTAGTAGGATAGGGATAGAGCACGAGTCCATAGACCCTTTCGAGGTAGCTACGCGATGGTGATTCGGTGGTAGCTCGGCGGGTATATAGAGCTTGTCTGTGACCATTCTGATCGTCGGACCAGCCGACTTGATAGAGTTGGAGATGATTGACCGGCGTGATTATGGGGATGGATTGGCTGGCTTCTTGCTACGCCAATGTGAAGCAGAGAGAGAGTAATGCGGTTCGATTTCTGAGGCGGTTGTTGAGTGGGAGGAGCACGGTATCGCCGAGGGTAGGTTTATTTCCTACCTCAAGGCTAGGAAGATGGTGCAGAAGGGTATATCTACCATCTCATTCGGGTGTTTGATCTTGAAGGCTGCGGTACGATTTTGATCGATTCGATGGTCACGAGTTCCCGGGCGTATTTCGGATGACCTCGGGTATCCTCCCGAGAGGAGATTGAGTTTTGCATTGACATATTGCGGACACTCGGCTATTTCCATTCCGCCATCTGAGAATGGCACTGCCGAGTTGAGGAGTCAAGGATCAACTTAGAGATTTCTTTGGAGAAGCGGCTTCATCGGGCCTAGTGTTTCTCCCGGGAGCGCGGTATTGTTCGTGAAGAAGAAGGGCGGACGCTGCGCATTTGTGTTGATCTGAGCGGTGAACAAGGTGACCATTAAGAACGAATACCCTTCCCGTGATTGATGATTTGTTCGACGATTCCAGTGCGAGATGTTTCTCCAAGATTGATCGCGATCGGGCTATCATCAGTGCGAGTCGAGAGGTGGATGTCCCTAGAATTTGCATTCGGGACGATGCGGGCATTATGAGTTCGAGTCATGTCTTTTAGGTTGACCAATGCTCGTGGTATTCATGGATTTGATGAACCAGTGTTCAAACCATTTTTGACACGTTTGTGATAGTGTTCATTGATGATATCTTGGTTTATTCGCTCGAGTAGGAGCATGCGGAGCATTTGAGGCTGTCTTGTGATTCTCAGACCAGCATTATACGCCAAGTTTTCCAAATGTGAGTTTTGGTTGACTTCATGGCGTTTCTTGGGCATATTATGGGGTGATGGCATTCGAGTGAATACGCCAAGATCGGCGATCGAGGACTTGGCCTAGACCTCTACTCCGCAGAGGTTCGCGATTTCGGGCCTTGCAGGATATTATCGGTTCGTAGAAGTTTGTATCTCTGCACCGTTGACTAGGTGACTCGGAAGGCAGCCAAGTTTGATGGTGATGCTTGTGGCGGGGTTTCGATTCTCGAAAGAAGTCACGGCCGCCCGTTCTTACTCTTCCAGGTCCAGATGGTTATGTCGTGTATTGTGATCGTCGGAGCATCGGGTTGGGATGTGTGTTGATGCGGCATGGCGGGGTTATAGCATATGCATCCCGACGGTGAAGAAACATGAGGAACTACCCGCATGATTTGGAGTTGGCGGTAGTGATTCACGCTTTGAATATCTGGAGGCACTATTTGTATGGGGTTCACGTGGATATTTATCTGCACCACAAGAGCCTCGGTATATCTTCACGGAGGAGCCGAACTTACGACGAGACGGTGGTTAGAGTTGCTTAAGGATTACGATGTTGATATCTGTACCACGGGAAGGCCATGTTGTGGCGGATGCTCTTAGTCGAGGTCGATGGAGCCTATCGGATGTGCGGTAGAGAGAAGGGACATGGTTCGTGATTTGCACGATTAGCAAGCCTTGGTGTCCGTTTGATTGATTACGATAGCGATGGGGTTAGAGTTCGTGAGGTTGCGAGTCTTCCATCGTCGAGGAGTGAAGAGGCAATTCGAGATCGGCTTTGATTCGATATCATGATATGCCTCTTCGTGAGGCAAGGGTCCTTTGAGGTAGCACGATGGGGTGCTAAGGTTTGAGGGCAGGTTGTGTGTTCCGGATGTTTCGTGACTTGGGAGTTCTTGGGAAGCACGTGTAGCATTACTCTATCTATCGGTCGACCAAGATGTACCACGACCTTAGATCTGTGTATTGGTGGGATGGCTTGAAGAGGGACGTTGCAGAGTTCGTAGCTCAGTGCCCGTGTTGTCAGCAGGTGAAGGTAGAGCACCAGAGACCTGGTGGTTTGTTACAGACGATTGAGATCCCGACCTGGAAGTGGGAGGTAATCAACATGGACTTCATCACAGGACTACCTCGCACTCAGAGGAGACATGATTCTATATGGGTTATCGTCGACAGGCTGACGAAATCGGCCCACTTTCTTCCCGTCAGGACGACTTTTTCGGCTGAGGATTATGCCAGACTTTACATCCGAGAGATCGTCAGACTGCATGGAGTCCCTACTTCGATCATATCGCAGTGAGAGCCCAATTTACGGCTAACTGAGGTCCTTCCGAGGGTTTAGGGGCGCAGTGAGCACAGTCGCATTTCATCCAGACAGACGGACGAGCAGAGCGCTATCGCACTCTTGAGGATATGCCGCGAGCTTTGTGTTATTGACCGATGGTAGTTGGGAGGATCATTTGCCTCTAGTTGAGTTCGCGTATAATAATAGCTACCACTCCGAGATTCGGATGGCGCCTTATGAGGCCTTGTATGGGAGGAAGTGCAGATCGCCTATAGGTTGGTTCGATGTGGGCGAGGTGCGACTAGTGGGACCAGATTTGGTACAGCGGCGGTGGATAAGGTGAAGCTTATCCGAGCGGCTATCGATAAATTTCGAGTCGGCAAAGTCGATGCAGATCATCGTCGTCGGCATCTTGAGTTCGAGGTTCATGATTGGGTTTTCCTAAAGGTGTCACCCATGAAGGTGTGATGAGATTCGGAAGAAGGGAAACTTCGGCCTAGGTACATCGGGCGTTTGATTGTCCGAGGTAGGCAAGGTTGCTATGAGTTGGATCTGCCGTCCGATCCGGAGGCGGTGCATCCGGTTTTTCACGTATCTATCTTTGAGGAGATGTATCGAGGATCCATCTAGGGTACACCGATTGGCGATGTCCAGTGTGAGGGTTATCGTATGAGAGATTCCATAGCGATAGTCGATCGTCGGGTTAGGCGTCTGCGGACCAGGGCGTGGCTTCCGTCAAAGTCTTGTGGCGAACGAGCTCGGGAGGAGATGACGTGGGAAGCCGAGGAGGACACGAGGCGGAAGTATCCTCACCTATTCCCACACCTCCGGGTAAATTCACTTTCCTACTTGTAAATTTTCGTTATCGTTTACGCCTAAGTGTTGCTCTGTGGCGTGTGTGGCATTTACAATCTGTTTAAGTTATGAAGAATCTTATCGTTAATCGTCTTGGGAAGGAACATTCGGACGAATGTTTCTAAGGAGGAGAATGTTATACCGTATTTCCAGTACGCGTGAGGAATACGTCAAAAGTCTAGCCTTAAAGTTTAGGCAAAGCGTTTTTTTGGGCACAACTCACAAAGCGAATAGTTTTCCGACGAAGCGTTTCCACGACTTCGTAGGGTAAATTCCTATGCCATTTCTAATTTTTGCGGATTTTTCCGAGAGGCGAAACATTTTGGACCAACGGGAGGCGACACTTGTCACCCTCGATTGATGGACTTGAAATCGTCCATTTGGACGATTTGGCTATAGTGAGCACGTTTTTTGTGCCTTGTGCACAAGTCAAGGAGTTGGTAGGATATTTGTGTATAGTTAATCCTCACCCTACACTTGCCTTGCACTTGTCTTAATCTTGGCCATTGGTTGGCCACTTCTTGACCTATAAATACCTTAGAGATGAAGAGTTCTTCATCCACAAATTACTTTCCAAGTCTTGAAAATCTTCCCTTTCTCCTTGTTAGCCATTTCGTTCAAGCCCTCTTCCCCTCTAGCCTAAGTGACCCTTGGCGAGGCTTCCTCCCCTAGCCTAGCCGAAATCTACCCCTCCTTGGTAGAAAAGTTGACTTCTTGTATTGTTATAATGCCCAAACTACCCGCGCCCAAAGACCGTAGTACTTAGTAGAAGTCGTTAAGAACTTCTAAGTTTTACGTGGAGCATACATCTTAGGAGCAAACCCTTGCTCAGTGCGACTTTTCTAGGATATTATTGGGCTTACCGAGGTAACTAATCCTAACCCTCTTTTGAATTAGAGAATACATACTGTAGTAGTATAAGAATAAGTATTAAATACTTAGAAGAATATTGCAGAATAGAATTGAATTGTTACCACGTAGAAGGGTTTAAAGAAGAATAATCAATCAGATTTACATAGAATCGTTTTCACGATGAACTTATATAGCTCATGGGCAGGAAGTCTGCCCGACTTTCCGTAGAATTGTGAACCCTCTGTTTAGAATGACCTTGAGTAGTCTTTGATAGATATCTGTGACTATTATAGTGACTCTCTGCGCGACATATTGACTTGGCGGTGGTTTTATTTGAGAAGGTATGTGATTCTTCCTAAAGCATGATATTTTACAATATATATAACTACGACAATGCCTCGCTTTAAGCTCGAATAACACTTACAGAATGCCTCACTTTAAGCTGAATAACACTTACTAAGAATGCCTCACTAGCTTAAGCTGAATAATAAAGATCTGAAAGCATTTCAAAAGAATATTGAATCATTTTTAAAGAGAACTAATTGGTTTTTAAACAGAAGCTTAAGAGTTATACTAGCCTTATGGGAAGTTAAGTATAACCACTTAAGATTGATAAAAGAAACATTTGCCTATGTGTTTATAACAGACTTATATTGAATTGTGAAAAGAATAATAAGATGGTTTGATAAGTAGACATGATATGATGCTATGTGTGTTAGTGTCTTGTAACGTTTGTGAAAAAGAGTATTCTTGTTGTGCTTATGTTGTTTAACGATAAGTTGTTAGGTTAGTGTAGCATCACTCACCTCTTGACATATTACCGGGGGTTAAGCTGCCCTCCGATGCGGGGTATACTCAGGCGGTCTGGGACCATGATTCGAGAATACCTCATGCGGGTCCAAGGGACCTATGCGGAGCTACGGGAGTTCCAGTTGGTGTGCGGGGTTATACCTCACGCGGTCTATGTGGCTATGCGGACGACGAGTCGGGGCGATGCCGAGAGTAGCTACCACCGATGCGGGGTTATGTACCTATGCGGGCCTATGTGATTGGCCTATGCGGACTCGGAGTCCGTGATTAGGCTTGCATGGTGATACTACGGGCAATTGGCCTGCTGATCATTCGCGGCCTAGAAAAGACACATTACGATTTACCTATTCCGCTCTTGTTTGTGATGTGGCACTATATGCGGTTTCCTCGTTGTTTCATACATACTTGCAAAATCGTTTTCAAAATGATATGTTTCATTTAAGTATTTTACAAGTTTCATATACTTAGTACTGTTGTCGACCTCCTTGGGGCTGCGTTCATGCCGGTAAGGGCAAGCAGTGCTAGATCCACATTCTTAGGATCTACGCGTTGGTGTCGGAGCTCCATCTTTAGGAGGCTCTACTTTTGGGTATGATCTCCTGTTGTAGATAGTTTTATGCGATCGAGGGTATGGCGGGGCCCGTCCCGCCATAGTTGTATATTTCCTTAAGTGCTGTAGTCATGTTTATGCGATTGTCGGATGTATCGCTAAACCATGTTTATGTATATATACGCGAAAGCGATGTTTTCTCACATAAAGCGTGTCTTATATTATAAAGCGTTCATGTCTTGCTTTATATTTCCGATTACTCGATGTATGACTACTTGGGTGCCGGTAGGCACGATCCACGGGCCTGAACGGTCGTGACAATAGTCTCTCGTCACATGGCCCCGACGGCCGCAGGTGAAACAAGTACCAGTAAAAAGATGACATTCCCCGGGATGACGCCTGCCACATCGTGCACACTGACGGTGAATCCTGGCCGCTAGAACCATGTATATCATAAAACTGGAAGCCTGGAGCTCGACCAGCTCGAATACCTGAACGCCACGAAGGCGCGGAGGACCACTCTGTACTGGAGGAGGTACATAACTAACCTTATGCTGAGGCGGTTCGCCTCAAAAGTTACCAAAGGACCACTGCTGTCAGCCTCTTCTGTGATCTCTGGCGTTAGCCGACCTCTCTCCGCTCACATCCAAGTGCATAAGCCTGCATGCGGGCAATGTCCATGCCCGGCTGAAGAGCTACACCCGAACAAGCCTCTGCCAAGTAGTCATCTTGCTCGGTGACGTAGCGGTGCACTCTGTCCTCTATGTCGGCTACTAATGCGGGGACGTACCGAGCTAATGAGTCAAACTCCACATTGTACTCCCGAACCGTACTCCCGGTCTGCCTTAAGGTCAAAAATATGTCGGCCCGAGCCCTTCTCATATGTGGAGGCAAGAAATTCCCCTGAGAACTCGTCCCATACGGCTGGAAGTGCATACTCTCCCGACGGCTCACGAATCAAACCGGTCATTGCGGTATCACGCGATTGATGCGAACCTAAGACCACCGACTCGGGGAAACATACCAAAAGATACCAACTCAGGGAAACATACCAAAAGATAAGCCTCCGGAGAAACGGAGCTTCCCAATCTGTTGGCGTGATCCTATGAGCGAGGATCAACAACGGTGTACCTCTACACGCGGCATGAACGCGGCCGAAGGTCGTCTAACAGTACCAAGTATGTGGCGAAAATACTAAGCGAAATCATAGCATTCTAAAATAAAACAGGAGACATGTATGATAACAAAACTACAGTTCACAACATAACAGCAGTCATGTCAAGTCAGGGACTCACGCCCTCAAAGTCATCCTCACGTGGAACTCCTTCCTCATCGCGATCTAGGTATAAATCGTATGATACATATAACGTATCTCGGCCCATCTCATGGACTCGGTGTCGGATCGTATGGAATACATTCCCGGCCCATCTCATGGACTCGGTATAGAATCGTGTGGAATACATTCCCGGTTCATCCCATGAACTCGGTATCGTGTGAAATACATTCCCGGTTCATCTCATGAACGCGGTATCGAGTGAAATACATTCCCGGTTCATCCCATGAACGCGGTGTCGAGTGGAATACATTCCCGGTTCATCCCATGAACGCCGTGTCGAGTGAAATACATTCTCGGTTCATCCCATGAACGCGGTGTCGAGTGGAATACATTCCCGGTTCATCCCATGAACGCGGTGTCGAGTGAAATACGTTCCCGGTTCATCCCATGAACGCGGTGTCGAGTGAAATACATTCCCGGTTCATCCCATGAACGCGGTGTCGAGTGAAATACATTCCCGGTTCATCTCATGAACGCGGTGTCGAGTGGAATACATTCGGTTCATCCTACGAACGCGGTGTCGAGTGAAATACATTCGGTTCATCCATGAACGGTGTAGAGTGAAATACATTCGGTTCATCCCATGAACGCGGTGTCGAGTGAAATACATTCCCGGTTCATCCCATGAACGCGGTGTCGAGTGAAATACATTCCCGGTTCATCCCATGAACGCGGTGTCGAGTGAAATACATTCCCGGTTCATCCCATGAACGCGGTGTAGAATCGACCATAACATTTAAACGCTCTTTTAAGACAGATTAAGATAATACCATGCTTTCCTTTTAAATCAACTAAGGCAATATTATGCCCTCCTTTTTAAACCAAAACACTTTCCTTTTTTTTAAAGTCAAGTAACAACATTCTTTTCCAAAAGTTCAAGTTGCCTAATTTCAAATACTCAAGTCTTTTAGTTTCGAAAGATTTCATAGTTCATAGTCTTAATCAAATAACGTAATCTTTTTTTAAAACAATTGAATAACGTATGCCTTATGTGTGAGTAGGTTATTCTTGTTTATAACAATCTTATTAAAGCAGCCATGATCTAGGAAATGTAATATAATTTTGTCTTATCTTAGCTTCTATGCAGATGGAGGTTTCTACTGGTTTTAATATAATAATTATTGTCAATACATTTTCCTTTATTAATGCTGCAGTGGTTCGTTCGATACTTATTCTCATTTCCGAAATCAGTAAAACATTATTCTTTAAAAACCAAGTACTCATTACTCACGAATGAGGTTTCACACTTTTTAACAAAATTCATATCAATTCAATTAAGTCAAGTCTCTTATCTTTTAAGATCAAGTCTCTTAACTTCTAAAATCAATAAACCATTCTTTTTATCTCTCTTAAGTCGTTATACCTAACTTCCCATAAAGCTAGTATAACTCTTAAGCTTTCAAAACCAAGTATTACTCTTCTTTCAAAAACGATTCTTAATTCCTTTGAAATACTTCAAGATTCTTATTATTTAAAACTAAAGTCAAAAGACATCGAAGTAAAACCACATTCAGTTAACACACGTACGTCTACCGTACTATATATATTCTGTTAAATTATCATGCTCAAGAGGATAGGAAGAATCACATACCTCGCGACGATTACCGACAATTAGCAAAACGCTCAAATCGTAATCCTGCTAGCCTTTTCCACACTTCGGTAGAATACGCTACTCAGCGATCTTCAACCTATAACGGGCATATAAGTCTATCAACGTCTAGACTACTCTGTAGAATAATTCTAGATACAAGATTCCTTATTCTATGGAAAATTGGGCAGCACTTCCCTACCCGTCAAACTACACAAGTCTACTGTAAATACAGTCCTATGTAAGTACAGTTCAGTTCTCTTCTTTTAAACCATCCTTATATACGTCTTATACTCATTTATATACTACTACAGTATGTAATTTCCAATTACAAATAGAAGGACAAAGATATTTACCTCGACAAGCCCAAAATTATCCAAGTTTAAAAGTCGATCCTGAGCAAGGTTTAGCTCCTATTCTGTACGCTCCAATTCGCTCCAAGAAACCCTTAGAAGTTCTACACAACTTCTACTTAATACTTCAACCAACTATGAAGATTTTCCCTAGGGTTTCGTTTAGTGACTAAATGAAGTATAGTAGTATTTTCTGGGCTTTTAGTATAGAGGTAACTTTGGGAATACTACAAGGTATTTGGGTCAAGGTATTTTGGAATAGTAACAACACTTGGAGAATACTTTTCTACCAAGAGGGGGGGGGTATTTCACGAGAACAACTAGGAAGGGGGGGGGGGTTTCGGCCGAGGGCCTCACAAAGGAGGAGGGGGAGGTTGGACGAGAGCTTTTTAAAAGGGAGGGAGGGATTTTGCCTTGAAATTTCACAAGTGTGGATGAAGAATAAGTCTTGAACTTAAGGGGTATTTATAGGCCAATCAATGGCCAAGATCAAAGCAAGTGGAGTGTGAAGATTTGGACAAGTGTGTGTGGGTCCCACCTTATCCATCTACTACAAAAATATCTAGCCAAACATTGACCAAAGGTTTATGGCATTTTCCATGAAAAAAACGTGCCAACCACTCCCCACATAGGTCCTGTGGACCCGCATGAGGCCATGCGCCTCGCATGGGACTATTTCACCCGCATGAGACTATTTCACCCGCATGAGGTCATCCACCTCGCATGGGACTATTTCACCCGCATGGACCCAGTGGGCCCGCATGAGTACAAGCGCCGCACTCGCATCATGGGTAGCAAATCCATGGCATGAGTAGTAATAATAATAATAATACATAAATCAGCACAACCGGCTATCATACATAACATAAGCGCTACCGGCTTATCATACATAACATAAGCAAGTTAAGAATATCCCCTAACTTCTTATTAACATTTTTAGTATATCCTCTCATTTTAGTTTACTTAAGGCACTAACATTTCATTTACAAGAAAATCCGGGAATTCAACCCAAGTACCACGTACCTCTAACCTTTTCAGAAAAATGACTCCTTTTTATGCAAAACTTTTAGGATACTAATAACCGTAGTATCAAGTCATGGCAACTTTTCAAAACAAGTCACGTTTACCTTTAAAAAAATGCAATAGGCTTCTAAAATCAAGTGACTTCATTTCTTTTAAAACCTTAGGCAATTAATGCCTTAAAACAATTTGCCTTCCACAAATTCAAATCATTCATCCGTACTTATTTTACTTGGAGTAAACCTTTCTTTGTTAACCTTTCATAAAGCCAATACAACCAACTTCCCATAAAGTTGTTATATTACCATTATACACTAGTCAAACACATCTCCCTATATCCAAGGGACTTATACTTTTAGACGAAACAAGCATCATATACTTAAAACACTCCAAGTACCTTAACTTTAAAACTTAAGATATCATCAAAATAAGTAAGGGATACCAAAGCCTTTGTACGTCTACCGTACTACATAGATGCAATTATTCATGCTCAAGAGGTAGGAAAGTTCCACATACCTCTTCGGATCAATCCACTTGCTAAGTCCAATAAGCGACGCGTGACGTCAACCTATTGTTATACCCGTATTTCCGGGTAGGTGCGTGGACGCACGTTTAAAAATTTGAGACTTAAAGTTTGGCTAGTTTCGAAATTTTGTGCACAACCCCCGTATAGAATCGTTTTTCGGCGAAACGTTTTACAGAACTTGCGAAGGGAAAATTCCGGCTATGTCGTTTTGTATTTTTGCGGATTTTTCCGAGCGACGGAACATTTTTGGGCCAACGAGAGGGTGACACTTGTCACCCTCAAGTGGGCGATGTGGATGGCCGGTTGGGTCACGGGTTTGGGGCCAATTGGCTCCTTGTTTTGGCCTTGTTTTGTGGCTTGTTTGGTGCCTTGTTTTGTGCCATGTTTGGTGGAGTAGGGATAGGGTGCACTTGGCTTGATCAAGGCCTTACACTTGCCTTGCACATGGCTTGATCTTGGCCATTGGTTGGCTTTTGGTTTTCCTATAAATACCCCCCTAAGCTTGAAGACTTCTTCATCCAAAATCTTCCAAGTCTTGAGTCCCTCTCCCTCACCTCTTGAGTTGTTCTCGTCCTAAGCCTTCCCCCTCCCCCCCCTTGAGTGGCCTTGTGGCCGAGAGCCTCCTCCCCTTTGTGGTGCTAGGTGGGGTACCCCACTAGCCTAGTTATTTTTCGTATAATACCCTCCTTGTGGTATTGAAATACTTCTCCAAGTATTGTTATAATGCCCAAAATACCTTAGCCTTATACCTTGTAGTATTCCAAAGTTACCTCTATACGTAGAGCCCGGAAATACTACCTTTTGTCCTTTTAGTCTCAAACCGAAACCCTAAGGAAATCTTCATAGTTGGTTGAAGTATTTAAGTAGAAGTTGGTTAGAACTTCTAAGGGTTGTTTGGAGCGCACGGAGTAGGAGCTAAACCTTGCTCAGGATCGACTTTTATCTCGGATAATTTTGGGCTTATCGAGGTAAATAATCTTGTCCCCTTATTGTGATTGGAAATTACATGTTGTAGGATTATATAGTTGAAGTATACTATATATAGAACTGAACATAGCTTGCGGCAATGTCTTTTGACTTAAGCCTGAATTTAAAGAAGAGAACTGAACTGTAATTACATAGGACTGTATTACAGTAGACTTGTGGTATTACTGTATAGTAGAATTGTATACGTCCGGTTAGACATATAACCCCCCCCTGGTTGGCTTGGTAGCCGGCCTCGATAGAGGAGGAGATTTACGCTGTTGCGGGAGGTCTTCAGAATTTTACGTAGAATATGGAACCGATGCGGTTAGAAGTTAATAGGCGTTTGTGGCCTTATAGGTGGAAATCGCGAGTAGCGTATTCTACTTGAAGAGTGGAAATGGCTAGCTTGATTCTGATCGTGGAGCGTTTTGCTTATTGTCGATACTCCTCGCGAGGTATGTGAACCTCTTCCTATCCTTCTAGCATGATGCTTTGTAAACTATGTAGTACGGTAGACGTACATATGTTAAATGAGTGGGTTGGTTTAAAACATAGGGTGTTATAATAGCTTTATGGGAAGTTAGTTATAACGACTCTATGTAGGTAAAAGATTGTTTTATTGATTGTAGAAGTTAAGAGACTTGATCTTGAAAGATAAGAGACTTAACTTGTTTTACTTGGTTATTAACATTTTGTTAAATGTGTTGTGAAACCTCATTCGCGAGTAATGAGTACTTGGTTTTAAAAGAATAATGTTTCTTGATTTGGAAATGAGAATAAGTGTCGAGCAAACCACATCAGCGCTAATAAAGGAAGGTGTATTGGCAATTAACTAATTGTTATTAAAAAACCAGTAGAAACCTCCATCTGCATAGAAGCTAAGATAAGACAAAATTGTATTACATTTCCTAGATCATGGTCAGAACAAGATTGTTGTAAACAAGAATAAGCGGCTCACGTACAAGACATATATTACTCAATTGTTTTAAAAGAGATTAAGACTATGAGTTATGAAACCCTTCTAAAAATGAGAAACTTGAGCATTTGAAATTAGGCAAACTTGAACGTTTGGAAATAATGTTGTTACTTGATTTTACAAAAGGGAAGTATTTTGGTCTACCTAAAAATGTGAGTCACACTATTTTTATACTACGGGTATCGGGTGACCTTTATGAAAGGAATGGATCTCTTAAAAAGGAATTTAACGTGACGTAGTACTTTAGGTTAAAACCGGACTTTGATCTGAAATGGAAGTACCTTGAGTTGTGTGTAACTTGCCTATGCTTGTTATTGTGTAACTCGCCTATGCTTGTTGTGATAGCCTTTGTTGTGCAAGTGTTGATATCAGGTGACTTCTTGGGAAGGAGTGGATCTTTTTATAAAAGTCTAGAAGTTTGGTAATTTGCTTGAGCTTGTTTGTGATAGCCTGGTTGTGCGGTATATTGTTGTTGATGTCACATGGATATGTCTACACCGATGCAGAATTCCGGGGGCATGTGGCCATGTGGCAGGGTTGATTACCTGATATATTGTTATTATGGTTACATGGACATGTCTACACCGTCGCGAATTCGGGGCGTGTGGCCGTGCGGCGGGGTTAATCACCCGATATTGTTGATAATGTCACTTGGGCGTGTCTACCGATGCAGTCCGGGGCATGTGGCCATGGGGCATTGTTATTGTGTTGCATCATGGGCATGTCTACACCGTCGCAGAATTCCGGGCATGCGGCCACGTGATGCGAACACGATTGATGTTGTGGGCGTGAGACCCATAGTTATATTTGAGTGATGACTTGAGGCGTGAGTCACGACTTGACATATTCGCTTTTATGTTGTGAATCGTAGTTTTGTTATCATACATGTCTCCTGTTTTTATATAGATCGTTATGATTTCATTCTGATATTCTTCTGATTTCACATACTTGGTACTGTTATCGACCTCCGGGGCTGCGTTCATGCCGCAGTAGAGTACATCGGTAGTGGATCCGCTCATAGGATCACGATTCAGCGTATTGGGAAGCTCCGTTCTCGGAGGCTTATCTTTTGGTATGTTACCCGAGTTGTAGGTTCTTGTACATTGAGGGTATGACGGCCCCTGTCGTCATGTTGTATAAAAACTCTTAGAGTGCATAGTAATCTTGTTGTGGCGGGGGCTTGTAAAAAGGATTAAACTGTTCATTTGAAAGAGTTGTATATATATTTTATTGGAAGGTAAACCGTTTGGTTGATCTTTTATGATCATATATCTTGTTCTTGTTTAAGTTTTATATTCATTTGGTTTTCTCGATGTTGTATCACTAGGGTGCGGGGTAAGGTGTTATACCGTATTTCGGAGTATGTACGTGGGGACGACGTGAAAAATTCGAACTTCAAATAGGCTTGGCGAATTGTTTTGTTCACAACACCCGATTAGAGTCGTTTTCGGCGAAGCGTTTCCACGACTTTCGTAGGAAAATTCGGCTATGT
Source organism: Przewalskia tangutica (assembly GCA_029844215.1). Lineage (NCBI taxonomy): Eukaryota > Viridiplantae > Streptophyta > Magnoliopsida > Solanales > Solanaceae > Przewalskia > Przewalskia tangutica. The sequence continues at coordinate 56,315,119 of CM056739.1, forward strand.
CATTTTTAATTTTTGCGGATTTTTAGAGACGAAACATTTTGGACCAACAAGAGGCGACACTTGTCACCTCTCATTGAACACCTTGGGCGGTCAGGGTGGCGAAAGTGTGCCTATTTTGTCATGGAGTTGGTAGGATATTTGTGTGTTAGTTGGTTGGGGGCACTTGGCAAGATCTTGGCCCTACACTTGCCTTGCACTTGGCATGATCTTGGCCATTGGTTGGCCTTGGCTTATACTATAAATACCCCCCTTAGGATGACTTCTTCATCCATTCCAAATATTTCCTCAGTGTTAGACATCCTCCCTCCCTTGAAAGAGTTGTTCTCGTCCTCCTCCCTCCTGGCGAGAGCCCTCTCCCCAGTAGTGTGGCCGTGGGGTACCCTCTCCCCTAGCCTTGTTGTCTCGTATAAAACACCCTCTTGGTAAAAATACTCTCAAAAGTATTGTTATAATGCCCAAATTACCTTAGCCATATACCTTGTAGTATTCTAAGGTTATACCTTTACAAAAAGCCCAGTTATACTATTATACTTCCCGTCAGTCACAAAACCGAACCTAAGTAAATCTTCACCGTAGTTGAAGTTATAAGTAGAAGTTGGTTAGAACTTCTAAGGGTTGTTTGGGCTGGTCGGGCGCGGAGTAGAGAGCTAAACCTTGCTCGGGATCGACATTTAAACTAGGATAATTATGGGCTTATCGAGGTAATTATCTTGCCCCTATTGTAATTGGAAATTACATGTTGTTGATTATATAGTTGAAGTATACTATATATGATCTGAAACGTAGTTATCGGCAATGTCTTTCGACTTAAGCTTGAATAATAAGAAACCTTTTGGAAGAAGAAATCTTGACCGTAATTACATAGAACGTATTACGATAGACTTGTGTAGCGATCAGTGGAGTAGAATTGTACCGTTAGGGTTAGATGTATAACCCCACTGGTTGGCTTGATAGCGGCCTCGATAAAGCAGAGATTTCTGCCGTTGCGGGAAGCCGCGAATTTTCAGAGAATATTCTGAAGAGACCTAACGTTAATAAAGCGCCTTGTGGCCTTATAGGTGGAAGTACTATGCGTGGCGCGATCTACTTGGCTTAAAGGAGTAGCGGTTTGAGGTACTTGAGCGTTTTGCTATTAGTCGATACTCGTCGCGAGGTATGTGAACCTCTTCTATCTCTTCTAGCATGATATGTGTGAACTATGTAGTGCGGTAGGCGTACATGTGCTAAATGTATTTGATTGGTTTAAAACATAAAGTGTTATAACGGCTTTATGGGAAGTTGGTTATACGACTTTATGTTGGTAGAAGATACTTGTGGTTTTAAAAGGTAATCGATTTGAACTATAATCGCTTGTTATGTGTTAATAAAGAACTTGAAGTATTTCAAAGATTTTTGAATCATTTTGAAAGAAGTAATACTTGGTTTTGAAAACTTAAGAGTTATACTAGCTTTTGGGAAGTTAGGTATGACTTAAGAATGTTTCTTGATTTGGAAATCAGAATGTGTATCGACAAACCATTGCAGCGTTAATAAAAGGAAATGTTTTGACAGATTAAGTATTATAAAAACCAGTAGAAACTTCCATCTGCATAGAAGCTAAGATGAGACAAAATGATATTTCTTAGATCATGGCTGCTGTAATAAGATTGTTATAAACAAAAATATCCTACTCACATATAAGGCATATGTTTCTCAAATTGTTTAAAAGAGAATTATATTCTTAAATGAATAAAACTATGAACTACGAAACCCTTCTAAAATAAGAAACGTGAACATTTGAAATTAGGCAAACTTGGACGTTTGGAAAATAATGTCGTTACTTGATTTTACAAAGGTAAGTGTTTTGGTTTACTTAAAAGGATAATCACTCTATTTTCCTATAACTACGGGTATTGTGTGACTTTTGTGAAAGTAACGTATCTTTTAAAGAGTTAATGTATGAAGTACTTTGGGGATAAAAACCCGAACTTGTTGACATATAGTAGAAAGTACCTTGTGTGTATAACTTGATTGTGTTGGTTTGTGATAGCCTTGTAATACTTTCTTGTTGATTGATAAGTAAACATACTAGGATGCTACGTGTGTTAGTATCTTGTGATGTTAGTGTAAAGGGGTTTTCCCCTCGACTGTGCTTAAAGTTGTTTGACTATCAGCCGTTATGTTGGTATTGTACCACTCACCTTGACTTATTTCCGGAGGTTAAGTCGCCCTCCGACGCGGGGTAGACTCGAGGTGGTGCAGGACCATGATTCGAGAATACCTACGCGGGTCGAGGATCCATGCGGAACTACGGGAGTTCGGGTTAGTGTGCGGCCTTTATGGTCATGCGGTCTATGTGGCGTGCGGTGCGAGTCGGGGCGATGCCGGGAGTAGCTACCCTCGACGCGAGGTTATACCTCATGCGGGCCTATGAGGTTGGCCTACGCGGAGTCTGCGGGAAGTTCGAGGCTAGACGCGCACATTTGATCCGCAAGCAGTGACGGCAAATTTTTGATCATGTGACGGCCTGAGCAGATATCATGATACGATTTATGACCTTGTTAATACGTAGGTGTTAGTAGTCGGTTATGCCTTCGTGACTTACACTGCATCGTTTATTTGGACAGGTGGGACACGTGTTCATGTATTCCTTGGTGCTTTTCTATCATAGACTTCCTAGGTGGTGAGAAGGTATTCCACGGCATGATTGATGTTATGGGCTCGAGACCCATAGTTATATTTGAGATGACTTTGAGGCGTGAGGCCATGAGATGAGTTTGAAGAATGACCAAGTCTTCAAGACTTGGTCAATAAGTAGTGCATGCAAAATCAGATGGGGACACTTGTCACCCTCCATGGCCTCTTATAAAACAAAACAGCTCATATTTTTCCACTTAACCTCGCAGAAACCCGCCTGGCTGCGCCTGCGTGGCGCGAAACCTCGCCGACTCCCGAACATTCGGTGCGCGGCCTGCTTCCAGCGCGCTGCAATCTCAAATACTCGGGTATCTGGCGCCGCTCAGATCCGCCGCGTATCGTGGCCTCGACCGAGAAACACGCTCGTCCGATCACAAGACCGAACTTGTATCTTCCATAACTTTCTACTCCGATGTCCTATCGATGAACAATTGGTTACGTTGGAAACTAGACTCAACGAACTACGCACTAGGTCTTTGAAACACCTAGGAACTCTCAGTGTAACAGGTCATGACCCGCCTCAAAGTTGACTAAAACCCGTCCGAAACAATCCGTCAACCTAACCTTCTAAAATTTAAGTCTTAATCCCTTTCGTACGCTCCCATACGCATGGCCAGAACTACGGGGTATAACACATTGGGCCTTATCAGATCATTCGTAGAGTAGGCCAGGTTGCCTATGATTTAGCATTTCCGTCCGATTTGGAGGCAGTACATTCGGTCTTCCATGTTTCTATGTTACGGAATAGTATCGGAGATCCATCCAGAGTTTTCCCAGTTAGTGATGTCTGAGTGACAGAGGAATTATCGTATGAAGAGAGTCCTATAGCTATACTTGATAGCCAGGTCAATCGATTACGGAATAAGGACGTGGTTTCCGTCAAGGACTTGCGGCGGAATATTAACAGAGAGAAGGTGACTTGGGATGCGAAGGAGGACATGTTGACGAAGTATCCTCACTTGTTCCCTACACCTAAAGGTAATCCAGTCTCCCTACTTGTCGATTTTGATTGACGTATATGCATAAGTGTTATACTGTGGCCATATGTGGCATATTTGATTTGTGTTGGTTATAGTCAAAGGGGACTATGCCGATATCTTTTTAGATGGAGCCTCGAAAGAACATTCGGGGACGAATGTTTCTAAGTGGGGGAGGATGTTACACCCCGTAATTCCAGGACATGTTTAACAGAACATACGGGAGAAAGCACGACTTTAAGATTGAAACGAAAGAAGGATTACTTTTTCCTACGGAATATGATTTAGAGCCTCGGGAAGGAAAATTGTTCGTTAATGAGAATTGGGTTCCCGAATTTGATATTTGGGATTTTTAGAATTTATCGGAATTTCAGGAGATGAAATATTTTAGACCAACCGGAGGGCGACACGTGTCACCCTACACATGCCCATTGTGGGCGGAAATAAGACAATGTCAAGAAGCCACTTGGCTTGATATTGTTGACCACATCTCATCCACAAAAGTGTTTTAATCTAGGCCCTTGGTTGTAGTATATATCCTATACTAGTGCAAGACCATTCCATACTTAGAAAAATCAAGAAAACTTTGAGCTAGTGCAATGTTGCTCTCGGCCAAGCATGAAGAGAAGAGAGAAATTTTTTGCAACCTTGCTCCATAAATCCCAATATTCAAACCCAAGATCCCAGAGGTATTCTAAGGATATCTCAATACAAAAACCCCGAAAAACTACGTTTCTACGTTAGTCGCAACGTGAAACCCTAAGGGGGTTCTTCATAGTTTTGGTTAGAACTTGAAGAGGAGTTCTACATGAGCTTCTAAGGATTGCTTGGATCAGATTGGAAAGTAAGAAGACGAGCTAAAAGATGCTAAGGATCGACTTTTACACTTGGATATTATTAGGGCTTATTGAGGTAAAATCTTCGTCTTCTTAATGTGATTGAAGATTTCATGTTATAGTGGTTGATAAATGAGCATGTGGTATATAGATTTAAGTTTGAAAAGATTTGGATCATGTCGACATGTTAAAACCGAAAATGGGCATGTTAGTCATTTATGTTGTAATCAATTTGGTCGATAGTTACTATCGTAGCATGTTAAGGAAGAAAGGATTTATAGTTGTTATAATTGTTATAGGGTATATAACATGTTATAATAACAACTTGGATTGAAAAGGAATTAAAAAGGAAATTGATATTGTTGTGATACATTGTAACCGAATATCGCTTTGGATTATCGACGATTGTATATTGATTGTGGGGCGAATTTTACACGCCCGCCAGGCGCAGTAATCCTTTGATTAACTGATTATCGAGCCTTAAACGTGGCATTTGGTTATTGATTTTCGCCTTGAAAAGGTGGAAAAGTACGTAGAAACAAAGGAAGTGTTGCCCAATTATCCGTAGAATAGGAAACTTTATACATAGAAATATTCTACGTTGAAATCTAGAAGTTGATAGGCGTATTATGGTCATTATAGGTTGACATTCTACGCGCGGCGTATTCAACTTGGCGAGTGGATCGGTTTGAGAGGTATGTGTAACTTTCCTATCTTCGAGCATGAGTTTTATAAATGTATAGTGCGGTGGGCGATACGTGTTTA
>CM056739.1:56320472-56505553 GCA_029844215.1 Przewalskia tangutica
GGTATCGATATGAATTTTGTTAAAAGTGTGAAACCTCATTCGTGAGTAATGAGTACTTGGTTTTAAAAGGAATAATGTTTTATCGATTTCTAAAATCGAATGAGTATCGACAAACCATCGCAGTTGCAATAAAGGAAAATGTATTGAATAATAAAGTATGGTATTAAAACCTAGTAAAACCTCCATCCGCATAGTGTTTCAAGATGAGACAAAATGATATTGCATTTCCTCGATCATGGTCGCTAATAAGATTGATTATAAATAAGAATAACCTACTCACATATAAGACATATGTTTCTCAAAACGCTTAAAGGAGAATTATGTTTTAAAGGATTAAACTATGAACTACGAAACCTTTTCTAAAATGAGAAACTTGAGCATTTGAAATTAGGCAAACTTGAACGCTTGAAAATAAGTCATACTTGATTTTATAAAGGAAAGCATTTTGGTTTATAACAATGTTAGTCACTTCTATTTTTATACTACGGTATCGTGACCTTTGTAAAATAAACGGATCTTTAAAGGGAAATTAACGACGTAGTAATTTTAGGTTAAAACCCGGATTTGGCATAAAACGAAAGTACTTCGAGTCAGGTATAACTTGCCTGTGCTTGTTGTTGCGGTTCTTACTATGCTTGTTGTTGTGAAACTTGCCTATGTTTGTTGTGATAGCCTTTGTTGTATTTCTGCACTTCGCCTTCACATGGAGGGCCGTTGATTTGTTATGAACGATTCTACACCGAGTCCCACGAGACGGGCAGTGACATCGCCACGAATTCGCCCGGCCCGTGGATCGGTGCTTCACCGCACCCAAGTAGTCATATATCGTAGTAACCAATGAAATATAAACAAGACAGAAACATAGTAAAAATGTAAACAGCTTATCTGCTTAAATCTTGCCTTAGGCATAATATAAATAACTCAAGTTTTGCGATACATCCCAACCGCATAATAAGATTCTGCACTTAAGGAAGTAAACAACTACGCGACAGGCCCGCCATACCCCGACCAGATAAAACTATCTACAATACAGGAGATCATACCCAAAAGAGAGCCTCCATAAGATGGAGCTTCGACACCAACGCAGATCCTAAGGATGCGGATCTAGCACTGCCGCCTTTACTCAGGCGGCAGAGATTTAACGCAGCCAAGTTAAGCAGACAACAGTACACAAGTATGAAACTATAAAGAATCGAAATGAAATCAAAGTATTTAAAACCTTTTCACAAATACATAATCAGTTCAATTGCATATAGTGCCACATCACAAACAACAAATAATAGGAAAATCAGAATGTGTCTATTCTAGGCCGCTAATGATCGGCAAGGCGATCGCCCATAGTATCATTCTCACGTGCCTAGTCCTGACCGCAGCCAGCATAGTCGCGCACGCACTGCATGAGGTATTCTCGCATCGGGGCAGCTAACCCTCGACATCCGCCTAGGCTCCGCGGCCGCAAGCCTCAAAAGACCGCGATTGTCTCAACAGACCGCATAGGAATCCCCGGATCGTGCTAAACACCCGAATGATCAATCCTCGAGCATACCGCTGCTCGCATAGTCTCACAGACCGCATGAGCCGTATAGACCAAGATCAAGGGCAAGCCTCGATAACAAAGGCCGGGTAGGTGATACAATAACAAAGACAAACTGACTTACTGTTAGCAACGTAGCACAGCAAAGAATGACCCCCTTACACAAAGATTTCAAGACAATAACCTGTAGCATCATAATAGTCTACTTATCACACAAATCTTACTACACATGTAAATCAATACAATGCTTTTATAAACAAACAAGTAAACAAACAAGTAAACAATCTTTTATCTTTCTTAAGTGTTATACCTAACTTCCCATAAAGCTAGTATAACTCTTAAGCTTTTGTTTTAAAACCAAATATTTATCTTCCGTTAAAAATGATTCAAGATTCTTTTGAAATGCTTTGCTTCTTTGTTATTCAAAGCTTGTACAGGCATTGCCGTATATTATTCAGCTTAAGCGTAGCATTGCCATAAGTATTATTCGTGCTTAAGTCAAAGACATTGCCGTAGTTATTATTCGCTTAACACACGTACGCTTCACCGTACTATATATTAGAAATATCATGCTTTAGGAGGAATCACATACCTTCTCAAATAAAACCACCGCCAAGTCAATATATACAGAGTCACTTATAATAGTCACAGCACATCTATCAAAGACTACTCAAGGTCATTCTAAACAGAGGTTCACAATTCTACGGAAAGTCGGGCAAAGACTTCCCTACCCGTGAGCTATATAAGTTCATCTGTGAAAACAATTCTATATAAGCATAGTTTAATAATTCTTCTTTAAACCCTTCTACTGTGATAATAGCTCAATTCTATTCTCGTGATATTCTTCTAGTATTTATACTTATTCTTATACTTCTACAGATGTATTCTCTAATACAAAGGAGGGTTAGGATTAGTTACCCAAGTAAGTTTCCCAATTATATCCTAGATAAAGTCGCGCCTGAGCAAGGTTTAGCTCCTAAGTTGTACGCTCCGGTAGCTCCAAGAAACCTTAGAAGTTCTTTACAACTTCTACAAAGGACTAAGGGATTTGGGCATTATAACAATACTAGAAGACAACTTTTCTACCAAGGAGGGGTAGATTTCGCCAGGCTAGTGGTAGCCCGCCAAACTCACTCGAGGGAGGTGTTGACGAAGGCTATGGAGAGGAGAGGATTTTTTCAAGACTTGAAGATAACTTCATGGACGAAGAACTCTTCATCTCTAAGGGGTATTTATAGCTCAAGCCTTGGCCAACCAATGGCCAAGATTAAGACAAGTGCAAGGCAAGTGTAGTGAGGATTAACTATACACAAATATCCTACCAACTCCTTGACTTGTGCACAAGGCACAAAAACGTGCCATGGTTCTCCAATTCCAAATGGACGATTCAATCCACCAACGGGAGGGTGCCAAGTGTCGCCTCCCGCTGGTCCAAAATGTTTCGTTTCTCGGAAAAATCCGCAAAAATTAGTAATGGCATAGGCGAATTTTCCCTACTAAAGTTGTGGAAACGTTTTCGGAAAACGATTCTTTGAGCGAGTTGTGTACAAAAAAACGTCCAGCTAACTTTAAGGCCAACTAGACGTATTCCCTACGCATATACTGGAAATACGGGTATAACATTCTCCCTTCCTTAGAAACATTCGCCCCTAATGTTCCTTCTCAAGACGCTTATCGATAAGCTTAAACAGCTTTGTTGCCACACATAGCCACAAAATAACACTTAGGCATAAATGATAATGAAATTTACAAGTAGGAAAGTGAATTACCCGGAGTGCGCGGGAATAGGTGAGTATACTTCGCCTCTTGTCCTCCTCGCTTCCACGTCATCTCTCCCCCGAGCTCGCCCGCCACAAGACTTTGATCTGCCACGCCCTTCGTCCGCGACGCCTAACCCGACGATCGACTATCGCTATGGAATCTCTCATACGATAACCCCTGGCCACCGACATCGCCAATCGGGTGTACTCAGATGGATCCCCGATATATCTCCTCAAAGATAGATACGTGAAAATCGGATGCGGCTGCTCCGACGGATGGCAGATCCAACTCGTAGTAACCTTGCCTACCTGCGGACAACTGAAACGCCCAATGTACTCCGAAGTTTCTTCTTCCCGAATCTCATCACACCCTTCACGGGTGACACCTTTAGGAAAACCTAATCATGAACTCGAACTCAAGATGCCGACGACGATGATCTCAGATCGACTTATCGACTCGAGTCCAACAACCGCCTTGATAAGATTCACCTTATCCATCGCTTGCCGCACCAAATCAGTCACAAGCACACTCGCCCACATCGAACCAACCTATAGGCGATCTGCACTTCTCCCATACAAGGCCTCATAAGGCGCCATCTCGAATCTGAGTGGTAGCTATTATTATACGCAAACTCAATCTAGAGGCAAATGATCCTCCCAACTACCATCGGTTAGTCAACACAAAGCTCGCAAAGATATCCTCGGGAGTCCGGATAGTGCGCTCGCTTCGTCCGCTCATGTGGATGAAATGCAGATTTCAAGCTCACCGCCCCTAAACTCCTCGAAGCGACTCTGAGTTAGCCGTGAACCGCCTCCTCGTGCGATATGATCGAAATAGGACTCACGCACCGACGATCTCTGATGTAAAGTCCGCATAATCCTCACCAAAAGTCGCCCCGACGGAAGAAAGTGGGCTGATTTCGTCACCGGCCGACGATAACCCATATAATCATGTCTCCTCCGAAAGTGCGGGTAATCCTGTGATGAAGTCCACGTTGATTACCTCCCACTTCCGTGTCGGGATCTCTATCGCTAACAAACCACCGTGCCTCCGGTGCTCTACCTTCACCGCCGACAACACGCATCGAGCTACTGAACTCGCAACGCCCCTCTTCGCCATCCCACCAATACACGTATCTAAGGTCGCGGTACATCTTGGTCGACTCGACGGATAGAGTAACGCCGCTACCGCGTGCTTCCTAAGAACCTCGCTGTCCGGTCCCAAACATCCGAACACACACCGCCTCAAACCTTAGCACCCCATCAAAGCTACCTCAAGGATCCTTGCCTACGCGAAGAGTCAGATCACGATATCGAATCAAAGCCGGATCTCGAATCGCTTGCTCTTCACCTCTCGACGATGGAAGACTCGCAACCTCACGAACTCTAACCCCATCGCTATCGTAATCAATCAAAGCGACACCAAGGCTCGCGAATCGATGCAAATCACGTAACCATGTCCCTCCTCTCTAGCTGCACATCCGATAGGCTCCCATCGACTCACGACTAAGAGCATCCGCCACAACATCGCCTTGCTGGTACAGATATCAACATCGTAATCCTTACAACTCTAACCACCGCCTCTCGCTGTAATTTCAGCTCCTCCGCCGAAGATATATTGGAGGCTCATGGTCCGTAAAATATCCACGCCAACCCCATACAAATAGTTCCAGATCTTCAAGGCGCAATCACACCGCCAACTCCAAATCATGGGTGGGGTAGTTCTCTGCGTGTTTCTTCACCGTCGACGATATGCTATAACCCCGCCAGCCAGATCAACACACATCCCAACCCGATGCCCGACGATCACAATACACGACATAACCATCCGACCTCCGGAAGAGTAAGAACGGCGGCCACGCTTCTTTCAAGAATCGAAACCCCGCCGCAAGCATCACCATCAAACTGGGCTGCCTTTCCGAGTCACCTAGTCAATGGTGCATAGATAGAAGCAAACTTCTCCAGAAACCGATAATATCCTCGCAAGGCCCGTAAAATCGCGAACCTCCGCTTGAGTAGTGAGTTCAGCAAGTCTCGATCGCTCGATTCGCCGTATCCACTCGAACGCCATCACCGGCTAATATGCCCAAGAAACGCCATCAAGTCAACCAAAACTCACATTTGGAAAACTTGGCGTACAATCGGTTGGTCGCGAGAATCACAAGATACCAAGTCGGCTTTCGCATGCTCGCCAGCGAATAAACCAAGATATCATCGAACACTATCACAAACGTGTCCAAAATGGTTTGAACACTTGCTCATCAAATCCATGAATATCGCCGAGCATCGTCAACCAAAAGACATGACCTTAACTCATAATGCCCGCACGTCCTAATGCAAATCTGGGGACATCCACCTCTCTCGACTCGCACTGATGATAGCCCGATCGCAGATCAATTCGAGAAACATCTCGCACTGCAAATCGTCGAACAAATCATCAATCCCGGGAAGGGTATCGTTTTAATGGTCACCTTGTTCACCGTCAGAATCAACATTACGCGCAGCTGGGCCCCGCCCTTCTTTCTTCACGAACACACGGCTCCCTGGGAGAAACACTAGGCCCGGAAGCCTTTCTCCAAAGAAATCTCTAAGCCGATCCTTCAACTCTCTCACTCGGCAGCGCCATTCTGTATGTGGCTAATAGAAATAAAGCAGTGTCCGCAACACATCTATACAAAACTCGATCTCCCTCTCGAGAGGATACCGGAGGTCATCCGAAACACGTCTGGGAACTCACGACCATCGAACCGATCAAAATCTGGTACCGCAGCCTTCAAAGATCAAACACCCGAACGAGACGGTAGATATACCCTTTCGCACCATCTTCCTAGCCTCGAGGTAGGAAATAAACCTACCCTACGATACCGTGTTCTCCCATTCAACCACCGGCCTCCTCAGAAACTGAATCAGACATCTCTCTCAGCCTACATTGGCGTAGCAAGCCAGCCAATTGTAACGCCCGAACCTCGCCTGCATCGTGCCTACCCCGCACCCTAGTAATACAACATCGAGAAAACCAGCGGAAAAATAAAACACGAGTCATGAAACGAGATATAATAAATAAACAAAGCAACTAAAACAGCCGTTTCAAGATATACATAAAAACCCAAACAGCTTATCCTCAACCCCGCCCACAACAAAGGCATGCACTCTAAGATTTACAACAACTATGACTGACGGGGCCCGCCATACCCCCGAATGTACAAGAACCTACAACTCAGGGAAACAGACAAAAGATAAGACTCCGAAGGAACGGAGCTTTCCAACACAAATGAGATCCTGCGAGCGATCCACGGCCGATGTACTCTTACCGCTGGTGATTAACGCAGCCTCCGGGCGAGGTCGATAACAGTACCAAGTATGTGGAATCACAAATCAGAATGAAATCATAATAGCTTAAAAAGCGGAGACACGTATGATAACCAAAATACAAGACGCAACATAAAAGTTAGCCAAGCCGTGGACTCACGCCTCAAAGTCACCACTCAAATATAACTATGGGTCTCACGCCACAACATCCATCATGTTGGCACCAGTGGCGCGTGCCCGAATACTGCAGACGGTGTAGACATGTCCACGATGCAACACAAGCGCCGCACGGCGCATGCCCCGGAATCTTGTGACGGTGTAGACATGTCCATGATGCAATAATAATAAGCGCCGTACGGCCACACGCCGGATCTCGACGGTGTAGACATGCCCATGTAACCTCAATAATATATCTGGGTGGTCACCCGCCGCACGGCGCATGCCCCGACATCGTGACGGTATACGCCCATGTTGCGATAATAACCATATATCGTAATCAACCCGCCGCACGTGGCCGCATGTAATATCGCCGGTGTAGACACGCCCACGTGACATCAACAACAAGATAAAGAATCAAAATGGAAACATACCCGGAATTCTCCTTCACCGCCAAAGACGCCCAAGTAAGTTCTCAATCGTCAACCTACTTCTATCGAGACACGGTAATACGTAAATACCACACTGCACAACAAAGGCTATCATCATAGGCAAGTTTCACAACAACAAGCATAGGCAAGTTTCACAACAACAAGCATAGGCAAGTTTCATACAACAACAAGACAAAAAGTTTCACAACAACTCAAAGTACTTTCATTTTATGCCAAAGTCCAGTTTTTAACCCCAAAGTACTACATACGTTAAGTTCTTTTAAAAGAGATCCATTACTTTTATAAAAGTCACCCGACACTGTAGCCTTAGAATGACCAACCTCATTCCTTTCCAAAATCAAGTAACAACATTCTTTCCTAAGTTCCAGGTTTGCCTAGTTTCAATTACTCAAGCTTCTCATTTTCAAATGGTTTCATAGTTCATAAACTTAATCACTTGATTTCTTTTTAGAACAATCGAGTAATATATGTCTCAATGAGAGAGTAGGTTATTCTTGTTTACAACATTCTTATTACAAAGAATATGATCTAGAAAATGTAATATCATTTTGTCTCATCTTAGTTTTATGCGAGATGGAGGTTTCACCGGTTTTAATACGATACATCATTATTCAATACATTTTCCTTTATTAACGCCGCGTTGGTCCTGTCGATACACATTCGATTTCAAATCAAGAAACATTATCCCTTTAAATAAAACCAAGTACTCATTACTCACGAATGAGGTTTCACACAAACATTCACTTTAAAAACAAATAAGTTAAGTCTCTTATCTTATAAGATCAAGTCTCTAACTTCTAACATCAAGAAACCATTCTTAAGCCGTTATACCTAACTTCCCATAAAGCTAGTATAACTCTTAAGTTTTCAAAACACAATACTACACTTCGCTCAAAACGATTCATAAATCTTTTGAAATACTTCAAGTTTTATTATAACGCCCTGCCGCTTATAAATCAAATCGCTTATCTTTAAAACCACAACCCATTTTCTTACCTACATAAAGTCAAGTATAACCAACTTCCCATAAAGCCGTTATAACACTTTATGTTTTACGACAATCAAATATAATTAACACACGCACGCCTACCGCATCTACATAGTTCACACATATCATGCCAAGAGATGTGAAGAGGTTCACATACCTCGCGACGGCTCGACTAATAGCAAAACGCCCAAGTACCAACCCGCGGCTACTCCTTAGTCCGTAAGATTACGTCACACGTAGCACTTCAACCTATAAGGCCACAAGGCGCTTTATTAACATTTAGATCTCATCGTGAACATTCTACCGTAAAATTCTAAGAAGACTTCCCCAACAACAGAAATCTCCTCCTCTATCGAGGTCACTGCAAGCCAACGGGGTTATACATCTAACCCCACCCGCACAATTCTACTCCACTGCACTACTACACGAGTAACAGAATACAACCCTATGTAATTACCAGTCATTGATTCTTCAGCTTAAGTCGCAAGACATCATTGCAAAGTATTATTCAGCTTAAGTCGCAAGACATTGCAGATAACTACGCTCGATTACTATATATAGTATACAACAACTATATATTCAACACTTATGTAATTTCCAATTACAATAGAGGACAAGATAATTACCTCGATAAGCCCAAAATTATCCTAGTTTTAAAGTCGCTCCGAGCGAGGTTTAGCTCAACTCCGCGCTCAACCCGCCTCCAAACTACCCTTGTAGTTCTAACTAACTTCTACTTACAACTTCAACAACGGGTGAAGATTTCCTTAGGGTTTCGTTTTAGTGACCAGGAAAGTATAACGGTATTTTCGGGCTTGTATAAGTGTAACCTTGGGAATACTACAAGGTATTTGGGGCCAAGGTATTGGACATTATAACAATACTAGGAGTATTTCTATACCACAACAATGGGTATTTATAGGTCAAGTGAAGGCCAACCAATGGCCAAGATGAAGACAAGTGCATAGCAAGTGTAAGGCCAAGATTTAGCCACGTACTACCTTATCCATCTACCACACAACTTGCACAAAATATCCTACCAACTAAAGTAGCCCCAAATCGTCCCAATTGCCAGTCAAGCTTTCCAATGTGAGGTGACACATGTCACCCTCCCGTTGGTCCAAAATGTTTCATCTCTCGGAAAAATCCGCGAAAAATTATAAATGACATAGCCGAATTTTCCCTACGAAAGTCGTGAAACGTTTCAAAAACGACTCTTTTCGCAACTTGTGTACAAATTCGAACCTTGTCTAGTCTTTAAGGCTAAAATTTTATACGCACGCCTCACGCATATACTCCGGAAATACGGTATAACATTCTCCTCCTTAGAAACATTCGTCCCAATGTTCCTTCTCGAAATGTATAACGAAGTTCCTTCTAACAAGTTGTCAAAGCCACACTGCCACAAACATAACACACGCTCTTCTTCCTCCTTACTCGTAGTGCCCTCCTAACACTTGAACTCTTCTAGTATCGTACCATACTTCATCATCATTTCAGCTTCCCAAAACTTTGGAGTCACTACCTCCAAACTTGGTCATCTTACTCGCCTCAATCTTCCTTAAGGCCATTCCGGCCACGATCTACTGGTCGAACGATCCACGAACTCATACGCTGGTCATTTAAACTGGGCCTAGCACCCTCGTGACTCGCCACCGGCGACCACCAGACCGACCTTTCCGAACGGACGCGGGTTGGCCCGCACACGGCCCCAACCCGACCCACTATCGCGCCAACTCTTGCCCCGACACGGAACAATCTTGCTAAATCACATCACGAAGCTACCACTTTCATTTACTCAACCAGGACTTATCACACAATACATTCTAGGCATAAAATGCACTCAGACAAGGATCACTTGCAAAACTTGTACTCAAAACGGCCTTACATCTAAGGTCTCCTCCGTAATATTCTAAGGTTCATCATTTTCACCCCAGCTTACCACTTTCACTAAGCATCTTCTAAGTCACATTTTAGCACAAAGCTATCCAACATAACACTTAACACATTATCATAACATACAAAACTCTAGATGGTTAAGGATATACTGAAAGTAGGCGGTTCAAAGGACCGCTAGAATCGGGAACTCCACCGCGACCTCTACCGGCTCGCCGGCAGTTAACATTCTGCAAGCTATGGAAGGTGAAGAACCCGCAATCGCCCGATGAGTGCGGCTATCCTACCAGCGCATACCCTGGTCGGACGATCCTCGTCATATGGCCCCGCTGGCCGCAAGAATAACAAGCTCCTCGTACTACGACACTCCAAATGCGGTCTACCACATCGACCACACCGAGGTAGGGTGACCGCATCCGCCAACACCCCTACTCCTCAACATCTCGCACGGGAGCCCCGACCGCTCACTGAATATCCTGCGGTCCCGGCGCCGCGGGGACCACTCTGCAATGGCGGAGGTACATAACTAGTCTGGTCGCCGAGGCGGTCCGCCTAAAGTCGCCAAAATATCCGACCGCTCGCCTTCTTCTCGCTGAGCCGTCCACCTGCCGATCTGCGCCTCGCACTCCGCGTATGAGCTCGAACGCGGCAATGCCCATGCCCTACCAAGAGAAACACCGAACAACTCTCGCTAGGTAATCATCGAGCCTCAGAACATATCGGTGCACTCGATCCTCCATACTAGCTACTAATGCGGAACATACCGCCAATGAGTCGAACTCACATTGTACTCCGAATCAGACGCCGTTACGCTCAACATCAAAAAATCATCGGCCAGCCCTCCTCATTTGTGAGGCAAGAAATGTGCGAGAAGGCCCGAAAACTTCGTCCCAAACGGCCGGAAGTGAATGCTCCCCGAAAGCTCCCACGAGTCAAACCAATCGATCGGTATCACGCGCCGACGCGAACCAAATGTCACAGCACTCGCTGCAAGCTTGATCACCCGCATGATCCTTCAGAATCGATTTGATGAACTCGCGGATCATCCTCCGCCTCGACCAGAAACTCAAAGTGCTACAACTAAGAAAATCCAGTAGCCTCAAAACTGCTCGCCGGTGCACTACATTGCTGCCGAATGTGAATCGCTGCGCCCACCTATCTCATATCCGCCACAACTCGCCAATAATCGCCATCTCTCGCGACCATCTCCCCGCTCCATCGCGACCGAGGCTCGTGTATCAGAGTCTCAGCAGCCCACCGCTGCGCTAAGCTTCTGGTGCCGGGCGCGCCGCAAAACTCGCCGTCAAGCACTACTGTGTATCGCACGCTCGCGCTCCTCTGAATCCCACTAGCGCCTCCTACGCTTTGCCATCTGGGCCTCTGCCTTCGCAGAGGCATAATCGTAAAACGAAACACGTCGGAGGGTCCAACTTACAACACGGCTCTAAGGTACGATCTCGTAATGAGAAGAATGGAAACTAATCCTAAATGTCCTATAGCCTCGATTATAGATGTGGTGCACAACACGCGATAATCAAGACTCTACTGTAGACACGGCCAGACACTTTCCGAGGACTAATCGCTCGATACCACTTTGTAACGCCCGAACCCGGCACATCGTGCCTTACCCCGGCACCCTAGTGATACAACATCGTGAGAAAACTAGGAAAATAAAACACGAGTCATGAAACGAGATATAATAAATAAAGCAACCAAAACAGCGATTTGCCTTAGATATACATAAAAACCCAAACAAGGTTATCCTCAACCCCGCCACACTTGTAAGCATGCACTCTAAGATTTATAATAACTATGACGGACAGGCCCCGCCATACCACCGAATGCAAGAACTCTACAACTCAGTGAAACATACTAAAGATAAGCCTCAAGGAACGAGCTTTCCAACACGCCGAAATGAGATCCTAGGAGCGGGGATCCACGGCCGATGCTCTACCGCGGCGTAACGCACGGCGAAGGAGGTCGTGACAACAGTACTAAGTATGTGAAATCACAAATCAGAATGAAATCATAATAGCTTAAAAAGCGGGAGACATGTATGATAACCAAAATACAAGATGCAACATAAAAGCCAAGTCGTGACTCACGCCTCAAAGTCACCACTCAAATATAACTATAGGTCTCACGCCCACAACATCCATCATGTTCGTGATCATGGCCGATGCCCCGGGAATCTTTAGACGGTGTAGACATGTCCATGATGCAACAATAAATGAGCGCGTGGCCACATGCTCGAATCTCAGACGGTAGACATGTCCACGATGCAACACATAAGTGGCATACGGCCACGCCGGACATCAGACGGCGATATGCCCATGTAACCTCAATAACAATATATCGGGTGGTCAACCGCCGCAGGCCACATGCCTTTGACATCGTGACGGTAGTACGCCCATGTTGCGTATAACCATATATCGTAATCAACGGCGCGGGCCGCGTGCCCTCTTGCATCGTGATTTGTAGACATGTCCATGTGACATCAACAACAAGACAAGAATCAAAATGGAAACATACCCGTGGAATTCTCCTTCATTGCCAAGACGCTCCAAGTAAGTTCTCAATAAGTCAACCGCCTCTATCGAGACACGCGGAATACGTAAATACCACACTTGCACAACAAAGGCTATCATCACAAGCATAGGCGAGTTTCACAACAACAAGCATAGGCAAGTTTCACAACAACAAGCATAGGCAAGTTTCACAACAACTCAAAGTACTTTCATTTTATGCCAAAGTCGGGTTTTAACCCCAAAGTACTACATCGTTAAGTTCTTTTAAAAGAGATCCATTACTTTTATAAAAGTCACCCGATACGTAGCCTTAGAATGACCAACCCTCATTCCTTTCCAAAATCAAGTAACAACATTCTTTTCCTAAGTTCCGTTTGCCTAGTTTCATTACTCAAGCTTCTCATTTTCAAATGGTTTCATAGTTCATAAACTTAATCACTGATTTCTTTTAGAACAATTGAGTAATATATGTCTCACGTGAGTAGGTTATTCTTGTTTACAACATTCTTATTACAAATGACCATGATCTAGAAAATGTAATATCATTTTGTCTCATCTTAGTTTCTATGCGGATGGAGGTTTCTCGGTTTTAATACGATACATCATTATTCAATACATTTTCCTTATTAACGCCGCGTTGGTGCAGCCGATACACATTACGATTTCCGAATCAGTAAAACATTATCCCTTTAAATAAAACCAAGTACTCATTACTCACGAATGAGGTTTCACACAAACATTCACTTTAAAACAAATAAGTTAAGTCTCTTATCTTATAAGATCAAGTCTCTTAACTTCTAACATCAGTAAACCATTCTTAAGCCGTTATACCTAACTTCCCATAAAGCTAGTATAACTCTTAAGTTTTCAAAACACAATACTACACTTAGTTCAAAACGATTCATAAATCTTTTGAAATATTTCAAGTTTTATTATAACGCCTGCCGCTTATAAATCAAATCAGTTATCTTTTAAAAACCACAACCCATTTTCTTACCTACATAAAGCTGTTATAACCAACTTCCCATAAAGCCGTTATAACACTTTATGTTTTACAACAATCAAATATAATTAACACATGTACGTCTACCGTACTACATAGTTCACACATATCATGCTAGAAGAGATAGGAAGAGGTTCACATACCTCGCGACGCTGTCGACTAATAGCAAAACGCTCAAGTACCTCAACCCGTCGGCTACTCCTTAGTCCGTAAGATTACGTCACACGTAGCACTTCAACCTATAAGGCCACGCGCTTATTAACATTTAGATCTCATCGTAGAACATTCTACCGAAAATTCTGTAGACATCCCCGCAACAGCAGAAATCTCCTCTCTATCGAGGGCTACCAAGCCAACCGTGGGGTTATACATCTAACCCTATGGTACAATTCTACTCCACTGTACTACTACACAAGTCTCAATACAACCCTATGTAATTACGATTCGATTCTTGAGCTTAAGTCGCAAGACATTGCTGTAAGTATTATTCGAGCTTAAGTCGCAAGACATTGCCGATAACTACGTTCGCACTATATATAGTATACAACAACTATATATTCAACACTTATGTAATTTCCAATTACAATAGAGGACAAGATAATTACCTCGATAAGCCCAAATTATCCTAGTTTAAAGTCGCTCCCGAGCAAGGTTTAGCTCCAACTCCGTGCGCTCAACCCGCTCCAAACTACCCTAAGTTCTAACCAACTTCTACTTACAACTTCAACAACGGGTGAAGATTTCCTTAGGGTTTCGTTTTAGTGTCGAGGGAAAGTATAACGGTATTTTAGGCTTGTATAAGTGTAACCTTGGGAATACTACAAGGTATTTGGGCCAAGGTATTTGGACATTATAACAATACTAGGGGAGTATTTCTATACCACAACAAGGGGTATTTATAGGTCAAGTGAAGGCCAACCAATGGCCAAGATGAAGACAAGTGCATAGCAAGTGTAAGGCCAAGATTTAGCCATGTGCTACCTTATCCATCTACCACACAACTTGCACAAAATATCCTACCAACTAAAGTAGCCCCAAATCGTCCCAATTGCCGTCCAAGCCTTCCAATGTGAGGGTGACACATGTCACCCTCCCGTTGGTCCAAAATGTTTCGTCTCTCGGAAAAATCCGCAAAAATTATAAATGACATCGCCGGAATTTTCCCTACGAAAGCTGTGGAAACGTTTCGTCGAAAAACGACTCTTTTCGGCACTTGTGTACAAATTCGAACCTTGTCTAGTCTTTAAGGCTAAAATTTTATACGTACGCCCTCACGTACATACTCTGGAAATACGGGGTATAACACCAATCCATCCCCATGATCACGTCGAAGTCAATCATCTCTAACTCTATCAAGTCGGCTAGGGTCCGACGACTGTAAATGGTCACAGGACAAGCTCTATATACCCGCCGAGCTACCACCGAATCACCCACTGGCGTAGCTACCTCGAAAGGGTCTATGGACTCAGGCTCTATCCCTATCCTACTAGCAACAAGGAGATATATAGATGAGTAGAACCGGATCTATCAAAGCATACACATCAAACCTAAATCGATAAGGTACTGGCGACGACATCGGTGAGGCCTCACGATCCGCTGTCGGTGGACAAAGCATAAATGCGGTTCCGAGGACGCTAGAATCGACCGCGCCACGACCTGCCAGCGACCGCTGGTCCATGAGTACCTTGCCCTCGGCGAGTAAATCGCTTCGAGGATGAAGCGCAATGCACTCGTAGACCGCCCTACTACCAGCGCCGCCCCCGGTCGGATAAACTATCGCGAAATGACCCTGTTGGCCACAAGTATAGCAGCTCGAGTACTGACTCCGAATGGTATCTACCACAACGGCACACCGAGCAGACCTCGAGCAGTTAGCACCGCTACTCGAAATCCGGTCCTAGGGCCCGACCGCCTCGATCGCTCGCCTGTACGAAAATGAGGTAGAGCGCTCTGCTGGCCGTGGTGCAAATCTGGACTTCTGATGCCACCCACGAGGACCACCAAAAGAACCGCCGTCTTGGCCTTCTTCTTTGCTGATATCGCTTACCCGCGGTCTACGCTCCTCGCATCCTAGCGCATGAGCTGCATACGGGTTATGTCCATGCCTGGTTGAAGGGACACACCCGCACAAGACTCAGCCATGTAATCATCTAGCCCAGTGACATAGCGATGCACCCGGTCCTCCATCTCTGCTACCAGTGCAGGGACATATCGAGCCAAAGAATCAAACTCGACATTGTACTCCTCACCGTAAGGCCCTCCTGCCTCAAGAACAAGAATCTATCACTGTGCCTCCTCATCTGCGGAGGCAAGAAGTGTGAGAAAAGCCTCAAAACTCATCCCATACTGGAGGTGCATGCTCTCCCGAAAGCTCCTATGAATCAAACCAATCGATCATGCGGTATCACGCAGCCGTCGCGAACCGAATGTCACGATCACTCAAGCCCTAATCACCCGCATAATCCTCTCGGTGACGGATGAACTCGCGGATCATCCTCCCGCCGACCAGAAAACTCGCGGGCTACAACTCAAGAAATCTCGTAGCCTCAAACTATACGCCGGGTGTACTACAGGTGCGACCGAGCTGAGCCGAACCGCGATCCAGCCTTCTCTCGACGGCCACAACTCTAGCCAATAGTCGGGCCGTCTCCTTGTACCCTAACTCCTCCGCCCTGTGCCGGGAGGTGTGGGTACTGTGGTCTCTATTGGGCCGGGCGGCGTCATAGAACTCGCCGTCTCGGTATAGACCGGGCACGAGCCCTCGTGACTGGGTGTCTGCTAGCCTCGCCGCTTTGCCCTTCTCGCCCGGGTTGCCTTACGTGGGCATAATCAGCATAGAAAGGAATACGTTAGGGGTCCAACCTATAACACAACTCTAAAGCACGATCTCGTAATGAGAAGAATGGAAACCAATCCTAAATATCCTATAGCCTCACGATTATTGGTGTGGTGCACAACACACCGATAATCAAGACTTACTAGATACGTCGTAGACACTTTCCGAGGATTAATCGCTCGATACCACTTTGTCACGACTGCTCGGGGCCCATGATCGTGCCTAGGGCACCCAAGTAGTCATATATCGAGTAACCGGAAATATAAAACAAGGCAGAAACATAGTAAAAAGCGAACAGCTTTATCTCATTGAAAAGCTTGCCTTACTGGCATAATATAAATAACTCAAGTTTTGCGATTACATCCCAACTGTATAATAGTACTACAGACCTCAAGGAAGTAAACAACTATGGCGGACAGGGGCCCGCCATACCCCGATCAGACAAAACTATCTACAATACAGGAGATCATACCCAAAAGTAGAGCCTCGGGAAGATGGAGCTCACGACACCAACGCAAAAGATCCTAAGGATGCGGATCTAGCACCGCTGCCTTTACTCGGCATGAACGCACTCCGAAGGAGGTCAAGATAACAGTACCAAGTATGTGAAACTATAAAGAAGCGAAATGAAATCAAAGTATTTAAAACCTTTTCACAAATACAATCGATTCAATTGCACATAGTGCCACATCACAAACAACAAATAATAGGAAAAGCAGAATGTGTCTATTCTAGGCGCGAATGATCAAGCAAGGCCAATCGCCCGTAGTATCATTCGTGCGTGCCTAGTCTCGGACTTCCGCACTCGCATAGGTCACACACGCACTGCGTAGGTATTCCCGCGTCGGGGCAGCTAACCCAGATCCGCCTAGGCTCCCGCACCGCATAGCCTCAAAAGACCGCGTAGTCTCAGCACGCGTAGGAATCCCCGCATCGGGCTAAACACCCGGAATGATCAATCCTGGAGCATACCGCTGCCGCATAGTCTCACAGACCGCATAGGCCGTATAGACCGCATCGGGGCAAGCCTCCGATATAACGATCGAGGGTAGGTGATACAATAACAGTACAACGGACTTACCGGTTAGCAACGTAAGCACAGCAAGAATGACCCCCTTACACAGCATTTCAAGACAATAACCCAGGTAGCATCATAATAGTCTACTTATCACACAAATCTTACTACACTTAACAGAAATCAATACAAGGCTTTTATAAACAAACAAGTAAACAAACAAGTAAACAGTTCCTTTTTATCTTTCTTAAGTTGTTATACCTAACTTCCCATAAAGCTAGTATAACTCTTAAGCTTTTGTTTTAAAAACCAAATATTTATCTTCTGTTAAAAATGATTCAGTATTCTTTTGAAATGCTTTCAGTTCTTTGTTATTCAGGCTTAAGCCGCGAGGCATTGCCGTAAGTATTATTCAGGCTTAAGCCGTGAGGCATTGCCATAAGTATTATTCAGGCTTAAGTCAAAGACATTGCCGTAGTTATTATTCAGTTAACACATGTACGTCTACCGTACTATATATTGTAAAATATCATGCTTTAGGAGGAATCACATACCTTCTCAGCGAAAACCACCTGCCAAGTTGAATATGTCGCGCGCAGAGAGTCAGCCTATAATAGTCACAGACATCTATCAAAGACTACTCTGAAGGTCATTCTAAACAGAGGGTTCACAATTCTACGGAAAGTCGGGCAGCACTTCCCTACCCGGTGAGCTATATAAGTCTACTGTGAAAACAGTCCTATATAAGCATAGTTTAATAATTCTTCTTTTAAACCCTTCTACTGTGATAACAGTTCAATTCTATTCTGTGATATTCTTCTAAGTATTTATACTTATTCTTATACTTCTACAGTATGTATTCTCTAATACAAAGGAGGGTTAGGATTAGTTACCTCAGTAAGCCCAATAATATCCTAGATAAAGTCGCGCCTGAGCAAGGTTTAGCTCCTAAGTTATGCGCTCCCAGAGTCCAAGAAACCTTAGAAGTTCTTCACAACTTCTACTAAGGACTAAGGGATTTGGGCTAGGGTATTTTGGGCATTATAACAATACAAGAAGGCAACTTTTCTACCAAGGGAGGGGGGGTAGGTTTCGGCTAGGCTAGGGGGAGGGGTTGCCTCGGCCAAGCTTCAAAAGGGGAGGGGGGGTAGGAGGCTTTGGACGAAAAGCTTTAGAGAGAGGGGGAGGGATTTTTCAAGACTTGGAAGATAACTTTGTGGATGAAGAACTCTTCATCTCTAAGGGGGTATTTATAGCTCAAGCCTTGGCCAACCAATGGCCAAGATGAAAACAAGTGCAAGGAAAGTGTAGGGTGAGGATTAACTATACACAAATATCCTACCAACTCCTTGACTTGTGCACAAGGCACAAAAAACGTGCCATGGTTCTCCAATTCGTCCAAATGGACGATTCAAGTCCACCAATGGGAGGGTGCCAAGTGTCGCCCTCCCGTTGGTCCAAAATGTTTCGTCTCTCGGAAAAATCCGCAAAAATTAGTAATGGCATAGCCGGAATTTTCCCTACGAAAGCTGTGGAAACGTTTCGTCAGAAAACGATTCTTTTAGTGAGTTGTGTACAAAAAAAACGTCCAAGGCTAACTTTAAGGCCAAACTTTTTGTACGTATTCCCTTACGTACATACTCTGAAAATACGGGGTATAACAGACACGTATTTCATTTAATTATACACCGAGTCCCACGAGATGGGCAGGGACACGTATTTCATTCAATTATACACCGAGTCCCACGAGATGGGCAGGGACACGTATTTCATTTAATTATACACCGAGTCCCACGAGATGGGCAGGGACACGTATTCCATCTGATTATACACCGAGTCCCACGAGATGGGCAGGGACACGTATTTCATCCGATTTTACACCGAGTCCCACGAGATGGGCAGGGACACGTATTTTATCTGATTATACACCGAGTGCCACGGGATGGGCCGGGACACGTATTTCATCTGGTTATCATACATGTCTCCTGCTTTATATAGACTATTATGATTTCATTTACAGTCTTTTACAGTTTCACATACTTGGTACCTGTTGTACTGACCTCCTTCGGGGGGCTGCGTTCATGCCGCAGGTGGAAGTACATCGGTTGTGGATCCTCGCTCATAGGATCACAATTCAGCGTGTCGGGAAGCCCCATTTCTTCGGAGGCTTATCTTTTGGTATGTACACTGAGTCTGTAGATTCTTTTACATTCAGGGGTATGGCGGGGCCCTGTCCCGTCATAGCTGTTGTAAAAATCTTATGCCAGCACTGTTGTGGGCAGGGTTTGTAAAAAGGATAATTGTTCGGGTATTTATGTATATATGATGAAGGCAACTGTTTTGGTTGGCCTGTTTATTTATCTTGTCTCTTAATTCATATTCATGTTTTTATTTCCGCTGATTTTCTCTGATGTTGTATCACTAGGGTGCCCGGGGTAAGGCACCAGTCACGGGCCCGGGTTCGGGTCGTGACACCTTCTCTATCCCCCAAATCTTACTTGGTTAACTAACCAAGATTTCTAATTACAATTTACACAATGCTATCAGAATATAACACTTAAGGTATACTCACCCTATCACACATACTAATCCCTAGAGGGTTAAAGATCTATCTGTATTTACTGCTTCACTCCCCTTAGTCGTTCTAATCAAACCTGCCCCGTAGGGCGCATAGCTAAGGGAGGTGACGAACTACCCACCGATCCTAAAGGCTGAGTCCTCCTACTAGGACACCCATTCGACACATGGCCCTGACGGCCGCCGGTAATACGAGCACCAACAAAAAGACGACGTTCCCCGGGATGACGCCTGCATCGCGGAACTGAAGCCCGAGTTCTCGACCAACTCTCGCATACCCCGAACGCCCCAACCCCGTGGAGGACCTCTGCGACCGTGGATGTGCAAATCTAATCCGCTGGTGAGGTGACTCGCCTCGAAAGTTACCAAAGGACCTTGCTGCTCTGGCCCTCTTCTGTTGTCCTTCGTTAACCCGTTGATCTCTACGTTTCTTGGCCTGCTGCGCATAAGCCCGTACACAGGCCATGCTCAAGCCTAACTGAAGAATTACTCTTGTACAACCCTTTCTAAGATATTCATCAAGACTCGCGGTATATCGGTATACTCTCTGGTAGCCAAATCCATAGTTAGTAACAGGGTCGCCTCTTCGCAATCTATATTCTCTGTTTCCTGGCCGCGAAGGTTCAAATGTCATGGCCGCAGAGGAATGCGCCGCTGCTAAACTCACTGGGCCGTGACGAGCATAACTCCCGAACGAAGCACCTAACTCGGGTGATGGTTGGGCTCAGGCCCTCGTAACCTCTCTGATTTACTCGCCTCCTGGCCGCTTTGCCTCCCGGGCCGGGTTGCCTACGCGAGGCATAGCGGTAAGGGAAAGAAATACGTGAGAGGGTCCAACTTACAACACTTCTAAGGCACGATCTCGAGTGAGAAGAATAGAAACTAATCCTAAATATCCTATAGCCTCGATTATTGGTGTGGTGCGCAACACACCAATAATCAAGACTCTCTATCGATACTGCTCAGACACTTTCCGAGGATTAATCGCTCGATACCACTTTTGTCACGACCCAAACCCGGGCCCGTGACTGGTGCCTTACCACGGGCACCCTAGTGATACAACATCAGAGTAATCAGCGGAACATAAAACGATAACATGAAATAACAAGAAGTATGAAACAATAGTCTGAGAAAAATTGCCTTTTGGCATGTATAGATCAACTTTAAAACCGAACAGTTACATCCTATTACAACTCTGCCCACAACAGTACTACAGACCTCTAAGAATGATATGACAACAACGACGGGACAGGGCCCCGTCATACCCCTGAATGTAAGCACCTACAACAACAGGGGACTATACCCAGATAAGCCTCCGGAGAAACGGAGCTTCCCAAACGCTGAACTGTGACCCTAAGAGCGAGGATCAACGACTGGTGTACCTTTACCTGCGGCATGAACGCAGCCCCCCGAAGGAGGTCGATAACAGTACCAAGTATGTGAAATCAAAATATCAGAATGAAATCATAGTAGTCTATATAAAGCAGGAGACATTTATGATAACCAAACTACAGTTCACAATAAATAAGCAGTCATGTCAAGTCAGGGACTCACGCCCTCAAGTCATCACTCAAATATAACAATGGGTCTCACGCCCACAACATCAATCATGCCCGTGGCATACCTTCTGCACTGCCGGCAGTCTATGATATAATCACACCAAGAAGTACACATGAACACCAGGTCCCACCTGTGTCCTAATAAAACAGTACAGGGTAAGTACGAAGGCATAACCGACTACTAACACCCACAGTACTAACAGGGTCATAAATCAGATCATGATATCTGTCTGCAGCCGTCACATGATCAAAGCCGTCACTGCGCGCCGATATCAAATGTGCGCGTCTAGCCCTGGAACTCTCCGTAGCTCCGCATAGGCCAACCTCATAGGTCCGCATGAGGTATTCCTCGCATCGAGGGTAGCTACTCCCCGGCATCGTCCTGGACTCGCAGTCCGCATGGCCACAAAGACCGCATGACCACAAGGGCCGCAAACTAACCTGGAACTCCCGTAGTTCCGCATGGATCCCCTGGACCCGCATGAGGTATTCTCGAATCATGGTCCCGCATCACTGAGTCTACCCCGACGGAGGCAGTTTAACCTCCGGAAACAAGTCAAGGTGAGTGGTACAATACCAACATAACGGCTGAGAGTCAAACAACTTTAAGCGCAGTCGAGGGAAAACTCCCTTTACACAAAACATCACAAGATACTAACACACGTAGCATCCTAGCATGTTTACTTATCAAATCAACAAGAAAGTATTACAAGGATATCACAAACCAACACAATCAAGTTATACACACAAGGTACATTCTAATATATGATTAACAAGTTCGGGTATCTATTCCCAAAGTACTTCATACATTATCTTTTAAAAGATACGTTACGTTTACAAAAGTCACACAATACCCGTAGTATATGAAAATAGAGTGATTATCTTTTGAAGTAAATCAAAACACTTCTCTTCAGAAATCAAGTAACAACATTCTTTTCCAAATGTTTGGGTTTGCCTAATTTCAATTACTCAAGTTTCTCATTTTCGAAAGGTTTCGTAGTTCATAATTTTAATCACTTAATGATATAATTCTCCTTTAAAAGCAATTTGAGAAACATATGTCTGATACGTGAGTAGGTTATTCTTGTTTATAACAATCTTATTTAAGCATCCATGATCTAGGAAATGTAACATCATTTTGTCTCATCTTAGTTTCCATGCAGATGGAAGTTTCTACAGGTTTTACTAATACATTATTAGTCAAAACATTTCCCTGTATTAGCGCTGTGGTTTGTTCGATACTTATTCGATTTCAAATCAAGAAACATTATTGCTTTTAAAATCAAGTACTCATTACTCGCGAATGAGGTTTTACAACATTTTTAACAAAATGTTAATTACCAAGTAAAACAAGTTAAGTCTCTTATCTTCAAGATTAAGTCTCTTAACTTTTAAAATCAGTAAACCATTCTCTTTACCTCTCTTAAAACGTTATACCTAACTTCCCATAAAGCTAGTATAACTCTTCTTTATTATCACACATCAAGTCAGTTACCTTTTAAAACCACAAAGCATTTTACACATGCGTCTACCGTACTACATAGTTATACACATATCATGCTAGAAAAGGTAAGAGGTTCACATACCTTGCGACGATTATCGACTAATAGCAAAACGCCCAAGTACCTCAAACCGCCGGCTACTCCTAAGCCAAGTAGATCGCGCCACGCATGGTACTTCAACCTATAAGGCCACGCGCGCTTATTAATATCTAGGTCTAATCGTAGAACATTCTACGAAAATTCAAGAAGACCTCCCCCGCAACCACGTAAATCTCTCCTCTGCAGAGGCCGACTATCAAGCCAACCAGGGGTTTATACATCTAACCTGGCGTGTACAATTCTACTTCACAAGAATGCTACACAAGTCTCAGAATCTGATTCTATGTAATTACGATTCGATTCTTTCTTTATATTGTGCTTAAGTCAAAAGTCATTGCGCAAAGCTAGGTTCATTCTATATATAGTATACTTCAACTATATAATCTTACAACATGTAATTTCCAATTACAATAAGGGACAAGATATTACCTCGATAAGCCCAAAATTATCCTAGTTTAATGTCGCTCCCGAGCAACGCTTAGCTCCAACTCCGTGCGCTCAACCCGCTCCAAACCACCCTTAGAAGTTCTAACCAACTTCTACTTAATACTCCAACTATCTATGGAGATTTTCCTTAGGTTTCGTTTTGTGACCGACGGAAGTATAATAGTATTTACGGCTTTTCATAAGTGTAACTGGAATACTACAAGGTATAAGGCTAAGGTAATTTGGGTATAGTAACAATACTTTGAGAGTATTTCTACCAAGAGGGGTATTTATACGATCAACACCACAAGGGGTGTATACCTACCAACCCTACTAGGAGGGTATTCTCGGCCAAGGGAAGGGAACTCTCCAAGGGGCCTCTCAAAGGGAGGGAGGCTAGACGAGACCTCAAACACAGCTGAGGGGAAGCTCTCAAGACTTAGAGATTTTGGATGAAGAAGTTCATCAAAGGAGTGGTATTTATAGGTCAAGCCATGGCTAACCAATGGCCAAGATCAAGCCAAGTGTGGTGCAAGTGTAGGGCCAAGATATGCCCAAGTGTACCTTATCCATCTACCCACAAAAATATCCTACCAACTACTTGACAAAAGCCAACCCATTTCGGCCCACCCTTTACCGCCTAATCGTCCATCAATGAGAGGTGACAAGTGTCGCCTCTCGTTGGTCCAAAATGTTTCGTCTCTAAAAATCCGCAAAAATTAGAAATGACATAGCCGTAATTTACCCTACGCGAGTCAGTAAAACATTTCGTCGAAAAACGACTCTAATCGGGTGTTGTGAACAAAAATAAATCGGCCAAGCCACTTTAAAGTCCAAACTTTTCTACGTACGTCCTTACGTACATACTCTGGAAATACGGGGTATAACATTCTTCTTAATACTTCAACCGACTATGAAGATTTTCCTTAGGGTTTCGTTTTTGTGACTGAAGGGAAGTATAATAGTATTTCTGGGCTTTTAGTATAGGTGTAACCTTGGAATACTACAAGGTATTTGGGCCAAGGTATTTGGGAAGAGTAACAATACTTGGAGAATACTTTTCTACCTGGGGGGGTGTGTGTCTCGACTAGAACCACTAGGGAAGGGGAGGGTTTCGCCAGGGCCTTCGCATGGGAGGAGGAGGGTGCTCTTGGGCGAGCTTGAGAGGAGGAGAGGGATTTCAAGACTTGGGAAATGGTTAAGGGATGAAGAAGTCTTCAACTCAAGGGGGGGTATTTATAGGACTTTCAATGGCCAAGATTAAGACAAGTGGTAGGCAAGTGTAGGGTGAAGATTTGGACAAGTGTTGTGTGGGTCCCACTTACTCATCTACCACACAAATATCCTACCAACCATTGACCAAATGTTTAAGGCAAAATAAACACAAAAAACGTGCCAAAGATTTCCCCCACCAACCGTCCACTTGAGGGTGACAAGTGTCGCCCTCTCGTTGGTCCAAAATATTTCATCTCTCGAAAAATCCGTAAAAATTATAAATGTTGCAACCGTAATTTTCCCTTCGCGAGGTTTGGAAAACGTTTCGTCGGAAAATAATTCTTTTCGGGGGTTGTGCACAAAATTTCGTCCCTTGCCTAACTTAAGGCTTAAACTTTTGTACGTACGCCCTCACGTACATACTCTGGAAATACGGGGTATAACAACTCTTGGGACTATTTCACCCGCATAGGTCACGTGGACCCGCATGAGGTATTCCTTGCATAGGCTGTATCCGCCCGCATGGGACTATTTCACCCGCATAAGCCCATAAGGACTCGCATGAGGTATTCCTCGCATCGTGGGTAGCAAAACCACGGAAACAGGTGGTATAACTATCTTGGGGATTTACCCCTCAGATATACTCTTACCCTAGAGAAGGTGGTATAACTATCTTGGGAATTTACCCCTCAGATATACTCTTACCCTATCTTAACCGGCCATCATACATAAAGCAAGCAAGTTAAGAAATCCCCCTAACTTCTTATTCATATACACTCTCATTTTAGTTTAGTTAAGGCACTAACATATCTTTTATGAAAATTCGGGAATTTAACCCAAGTACTACATACTTCTACTCTTTAAAACAAATGACTCTTTTTAGTATAAAACTTCCAAGATACTATTAACCCTAGTATCGAGTCAAAATCACTTTTCAAGACAAGTCACAATACCTTTAGAAATAAAGTTAGGTTTCTAAATCAAGTGACTCATTTTCTTATAAACCTTAGGCAATTGATGCCTTAAAATCAAGTTGCCTTTCATTAAATCAAGTCATTTATCTTTCCATAAAACTAATGTAACCAACTCCCCATAAAGTCGTTATATTCACTTTATACCTTAGTCAAGTACAATTTCCTATCCAAGGGACTTATACGTTTAAAACGGAACAAGTTGTTATACCCCGTATTCTCAGGGTATGTATGCGAGGACGTACGTACGAGAGTACGGCAGAAAAATTGGAAAGGAAGAAAGAGGTGATTCTTCCACGGAAAAAGTTTCCGGTTTTTGTAAGGAAAAATGTTCGTTGAAGGGAATTGGGTTCCCAGATTTGGAATTTGGGCTTCTTAAATTATATTAGAATTTTGAGATTTTATTTTCGGAAATGGTCACGTGGGCCCACGGAGAAATTTCTGATTTGGGCCCGCTTTGTTTTGAGATTTCCGTATTTTGGATATTTTCTAAGACGAAATATTCAGGCGACCGGGGCGACACGTCACCCCACGTGGCACCCTTGCCGAATTTACCTTTGTGCACAACACCCTAGAGTCGTTTTTGACGAAACGCTTGCGTAACTTGCGAAGGAAAATTCCGGCTATGTCGTTTTGTATTTTTGCGGATTTTTCCGAGCGCGAACATTTTGGACCAACGAGGGTGACACGTGTCACCCTCACATGGAAGCAAGTGAAGCGAACTTGGGCGTTTAGGGTGTCGTGGGAAGATATTTTTGGTAGATATTTTGTAGGGTTTTAAGGAGTAGGGACTAGGGGCACTTGGGCATATCTTGGCCTTACACTTGCCTTGCACATGGCTTGATCTTGCCATTGGTTGGCCTTTGGTTTTCCTATAAATACCCCCTAAGCTGAAGACTTCATCCATTCCTAAAATCTTCCAAGTCTTGAGTCCCTCTCCTCCCTTTCGTGTGTTCTCGCCCCAAGCCTTCCCTCCCCTCGAGTGGCCTTGTGGCCGAGCCTCCTCTCCTTGTGGTGCTAGCCGTGGGGTACCCCCCCCCTAGCCTAGTTGTTTCGTATAATACACCCCCCCTCTTGGTAGAAATACTCTCCGAGTATTGTTATAATGCCCAAAATACCTTAGCCTTTACCTTGTTGTATTCCAAAGTTACCTCTATACGTAGAGCCCGGAAATACTACCTTTTGTCCTTTTAGTCTCAAACCGAAACCCTAAGGAAATTTTCATAGTTGGTTGAAGTATTTGAGTAGAAGTTGGTTAGAACTTCAAGGGTTGTTTGGAGCGGATTGTAGCGCATGAGTAGGAGCTAAACCTTGCTCGGGATCGACATTATAACTTGGATAATTTTGGGCTTGTCGAGGTAAATATTCTTGTCCCTTATTGTAATTGGAGATTACATGTAGTAGGAATATATAGTTGAGGTATACTATATATAGAACTGAACATTATTGTGCGGCAATGTCTTTTGACTTAAGCCTGAAGAGTAAAGAAAAGAATCGTATTTACAGATGTAGTATCAGATGAGACTTGTGTAGTATTCTTTGAGTAGAATTGTACACGTCAGGTTAGGCGTGTGAAAACCTGGTCAAGCCGGCCTCGATAGAGGAGGAGATTTCTGTTGTGAGGGAATCTGCCGAATTTTCGTAGAGAAATGGAACCTTGTGTTTTGAAGTTAATAGACGTTTGTGACCTTTTTAGGTGAAAGTACTAAGAGTAGCGTATTCTACTTGAGGAGTGGAAAGGGCTAGCGGTTGTAGTACTTGGAGCATTTTGCTTATTGTCGATACTGCTTGCGAGGTATGTGAACCTCTTCCTATCTGTTTCTAGCATGATATGTGTAACTATGTAAGACGGTGGACGTCTGGTACTAAGTGTATTTGTTTGGTTTAAACATAAAGTGTTATAACGGCTTTATGGGAAGTTGGTTATAATAGCTTTATGTAGGTAAGAAAATGGTTTACTGATGTTAGAAGTTAAGAGACTTAACTTATTTGTTTTAATATGGATGTTGTGTGAAACCTCATTCGTGAGTAATGAGTACTTGGTTTTTAAAGGGATAATGTTTTACTGATTTCGGAAATCCGAATGTGTATCGACAGACCACTGCAGCGTTAATAAAGAAAAATGTATTGAATAATGATGTATCGTATTAAAACCAGTAGAAACCTCCATCTGCATAGAAACTAAGATGAGACAAAATGATATTACATTTTCTAGATGTATCGTATTGAAAAGGAATGTGGGTTGGTCATTCTAATACTACGGGTATCGGGTGACTTTGATAAAAGTAATGGATCTCTTTTAAAGAATTTAACGTACGTAGTACTTTAGGGTTAAAACCCGGACTTTGGCATAAAATGAAGGTACTTTGAGTGATGTGAAACTTGCCTATGCTTGTTGTTGTGAAACTTTCCTATGCTTGTGATGATAGCCTTTGTTGTACAAGTGTTGTATTTCTGTGTTACCGCGTCTCTCGATAGAGGGTCGGTTGACTTGTTGAGAACTTACTTGGACGTGCTGGCAGTGACGGAGAATTCCACGGGTATGTTTCCATTTTGATTACTGTCTTATTGTGGTCACATGGATGTGTCTACACCGAGGTAGAATTCCGGGGGCATGTGGCCATGCGGCAGGGTTGATCACCCAGTATATTGTTATTAATGTCACATGGACGTGTCTACACCGAGGTAGAATTCCGGGGGCATGTGGCCATGGGGCATTGGTATTATTGTTGCATCATGGACATGTCTACACCGATGCAGTCCGGCATGCGCGTGATGCGAACACGATTGATGTTGTGGGCGTGAGACCCGTAGTTATATTTGAGTGATGACTTGAGGCGTGAGTCCCCGATCGACATGATCGCTTATGTTGTGAATCGTAGTTTGGTTATCATACATGTCACCGCTTTATATAGACTAGTATGATTTCATTTACTGATTTTACGCCACATACTTGGTACTGTTATCGACCTCCTTCGGCCGCGTTCACGCCGCGGTAGAGGTACATCGGCCGTGGATCCTCACTCTTAGGATCACGAACAGCGTATTGGAAGCTCCGTTTCTCGAGGCTTATCTTTTGGTATGTGTTTCCTGAGTTGTAGGTTCTTGTACATTCGTGGTATGGCGGGCCCCGCCCGTCATTGTCGTTGTAAATCTTAGAGGTCCGTAGTAATCTTTGTGTAGGCGGGGTTGTAAAGGATTAAACTGCTCAGTTTTATGTATATACCGAGGCAACCGCTTTGGTTGCTTTGTTTATTATTATATCTCTTGTTTCATGACTCATGTTTTATGTTCCACGACTTTCTCTCGATGTATGTATCACTAGGGTGCCCGGTAAGGCACGAACGAGCCCGAACGTCGTTACAAAAGTGGTATCGAGCGATTAATCCTCGGAAAGTGTCTGCACCGTGTCTAGTAGAGTCTTGATTATCGATGTGTTGTGCACCACATCTATAATCGTGAGGTCGCAGACATTTAGGATTAGTTTCCATTCTTCTCATTACGAGATCGTGCCTTAGAGCCATGTTGTAAGTTGGACCCTCCGGCGTATCTCGTTTTTACCGGATATGCCTCCGCAAGGCAACCGAGCCCGAGGCAAGGCAGCCGAGGTGCTAGTGAGATACTGAGGAGTGCGAGGCGCAGCCCGCATGACACGAGGTTGTGCTTCAGACGGCGGGTTTTGTGACGCCGCCAGCCCCAGCAGAGGTTAGCCGCAGCAATGGCTGCTGAGACCGCAGTACCTGAGCCTCCACCCCACACAGGGCGAGGAGATGGGTTACAAGGAGATGACCGATTCTTGGCCGTGGTCGTGGCGATATGAGGATAGGCTGACGCAGCAGCTCAGTTCTGTAGCACCGGTTCACCCCGAGCGTATAGTTTGAGGCTACGGGACTTTACGAGTGGTAGCCGCCAGAGTTTTATGGGTCGAGGCCCGAGGATGATCCGCAGGAGTTCATCCGGCGATTCTGGGTCGCGAGAGTGATCAAGGCTTCGAGACCGAGTCGGTGGTCTTAGGTTCGCATCGGCCGCGTGATACCGCATGATCGGTTTGGTCGTGGGAGTTGTCCGGGAGAGCATGCGCTCCAGCGGATGGGACGAGTTCTCGAGGCATTCCTCACTCACTTCTTGCCTCCGCAGATGAGGGCACGGCCGAGAAGATTTGTGATCTTTGACAGAGAGGCGTCTGATTCGGGAGTACAACGTGGAGTTTGACTCGTTGGCTTGGTATGTCCCCGCTTTAGTGGCAACCATGGAGGATAGAGTGCACCGCTACGTCACCGGATTAGATGATTGCTTGACAGAGGCTTGTTCGAGTGTAGCTCTTCAGCCGGGCATGGACATTGCCCGCATGCAGGCTCATGCACAAGGATGTGAGGTACGGAGAGGTCGACGGAATGACC
Source organism: Przewalskia tangutica (assembly GCA_029844215.1). Taxonomy (NCBI): domain Eukaryota; kingdom Viridiplantae; phylum Streptophyta; class Magnoliopsida; order Solanales; family Solanaceae; genus Przewalskia; species Przewalskia tangutica. The sequence goes on from CM056739.1 coordinate 56,350,699, forward strand.
TGGATCAGCGAAGAGGCCGGGACATCGTGGTCTTTGGCAACTTTCGAGGCGGACCGCCAGAAGCAGACTAGTTTTGCACCCCGCCAAGATGAGTGGTCCTCCACCGTCTTGAGCGGTCGGGGCTCGAGGTTGAGTTTCGAGGAAGTAGGGTGTTGGCGGACGCAATACCCCTACCTCGGTGGTCGATGTGGTAGACCGCATTTCGGGAGTGTCGTGGTGCCAAGGGAGCTTGTTATTTTTGCGGCGCAGGCCATTTTGCGAGGAACCGTCCACCAAGGGTAGCACGGATGTTACGACTCGCCTTGAGATCGATGGTGGTTCATCACCTTCAGTAGCTGTGCGCCCTGCAGGGCAGGACTGTGATTAGAAAAGCGGTAGAGACAGGTATATCCTTAACCCTCTAGAGTTTTGTATGCTTGTTATGATAATGTGTTTAGTGTTATGTTCGTATAGCTTTGTGCTAAAATGTGATTTAGGAACATGGTTAGTTGGAAGGATAAGTATGGAGGCATGGTAAGTGTGAACCTTAGACTATTCCACGATTGAGACCTTAGAGGTAAGGTCGTCTTGTGTAAAAGATTTATTTTATGTTTGACCTTTATCAGAGTGCGTAGTATACGTGGGTTTTATTTGTGTGATAAGTCCATGGGTAGTGTGAGATGGAAGTGGTAGCTTTCATGATGTGATTTAGCAGGATTGTTCCGTGTCGGGAACGAGGGCTTGACGCGAGTGTGGTCGGGTTGAGGGCGTGATACGGGTCAACCCAGTGCCGGATAAGGCGGTCAGTTCAGGTGGTCCCGCCAGTGGTAGGGTCACGCGGATGCTAGGCCCAAGTTTGTATGATCATCGTATGAGTTCGTGGACGCGTTCGACCGAGCGGTTCGTAAAGGCCGGAATGGCCTTAAGGAAGTTTGAGGTTAGTAAGATGACCAAGTTTGAGGTAGTGACTCGCAGATTTTTGGGAGCGGAGTAATGGTGAAGTATGGTACGTCTTCGAGAGTTCAAGTGTTCGAGAAGGGCACGACGAGTAAGGAAGGAAGAGAACGTGTGTTATTTCGTGCTAAGCCGCGAGTTGACAACTTGTTGAGGAACTTCATCGATATCCGTCTTGAGAAGGAACATTCGGGACGAATGTTTCTAAGGAGGGGAGAATGTTATACCCCGTATTCTCAGGGTATGTATGCGAGGACGTACGTACGAGAGCACGACAGAAAAATTGGAAAGGAAGAAAGAGGTGATTCTTCCACGGAAAAAGTTTCCGGTTTTTGTAAGGAAAAATGTTCGTTGAAGGGAATTGGGTTCCCAGATTTGGAATTTGGGCTTCTTAAATTATATTAGAATTTTGAGATTTTATTTTCGGAAATGGTCACGTGGGGCCCACGGGAGAAATTTACGGTTTTGTGGGGCCCGCTTTGTTTTTGAGATTTCCGGGATTTTGGATATTTTCGGAAGACGAAATATTCTGGGCGAATCGGGGGGCGACACGTGTCACCCCCATGTGGCACCCTTGGCCGAATTTACCTTTGTGCACAACACCCGGTTAGAGTCGTTTTTCGACGAAACGTTTTGCGTAACTTGCGAAGGGAAAATTCCGGCTATGTCGTTTTGTATTTTTGCGGATTTTTCCGAGCGGCGGAACATTTTGGACCAACGGGAGGGTGACATGTGTCACCCTCTGTCACGACCCGATTCCGGGCCCGTGACTGGTGCCTTACCCCGGGCACCCTAGTGATACAACATCAGAGTAATCAGCGGAACATAAAACGATACAAGACATATCATGAAATATGAAACAATAATCTGAGAAAAACTTGTCTTTCGGCATATATGTAAATAACAACTTTTTCAACATGAACAGTTTAATCCTTTTTACAAAACCACGCCACAACGATTACTGGACTTAAGAATGATATGACAACAATGGCGATGAGGCCCCGCCAACCCCCTGACTGTAAACACATACTACGACCGAGGACTATACCACTGATAAGCCGCCGGAGGAACGGCGCTTCCCAAACGGCTCGTGACCGAGAGCTAGGATCAACGATCGGTGTACCTCGACTGCGGCGTGAACGCGGCCAAGGAGGTCGATCAACAGTGCAAGTATGTGAAACTAAAAATCTCGTAAATGAAATCATAATAGTCTATAAAGCAGAGACATGTATGATAAGCAAACTACGATTCACAACAAATAGCGATATGTCAAGTCGTGACTCACGCCCAAAGTTATCACAATAAACCGTGCGGGGCAAATGCGAAGGCATAGCCGACTACTAAGACCCACGACTAAAAATACCACAATGCGTATCCCGAGGTCTTTCTAGACCGCACCACGTAATCGGCCGCCACTCGCCCGCAATATCAATGTCGCGTCTATCCTGGAACTCTCGCAGCTCGCATAGGTCACACACGACCCGCATGAGGTATTCCTCGAATCGTGGTCCTGCATCACCGCGAGGTATACCCCGCGTCGGCGCGGCTAACCCTCGGTATCCGCCTGGGCTCCCGCAACCCGCATAGTCTCAAAAGACCGCATAGTCTCAACGGACCGCATAGGAATCCCCGCGTCGGGCTAAACACCGGAATGATCAATCCTGGAGCTACCGCGCTCGCGTAGTCACGAGGACCGCATAGCCGTAAAGACCGCGTCGAGGGTGGCAAGCCCTCGGTATAATAAGTCAAAGGGGGTATGTGATACAATAATAGTACAACGGGCTTAACGCTTAACAACGTAAGCACAACAAGAATGACCCCCTTACATCACGATCACACAAGATACTAACACACGTAGCATCCTAACATTTTCACTTATCACATCAACAAGAAAGTATTTACAAGGCTATCTCAAACCAACACAATCAAGTTATTCACACAAGGTACTTTAAGCTAGCAAGTTCGGGTATCTACCCCTAAAGTACTTCATACATTAAATCTTTTAAAAGATCCGTTGCTTTCACATAAGTCACACAATACCCGTAGTATAAAATAGAGTGACTGTCTTTTTAAATAAACCAAAACACTTACCTTTGTAAAATCAAGTAACAACATTATTTTCCAAACGTCCAAGTTTGCCTAATTTCAAATGTTCACGTTTCTTATTTTAGAAAGGTTTCGCAGTTCATAGTCTTATTCATTTAAGAATATAATTCTCTTTTAAACAATCTGAGAAACATAAGTCTTATATGTGAGTAGGATATTCTTGTTTATAACAATCTTATTACGAAATAGTGATCTAGGAAATATCATTTTGTCTCATCTTAACTTCTATGCGGATGGAAGTTTCTCACGGTTTTAATAATACTTAATTAGTCAAAACATTTTTATTAACGCCGCGATGGTTTGTCGATACACATTCGATTTCAAATCAAGAAACATTCTTAAGCCGTTATACCTAACTTCTCATAAAGCTAGTATAACCTTAAGTTTTTCAAAACCAAGTATTACTTCTTCTTTCAAAATGATTCAAAATCTTTTGAAATACTTCAAGTTCTTTATTAACACATAACAAGCAGCTTATAGTTCAAATCGATTACCTTTTAAAGACCACAAGTATTTTCTTATCAACATAAATTTGTTATAACCAACTTCCCATAAAGCCGTTATAACACTTTATGTTTTAAATCAATCAAATACGTTTAGCACATGTACGTCTCCGCACTACATAGTTCACACATATCATGCTAGAAGAGATAGGAAGAGGTTCACATACCTCGCGACGAGTATCGACTAATAGCAAAACGCTCAAGTACTTCCAACCGCCGGCTACTCCTTAAGCCAAGTAGATCGCGCCACACGTAGTACTTCAACCTATAAGGCCACAAGGCGCATTAACATTTAGATCTCATCGTAGAACATTCTACCAAAATTCGGCAGACCTCCCCGCAACAAATGAAATCTCCTCCTCTATCGAGGCCGCTACCAAGCCAACCGGGGTTATACGTCTAACCCTAACTGTACAATTCTACTCCACTACTACTACACAAGTCTCACCGTAATACAACCTATGTAATTCTGATTCTTCTTTAAATTCGGGCTTAAGTCGCGAAGACATTCTGTAAGTATTATTCAGCTTAAGTCAAAAGACATCCGATAACTACGTTCAGTTCTATATATAGTATACTTCAACTATATATTCTAACAATATGTAATTTCCAATCACAATAGATGGACAAGATAATTACCTCGATAAGCCCATAATTATCCTAGTTTAAATGTCGATCCTGAGCACGGTTTAGCTCTACTCAAGGCGCTCAGGCCAGCTCAAACAACCCTTAGAAGTTCTAACCAACTTCTACTTATGACTTCAACTACGGGTGAAGATTTTCCTTGTGGTTTCGGTTTGTGACTGTGGAAGTATAATAGTATTTCTGGCTTTTCGTATAGGTATAACCTTAGAATACAACAAGGTATCTGGCTAAGGTAATTTGGGCATTATAACAATACTTTTGAGAGTATTTCTACCAAGAGGGTATATTATACGAGAACAACACCACTGTGAGGGGGTGAAGTCTCGGCCACAAGGCCACACAAGGGGGAGGGGCTCTCGGCCAAGGGGGGAGGGACGAGAACAACAACAAGAGAGGGGAGGATTTTAACACTTAGAGATTTGTGGAAAGGATGAAGAATTCATCAAAGGGAGATGGGTATTTATAGGTCAAGGGATGGCCAACCAAAGGCCAAGATTAAACCAAGTGTTAGGCAAGTGTAGGGCTAGGATTTACTACACACAAATATCCTACCAACCCTTGACTTTAGCCAAGGCACAAAAAACGTGCCTTACATAGCCTATTTCGTCCAATTGGACGATTTCAAGCCACCAATTGGAGGGTGCCAAGTGTCGCCCTCCCGTTGGTCCAAAATGTTTCGTCTCTCGGAAAAATCCGCAAAAATACTAAATGACATAGCCGGAAATTCCCCTACGAAAGCTGTGGAAACGTTTCGCCGAAAAATGACTCTAATCGGGTGTTGTGAACAAATTTAATTCGGCCAAGCCACTTTGCCTACTCAAGGCTTTAAACTTTTATACGTACGCCCTCACATACTGGAAATACGGTATAACATTCTCCTCCTTAGAAACATTCGTCCCGAATGTTCCTTCTAAATCTCAAGACAAACGCGCGCCAGTATAGTCTTCACTGCTATACTTACGAAAACAATCCTGCCACACCTGGCCACAGAAACACCCGCGCACATACTTCTATCTAAGTCCACGAGGAAAACACCTCTAATCATCACCACAAAACACTTCTCACCGGGGTCTAAAATATACTTCCTTCGCACCTTCTCTTTACAAAAGAAATGATCACATCTATGCTCGCCATACATGCTCGCTTCTCTCTTTACTCGTCGTAGATACCACTTTGTCACTTTGCCTGAGGCATTAACCTTCTCAGGCAACCCCATAAAGGGTACCACTTTTGTCACTTTGTCGCGAGCCTTGCTCCGACGATCCAACAAATGGTGCACCGGCCGCGATCGGAGGATGTCGTACACTCGAACTCATACCACGTTACGATACGGCCGATTCAAAACTCGAGTTACTATCTCTAACGTGGTCATCATTAATCGGGAACACTGCGGATGGATCTTCGATACTTCCCGAACATCACAATACGAAGACGGACGCATTGCCTCCTACGTCGGACGCAAATGCTAACATATAGGCAACCCGCCTATCCTTCACATGAACTCACAAAGGCCCAAAGCAACTCGCTAAGTTCCCTGTTTTCCAAAACTCGTCGCACCCAAACCGTGGTACCTTCGAAGACCGACCGTCAACTGAACTCTGGCGTCGCCGATTATCCGCGCGATTTCTCGAGCTGCCGGAACTTCTTCTAGGCAAGCTTCACTATCCACATCTGCCGAACAAGCTGAACCAACTGTCGAACCTTGCCAACATCGAACCAATCGGCCGACAACTTACACTTCCGCCTCTACAAGGCTTCATAAGGCGATATCGAACACCAAATGGTAGCTTAAACACTCCTTCAACGGAGACAACAATTCTCGCAACTATCCACGAAATCAAACACCGGCGAGGCGAATGTGATTCTCGAGACTCACTGAGTTCCTATCCTTGCACAGTAAAACTTTTTAGAAAGCGAAAATAGCCACAACTCAGGCTTCATGCGACATAAGGTGAAGGTAGGCACCCTGCAGCCTTTCAACCTTCGGATAACTCAACACAGTAAACGGTCCCGGCCAGAAGAACACGATGGGCTGCCCCATCGCCCGACCATCGGTCGAACGCGTCCACGAACTCGTGACCGTTAACTAAACTTGGGCCTAACACCCTCACAACTCCTAACACAAGGGACCACCACCACCTGACCCCACCACCAAACCTACCGCGGGTTGACTGCAGCGTGGCCTCAACCCGACCCAACGCCGCACAATACTAGCTCCCGATCCGAACAATCTCACTAATCACGTTTGAAAACCTGGCGGTCTTCTTAGCTCAACTACCCCTTCATTCCACACTACTGGGACCTATCCCAACATAACTCACGCACTATGCACTACGATAAGTGGTCAAACATAACACTACACCTTTCGAGATGGCCTCACCTCTAAGGTCTTTACGTAAAAGCTCTAAGGCTCACACGCCTATCCCCCAAAATCTTACTCGGTTCAACAACCATGATCTAATCACGACTAACACAATGCTATCGAACATAGCACTTAAGGTATACTCACCTTATCACATCATGATCTCTGAGGGTTAAAGATATATCTATATCTCTTCGCTTCACTCCCAGTCGTTCTAATCAAACCTGCCCGTGAAGCGCGTAGCTAAGGAAGGTGACGAACTACCCACCGATGCGAAGGAAAAGTCCTCTACTAGGTCACCCGTTCGACCACATGTACGGCGGCGCGGTACAACAAGTACCAACTAAAAAGCGACATTCCCGGGATGGCGTGCACATGTAATGAGCCGGAAGCCACAGAGTTACGACTAACTCCTGCGTACCCGAGCGTCGAACCGTGGAGGACCTCTCTTTGCAGCGGTGGGCGTCATAATCTAATCCATTGGTGAGGTGACTCGCCTAGAAAGTTACCAAAGGACCTTGCTGCTCACGGCCTCTTCTGTCGCCGTTAACCCATCGATCTCTACGTTTTCTCGGCCTGCTGCGCATAAGCCCGTACACAGGCCATGCTCAAGCCTAACTGAGGAATTACTCTTGCACAACCCTCTCTTAGATAGTCATCAAGACCGTGGTACATCGGTATACTCTCGTAGCCAAATCCATAGCTAATGTAATGGTCGTCTTCTTGCAATCTAAATTCCTTTGTTCGATCGTGGGCGAAGGTTCATATATCATGGCGCGATGAGCGCTGCTTGCCGTACTAAACTCTGCTGGGGCTAGTGACGGCGCAGAACTCCCCGAATGAAGCACTACCCTAGTTAATGAATGGGCATGTTCCCTCGCAACCCTCTGAACTCTACTCGCGACTCCGCCGGCGCCTGCCCTCTGGGCGGGTTGCCTCTGCGGAGGCATAGCGGTGAGGGAAAGAAATACGTCGGAGGTCAAATTACAACACGGCTCTAAGGCACGATCTCGAGTGAGAAGAATAGAAACCAATCCTAAATACCCTATAGCCTCACGATTATTGGTGTGGTGCGCGACACACGATAATCAAGACTCTTGGATACGATGCGTAGACCTTTTCAGAGGATTAAGCGCTCGATACCACTTTTGTCACGACCGATTAGGGCGTGGTAGTGCCTTACCGGGCACCCTAGTGATACAACATCGAGTAATCAGTGAACATAAAGCGATACAAGACATATCATGAAATATGAAACAATAATCTGAGAAAAACTTGCCTTTCGGCATATATGTAAATAACAACTTTTCAACATGAGCAGTTTAATCCTTTTTATAAAACCACCTTGCCACAAGACTCTGCACCTCTAGAATGATATGATAACAATGGCGGGACGGGGCCCAAACCACGAATGTAAACATACTACGACGAGGACTATACCACTAATAAGCCTCGAGAAAGCGGAGCTTCCCAAACTGGCTGTGACCACGAGGCTAGGATCAACGGCGGTGTACCTCAACTGCGGCATGAACGCGGCCCCAAGGAGGTCGATTGGCAGTGCAGAGTATGTGAAACTAAAAATCGTAAATGAAATCATAATAGTCTATAAAGCGGGAGACATGTATGATAAGCAAACTACGATTCACAACAAATAGCGATCGTGTCAAGTCGGGGACTCACGCCCAAAGTTATCACAATAAAACCGTGCACGGGCAAGTCGAAGGCATAGCCGACTACTAAGACCAGCGATGCCAAAAATACCCTGGCGTATCCGAGGTCTTTCTAGACCGCACCACGTGATCGAAGGCGGCCGCTCGCCCGCAATATCAATATGCGTCTATCCACGGAACTCTCGCACTCGCGCATAGGTCACACACGGACCCGCGTGAGGTATTCCTCGAATCATGGTCCCCATCTTTGAGGTATACCCGCGTCGGCGGCTAACCCTCGGTATCCGCTGAGGCTCCATGACCCGCGTAGTCTCAAAAGACGCATAGTCTCAGCCGGACCGCGTAGGAATCCCGCGTCGGGCTAAACACCGGAATGATCAATCCGAGCTCCGCGACTCGCGTAGTCACGAGGACCGCGTAGGCCGTATAGACCCGCATCAAGGGTGGCAAGCCCTCGGTATAATAAGTCAAAGGGGTATGTGATACAATAATAATAGTACAACGGGCTTAACGTTTAACAACGTAAGCACAACAAGAATGACCCCCTTACATCACGATCACACAAGATACTAACACACGTAGCATCCTAACATTTTCACTTATCACATCAACAAGAAAGTATTTACAAGGCTATCTCAAACCAACACAATCAAGTTATTCACACAAGGTACTTTAAGCTAGCAAGTTCGTATCTACCCCAAAGTACTTCATACATTAAATCTTTTAAAAGATCCGTTGCTTTCTCATAAGTCACACAATACCGTAGTATAAAATAGAGTATTTGTCTTTTAAATAAACCAAAACACTTACCTTTGTAAAATCAAGTAACAACATTATTTTCCAAGCGTCGAGTTTGCCTAATTTCAAATGTTCACGTTTCTTATTTTAGAAAGGTTTAGCATTCATAGTCTTATTCATTTAAGAATATAATTCTCTTTTAAACAATCAGAAACATAAGTCTTATATGTGAGTAGGATATTCTTGTTTATAACAATCTTATTACAAAGTAGTGATCTAGGAAATATCATTTTGTCTCATCTTAACTTCTATGCGGATGGAAGTTTCTCTTTGTTTTAATAATACTTAATTAGTCAAAACATTTCCTTTTATTAACGCTGCGATGGTTTGTCGATGCATTACGATTTCCGAAATCGAAGAAACATTCTTAAGTAGTTATACCTAACTTCTCATAAAGCTAGTATAACCTTAAGTTTTCAAAAACCAAGTATTACTTCTTCTTTCAAAATGATTCAAAAATATTTTGAAATACTTCAAGTTCTTTATTAACACATAACAAGTCGGTTATAGTTCAAATCGATTACCTTTTAAAGACCAAGTATTTTCTTATCAACGTAAAGTCGTTATAACCAACTTCCCATAAAGCCGTTATAACACTTTATGTTTTAAATCAATCAAATACGTTTAGCACATGTCGTCTACCGTACTACATAGTTCACACATATCATGCTAGAAGAGATAGGAAGAGGTTCACATACCTCGCGGCAGTATCGACTAATAGCAAAGCGCTCAAGTACTTCCAACGTGGCTACTCCTAAGCCCAGTAGATCGCGCCACACGTAGTACTTCAACCTATAAGGCGCTTATTAACATTTAGATCTCATCGTAGAACATTCTACCGAAAATTAAAGACCTCCCCGCACATGGCGCCAAATCTCTCTCTATCGGTAGGCTACCAACGACCGGGGTTATACGTCTAACCCTAGCAGTACAATTCTACTCGGTACTCTTACACAAGTCTCTTATGTCTGACCTATGTAATTACGATTCGATGTCTTCTTTAAATTCGGGCTTAAGTCGCAAGACATTGCCGTAAGTATTATTCGAGCTTAAGTCAAAGACATTGCACTGTCCGACGGTCGGGCGTGGTAGTGCCTTACCCGGCACCTGGTGATACAACATCGTGTCAATGGAACATAAAACAATACAAGACATATTATGAAATATGAAACAATAATGAGAAAAACTTGCCTTTGGCATATATATAAATAACGACTTTTTCCAACATGAGCGTTTTAATCCTTTTTACAAACCACACTTGCAGCGATTACTGAGACCTAAGAAATGATCGACAACAATGGCGGGCGGCCCCGCCATACCACGAATGTAACACCTACAACAACAGGGGACTATACCGATAAGCCTCGGAGAAGCGGAGCTTTCCACACGTGAATCGTGACCACTAGGCGAGGATCGATGGCGGTGTACCTTTACCTGCGGCATGACGCGGCCCAGAGAGGTCGATAACAGTACAAAGTATGTGAAATCGAAAATAAATCAGTAAATGAAATCATAGTAGTCTATACAAAGCGGGAGACATGTATGATAACGAACTCTGATTCACCATAAATAGCGATCGTGTCAAGTCGGGGACTCGCCTCAGTCATCACTCAATTTTTACCAATGGGTCTCACGCCCACAACATCAATCGTGCGTGGAATACCTTCCTCACTGCCAGCGGTTTATGATACCACAAACACCGAGGAATACACATGAACACGGGTCCCTTTGTGTCTAAATAAACGATGCAGGTAAATGCGAAGGCATGGCCGACTACTAACACCAGCGATGCAACAAGGTCATAAAATGTGTCATGATATCTGAACCGTCACATGATAAAAGCCGGTCACTCGCGCGATATCAAATGTGCGCGTCTAGCCACAGAACTCTCGCGACTCGCGTAGGCCAACCTCATAGGCCGCGTGAGGTATAACCCGCATCGGTGCTACTCCCGGCGTAAATCACGGACTCGCGATCGCGTAGCCACAAAGACCGCGTGACCACAAGGGTCGTAAACTAACTGGAACTCCGTGGTTCGCATGGATCCACTGGACCGCATGAGGTATCCTCGAATCATGGTCCCGGACCTTTGAGTCTACCCGCGTCGGAGGCGACAACCTCGGACACAAGTCAAGGTGAGTGGTACAATACCAACATAACGGTGATAGTCAAACAACTTTAAGCGTAGTCGGGAAAACCCGCTTTACACTAAGATCACTGAATCTAACACACGTAGCATCCTAACATGTTTACTTCTCAAATCAACAAGAAAGTATTACAAGGCTATCACAAACCAATACAATAAAGTTATTCACACAAGTGCTTCTACTAACAAGTTGAATTATCTAACCCCAAAGTACTTCACATTAAATCTTTAAAAGATCTGTTTCTTTCACATAAGTCACACTGATACGTAGTATAAAATAGAGTGGTGTCCTTTTAAGAAAACCAAAACTCTTACCTTTGTAAAATCAAGTAACAACATTATTTTCCAAACGTCCAAGTTTGCCTAATTTCAAATGTTCACGTTTCTTTTTTAGAAAGGTTTAGTGGTTCATAGCCTTATTCATTTAAGAATATAATTCTCTTTTAAACAATCGAGAAACATAAGTCTTATGTGAGTAGGATATTCTTGTTTATAACAATCTTATTACTGACCATGATCTAGGAAATATCATTTTGTCTCATCTTAGCTTCATGCGGATGGAAGTTTCTCTTGGTTTTAATAATACTTAATTATTCAAAACATTTCCTTTTAATGTATCTGCGGTGGTTTGTCGATACGTCACGATTTCCAAAATCGATAAAACATTCTTAAGCCGTTATACCTAACTTCCCATAAAGCTAGTGTCACGACCGATCCGGGCAGTGGTGCCTTACCGGGCACCACTAGTGATACAACATCGCAGTAATCGGAACATAAAGCGATCTGAGACATATGAAACAATGATGCGAGAAAAACTTGCCTTTCGGCGTATATAAAAATGACAACTTTTCAACGAACAGTTTAATCCTTTTTACAACCACGCTTGCAGCGATACTCTGGACCTGCGAGCGATATGACAACAGCGGCGGGGCGGGGCCGTCGTACCACGAATGTAAGCTTTCGACAACGGGGACTATACGAATAAGCCTCGGAGAAAGCGGAGCTTCCCAAATGGCGTGACCACGAGGCTAGGATCAACGGCGGTGTACCTCGACTGCGGCATGAGCGCGGCCCAGAAGGTCGATCTGACAGTGCAGTATGTGAAACGAAAATACATCACGTAAATGAAATCATAGCGATCATATAAAGCAGAGACAATGTATGATAACCAAACTACGGTTTACAACCAATGTCGTGTCGAGTTAGGGACTCGCCCTCAGTCATCACTCAGTATAACAATGGGTCTCGGGCCCACATCAATCATGCGTGGAATATCTTCCTCAGCTGCCGTGATGATATAAAAGCACCATGGAACACACATGAACACGAGTCCCACTGTGTCATAATATCTCTGTCACGGGGTAAGTCACGAAGGCATAGCCAGGCTACTAAAAACCCACAGTACCAAAGGTCGTGAAGCGTATCATAAGATCTGTCTAGCCGTCACATGATCAAAGCGGCCACTTGCCCGATGTCGATGTCTGCGTCTAACCACGGAACTCCGCGACTCCGCGTAGGCCAATCTCGTCGGCCCGCGTGAGGTATTCCCGCGTCGGTGCTACTCCCGGCGTCGTCACGAACGCGATCGCGTAGCCGCATGGACCGCGTGCCCGTAAGGCGTCACTAACACGGAACTCGTAGCTCGCGCCAGGCCCGGGACTGCGTAGGTATTCTCGAATCATAGGTCCATCGACGCTGAGTCTACCCGCGTGGACGGCTTAACCGGAATCATCTCGAGGTGAATGCCACAATACTATCATAACGATAGTTAATAAGCACAATCAAGAAACCCGCTACCCATACATCACAAGATACTAACACGTAGCATCCTAACACGTTTACTTATCAAAGCAACAAGAAAGTATTTACAAGGCTATCACGAACCGATACAATAGAGTATTCACACGCGGTACTTTCTACTAACAAGTTCGTTATCTAACCCAAAAGTACTTCACAAATTAAATATTTAAAAGATCTGTTTCTTTCACATAATTCACACAATACCCGTAGTATAAAATAGAGTGACTATCCTTTTAAGAAAACCAAAACTCTTACCTTTGTAAAATCAAGTAACAATTATTTTCCAAGCGTCAAGTTTGCCTAATATCAAATGTTCACGTTTCTTATTTTAGAAAGGTTTAAGTAGTTCATAGTTTTATTCATTTAAGAATATAATTCTCCTTTAAACAATCGAAACATAAGCCTTATATGTGAGTAGGATATCTTGTTTATAACAATCTTATTACTGACCGTGATCTAGGAAATATCATTTTGTCTCATCTTAGCTTACATGCGGATGGAAGTTTCTCTGGTTTTAATAATACTTAATTATTCAAAACATTTCCTTTTATTAGTATGCGATGGTTTGTCGATACACGTTCGATTTAGAAATCGATAAAACATTCTTAAGCGTTATACCTAACTTCCCGTAAAGCTAGTATAACTCTTAAGTTTTCAAAAACCAAATATTACTTCTTCTTTCAAAATGATTCAAAAATCTTTTGAAATACTTCAAGTTCTTTATTAACACATAACAAGCGGTTATAGTTCAAATCGATTTACCTTTTCAAGACCACAAGTACTTTCTTACCAACATAAAGTGTTATAACTTCCCATAAAGCGGTTATAACACTTTATGTTTTAAACAATCAAATCGTTTAGCACGTATGCGTCTGGTACTACATAGTTCACACATATCATGCTAGAAGAGGTAAGAAAGGTTCACATACCTCGCGGCAGTATCGACTAATAGCAAAAGCGCTCAGTACTTCAAACCGTCGGCTACTCCCAGCGATGATCGCGCCATACGTAGTACTTGACTATAAGGCCACTGGCGCTTATTAACATTTAGACCTTATCGCGAGAACATTCTACCGAAAATTGGCGACTCCCCCATGGCAGCGTAAATCTCTCGCTTTAAGTAGGCTGCGAAGCCAACCGAGGGTTACATCTAACGACGGGTACAATTCTACTTCACGAAAAGCTACGAGCCTCTTGTAATACGATCCTATGTAAAAAGCGATTCGATTGATTCTTGGGCTTAAGTCGCAAGACATTGCCGATAACTACGTTGATTCTATATATAGTATACTTGACTATATATTCTAACAACATGTAATTTCCAATTACAATAGGGGACAGATAATTACCTCGATAAGCCCGTAATTATCAGGAGTTTAAAGTCGATCTGGGCAATCGTTTAGCTCGACTCAGCGCTCGACCAGCTCTAAACCACCCCAGAAGTTCTAACCAACCACACAATACTCCGGACTATGGAGATTTTCCTAGGGTTTCGGTTTTGGGGTGCGGGAAGTATAATAGTATAAGCGGGCTTATTTTTGTAAGGTATAACCTTAGAATACTACAAGGTATTTGGCTAAGGTAATTTGGGCATTATAACAATACTTTTGAGAGTATTTCTACACCACAAAGGGGGTATTATCTGAAAACAACTAGGCTAGGGGTGCCTACTAGCAACTACAGGAGGGGGCACTACTCTGGCTAGCACCCCTAGAGGGTGCTCTCGGCCTGAGGAGGCCTCGGCGAACTCAACCTGAGGAGGAGAGGATTTTACACTTAGAAACATTTAGGAATGGATGAAGAATTCATCAAAGGGAGAGGGTATTTATAGCCTGACGAGGCCAACCAATGGCCAAGATTGAGCCAAGTGCTACACAAGTGTAGGGCGAGATTCACCCAGTGCCCACAGACCTACTCGCCCAAAACCCTCACAAATATCTACACAAAATATCTACCACTTGACCCCCGAAGTCGTCAGCGCCCCGCCCGCTGATGAGAGGGTGCCAAGTGCGCCCTCTCGTTGGTCCAAAATGTTCGTCTCTCGGAAAAATCCGCAAAAATAAGAAAAGACATAGCCGAATTTTCCCTCGCAGTTATGTAAAGCGTTTAGTCGAAAACGACTCTAACAGGGTGTTGTGCACAAATGCCATTCGGCGAGCCACTGGCGGGGTGACACGTGTCACCTCATATTGGCCAAAATAAAACATCTTCGAAAATATCCACAATGGCCAAAATCTCGAAAACAAAGTGGGCCCACAAAGTAAATTTCTCCGTGGGCCCAGCGTGACCATTCAGAAAATAAAATTCCATAATTCTCTAATATTCGGAAGTCGAATACCAAATCGGGAATCAATTCCCGTTAACGAACCTTTTCCTTCACAAAACGAAAACTTTTAGTGGAGAAATCATCTTTCTTACTTTCCGATCTTTGCATCGTATTCTCAAATGCGTGCGTCCTCGCATACATACCGGGAACTACGGTATAACATTCTTCCCCTTAGAAACATTGCGTCGAATGTTCCTTCTAAATCTCAAAACATCGTCGCCCGATATAGTCTTCACTTTTAAACTTACGAAACAATCGCCATACACGGCGCGGAAAATACTTGCGCAACATACTTATATCCAAGTCTCGAGGAAATACCTCTAACATCACCACTTTTGTCACTTTGTCGCGAGCCTTGCTCCAACGACCCGACAAATGGTGCCGGCTGCGTCGATCACTGAAGGTATCGTGCTCGAATTCTTACCACGTTTACGTCGCTTTAGTATCAAGCTAAATCACGCTGTCGGGGTGGTACTTTGAAGACCGACCGTCGGCACGAACTCTGGCGTCGTCGCCGATTATCCATACGATTCCTCGAGCTGCGGAACTTCTTCTAGACAAGCTTCACTATCCACGATCTGCTGGAACAAGCTGAACGACTATCTGAACCACGCGGCATCAGACGATCGGCCGTGACTTACACCGCCCTGCAAATCTCCATGGCGACATCAGAACGAAATGGTAGCTCAAGCGCTCCTCCACGGAGACAACAATCCTCAACTACCGCGAAATCCGCGCTTGGCGAGGCGAATGCGGTCGAGACTACTTTGAGTTCTTAACCTGCTGGTAGGACTTTCAGAAACAAAAACAGCGTAACACGGGCTCCACATGCGTCATAAGGTGAAGGTAGGCACCGTGCAGCCTTACAACCTTTACGATAAATCAACAACGCCAGTGAGCGGTCGACCGAAGAACACGATGGGTTGCCCCGTCGGCCCGACCGGTCGAGCGCGTCGAACTCGTCGTTGGTTAACTAAACTTGGGCCTAACACCCTCGTGGCCCTACCACAAGGCGGGACCACCCCCAACCGACCCGTACCAAACTGCGCGGGTCGACCCGCGCGTAGCCTCGGCCAGGCGAAGCGCGAAATACCACCTCCCGAAGGAACGATCTTACTAAACACGTTACGAAAACCTGCGGTCTTCTTAGCTCGACTACCTCTTTCATTTCATACTACTTGGGACTTATCCCAAACCACGACTCGCGTGCACCATGCACTCCTATAAAGGTCAAACATAAACATACGTCTCTGCAGAGATGGCCTTACCTCTAAGGTCTTTGCGTATAAAGCTCTAAGGCTCACACTTTCTCTATCCTCCAAATCTTACTCGGTTAACCGCGTGATTTCTAATCACAACTAACACCTTTGCTATCGAACATAGCACTTAAGGTATACTCGCGCCGAAAGTTACGAAGGACCTTCTGCTCTGGCCCTCTTACGCTGTCGCTTGGTTAACGCGTCGATCTCTCGTTTCTCGACTGCTGCGCATAAGCCGTACGAGCCATGCTCGAGCCCAGTGAAGAATTACTCTTGCATGACCACTTTCTTAGGTAGTCAAGACTCGCGATACATCGGTATACTCTGCAGTAGCCAAATCCGCTGGCTAATGTGAGGTTGCCTCTTTGCAATCTATATTCGGTTCGATCGTGGGCCCGAAGGTTCACATATCATGGCGCGATGAGCTGCCGTCGCCGTGCTTAAACTCTGCTGGGGCTAGTGGCGTCGCGAAATCCCGAATGAAGCACTACCTAGGTAATGATTTGGGCTGTGCCCTCGTGACCCTACGTACTCACTCGCGGTTCCTCATTTGCCTTGCCCTCGCAGGCGGGTTGCCTACTGCGGAGGCATAGCGGTAAGGAAAGAAATACGTTAGAGGTCGACTTACAACACGACTCTAAGGCCGCGATCTCGAGTGAGAAGAATGAAACCAATCCTAAATATCCTATAGCCTCACGATTATTGGCGTGGTGCACAACACCAGATAATCAAGACTCTCTTGAATCTGATGCGTAGACACTTTCAGAGATTAAGCGCTCGATACCACTTTTGTCACGACCGATCCGGGCGTGGTAGTGCCTTACCGGGCACCACTAGTGATCTGACATCAGTGTCAGCGGAACATAAAAGCGATACTGAACATATGAAACAATGATACGAGAAAAACTTGCCTTTGGCGTATATAAAAATGACAACTTTTTCAACGTGAGCAGTTTAATCCTTTTACAACCACCTTACAGCGATTACTACAGACCTACGAAAGATATGACAACAACGGCGGGGCGGGGCCGTCGTACCACGAATGTGGCACGACAACGAGGGGACTATACGAATAAGCCTCGAGAAGCGGAGCTTCCCAAATAAAGCGTGACCACGAGAGCTAGGATCAGCGGCGGTGTACCTCGACTGCGGCGTGACGCGGCCCGAAGGAGTCGATCTACAGTCACGAGTATGTGAAATGGCGAAAATACATCAGTAAATGAAATCATAGCGATCATATAAAGCAAAGACAATGTATGATAACGAACTACAGATTTACAATGCGTCGTGTCGAGTTAGGGACTCGCGCCTCAGTCGTCACTCGAGTATAACAATGGGTCTCGGGCCTGACATCAATCATGCGTGGAATACCTTCGCCGGCTGGCGATCATGATATAAAAGCACCGTGGAACACGCATGAACACGAGTCCGCTGTGTCATAATATCTGCATGCGGGGTAAGTGCGAAGGCATAGCGGAGCTACTAAAAACCCACAGTACCAACAAGGTCATGAAGCGTATCATAAGATCTGTCTAGGCGATCACGTGATCAAAGGCGGCCAGCTTGCCCGCGATATCGATGTGCGCGTCTAACCACAGAACTCCGCGACTCCGCGTAGGCCAATCTCGTCGGCCCGCGTGGTATTCCCAGCATCGGTGGCTACTCCGGCGTCGTCACGACCGCGATCCGCGTAGGCCACGTGGACGCGTGCCCGTAAGGGCGTCGCTAACACGGAACTCTCGTAGCTCGCATAGGCCGGGACTGCGTGAGGTATTCTCGAATCATAGGTCCATCGACGCTGAGTCTACCCGCGTCGGAGGCGACAACCGGAATCATCTCGAGGTGAATGCCACAATACTATCATAACGGTGATGGTTAATAAGCGCAATCAAGAAACCCGCTTTACCGTACGTCACGAATACTAACACCGTAGCATCCTAACACGTTTACTTATCAAAGCAACAAGAAAGTATTTACAAGGCTATCACGAACCAATACAATAGAGTATTCACACAGTACTTTTCTACTAACAAGTTCGTATCTAACCCCAAAGTACTTCTACATTAAATCTTTAAAAGATCTGTTTCTTTCACATAATTCACCTGATACGTAGTATAAAATAGGTGACTATCCTTTTAAGAAAACCAAAACTCTTACCTTTGTAAAATCAAGTAACAACATTATTTTCCAAGCGTCGAGTTTGCCTAATATCAAATGTTCACGTTTCTTATTTTAGAAAGGTTTAAGTGGTTCATAGTTTTATTCATTTAAGAATATAATTCTCCTTTAAACAATCTGAGAAACATAAGCCTTATATGTGAGTAGGATATCTTGTTTATAACAATCTTATTCAATGACCATGATCTAGGAAATATCATTTTGTCTCATCTTAGCTTACATGCGGATGGAAGTTTCTCTTGGTTTTAATAATACTTAATTATTCAAAACATTTCCTTTTAATGTATTTGCGGTGGTTTGTCGATACATTACGATTTCAAATCGATAAAACATTCTTAAGCGGTTATACCTAACTTCCCGTAAAGCTAGTATAACTCTTAAGTTTTCAAAAACCAAATATTACTTCTTCTTTCGAAATGATTCAAAAATCTTTTGAAATACTTCAAGTTCTTTATTAACACATAACAAGCGATTATAGTTCAAATCGATTACCTTTTCAAGACCGCAAGTACTTTCTTACCAACATAAAGTGTTATAACCAACTTCCCATAAAGCCGTTATAACACTTTATGTTTTAAACAATCAAATCGTTTAGCACGTATCGTCTACCGTACTACATAGTTCACACATATCGTGCTAGAAGAGGTAGGAAAGGTTCGCATACCTCGCGACAGTATCGACTAATAGCAAAAGCGCTCGAGTACTTCAAGCCGTCGGCTACTCCTTGTGATGGTCGCGCCATCGTAGTACTTGACTATAAGGCCACGCGCATTAACATTTAGACCTTATCGCGAGAACATTCTACCAAAAATTCGGCCTCCCACGCGGCGTAAATCTCCTCGCTGCGAGGCGGCTACGAAGCCAACGGGGTTACACATCTAACGAGCAGTGCAATTCTACTTCCGCGAAAAGCTACGAAACTCTGTAATACGATCTATGTAAAAACGATTCGATTCGATTCTTGGGCTTAAGTCGCGAGACATTGCCGATAACTACGTTGATTCTATATATAGTATACTTGACTATATATTCTAACAGCATGTAATTTCCGATTCTGATAGGGGACAAGATAATTACCTCGATAAGCCCGTAATTATCAGAGTTTAAAGTCGATCTGGGCAATCGTTTAGCTCGACTCAGGCGCTCGACCAGCTCTAAACCACCCTTAGAAGTTCTAACCAACCACACACAATACTCCCGGACTATGGAGATTTTCTAGGGTTTCGGTTTTGGGGTGGGAAGTATAATAGTATAAGCGGGCTTATTTTTGTAAAGGTATAACCTTAGAATACTACAAGGTATTTGGCTAAGGTAATTTGGGCATTATAACAATACTTTTGAGAGTATTTCTACACCCTGAGGGTATTATCTGAAAACAACTAGGCTAGGGGTACCCAGCTGCAACTCTAGGAGGGGGCCTACTCTGGCTAGCACCCACAGAGGGGTGCTCTCGGCCTGAGGGAGGCCGCTTGGCGAACTCACCTGAGGGAGGAGGGATTTACACTTAGAAACATTTAGGAATGGATGAAGAATTCGTCAAAGGGAGAGAGGTATTTATAGCCTGAGCGAGGCCAACCAATGGCGAGATTGAGCCAAGTGCTACACAAGTGTAGGGCAAGATTCACCCAAGTGCCCTGGACCTACTCGCAAAACCCTGCAAATATCTGCAAAAATATCTACCACTTGACCCCCAAAGTCGTCCAGCCGCGCCCGCTGATGAGAGGGTGCCAAGTCTGCCCTCTCGTTGGTCCAAAATGTTAGTCTCTCGGAAAAATCCATAAAAATAAGAAAAAGACATAGCGGAATTTTCCTCGCAAGTTATGTAAAGCGTTTAGTCGAACGACTCTAGCAGGGTGTTGTGCACAAATGCCGTTCGGCGAAGCCACTGGCGGGGTGACACGTGTCACCTCGTATTGGCCCAAAATAAAACATCTTAGAAAATATCCACAATGGCCAAAATCTAGAAACAAAGTGGGCCCTTAGCAGTAAATTTCTCCAGTGGGCCCAGTGACCATTTAAAATAAAATTCCATAATTCTCTAATATTCCGGGAAGTCAGAATACCAAATCTGGGAATCAATTCCCGTTAACGAACCTTTTCCTTAAAAGCGAAAACTTTTAGTGGAGAAATCATCTTTCTTCCTTTCCAATCTTTGCATGCGTATTCTAAATGCACGTCGTCCTGCATACATACCGGGAACTACGAGGTATAACTAAGTATAACTCTTAAGTTTTCAAAAGAAACCAAGTATCACTCTTTCAAAAGCGATTTAGAAATCTTTTGAAATACTTGAGTTCTTTATTATCACACATCAAGTCGATTATAAACAAATCATTTACCTTTTAAAAACCACTGAAAGTATTTTGGACCTCGTAAAGTTATAACCAACTTCCCATAAAGCCGTTATAACACTTTATGTTTCAAATAATCAAATACATTTAACACGTATGCGTCTCACGTACTACATAGTTCACACATATCATGCTAGAAGAGATAGGGAGAGGTTCACGTACCTCGCGGCAGTATCGACTAATAGCAAAGCGCTCCAAGTACTTCCAATGATCGGCTCTCCTTAAGCCAAGTAGATCGCGCCACGCGTAGTACTTGACTATAAGGCCACAAGGCGCTTATTAACATTTAGACCTTATCGCGAGAACATTCTATCGAAAATTAGCGCCATGCAGCAGCGTAAATCTCCTCGCTAACGAGTGGCTACGAAGCCAACCGGGGGTTACCATCTAACGAGCGGGTACAATTCTACTCACGAAAAAGCTACACAAGCCTCATAATACATCCTATGTAAAAGCATTCGATTCGGTTCTTGACTTAAGTCGAAAGACATTGCCACAAGCTATGTTGATTATATACATAGTATACTTGACTATATATTCCTGACATGTAATATCCAATTACAATAGGGGACAAGATAATTACCTCGATAAGCCCATAATTATCCGAGTTTAATGTAAGCTCACGAGCAAGGTTTAGCTCGACTCGGGCGCTCCAACCGCGCCAAACCACCCAGAAGTTCTAACAACCTGCATAACACTCCGACTAACTATGGAGATTTTCCTGAGGTTTTGGTTTTGTAGTGGAAAGTATAATAGTATTCCGGGCTTTTCGTATAGGTATAACCTTAGAATACTACAAGGTATCTGACTAAGGTAATTTGGGCATTATAACAATACTTTTGAGAGTATTTCTACACCTGAGGGGTATTATCACGAAAGCAACTAGGCTAGAGGTACACTCTCGGCTAGCACCCACAGAGGGGGTGCTCTCGGCCACAAGGGAGGGGCGAGAACCATAAGGAAGGAGGAGGATTACAACACTTAGGAAATATTTAGGATGAAGAAGTTCATCAAAGGAGAGGGTATTTATAGCCTGACCAAGGCGACGATGGCGAGATCTAGCCAAGTGTATAGCAAGTGTAAGGCCAAGATCTAGCCAAGTGCCCACAGACCTACTCGCCCAAACCCTGCGAATATCTACACAAAAATATCTACCACTTGGCCTGAAAGTCGTCAAGTGCCCGCCTTGCCACTTTGATGAGGGTGCCAAGTGCGCCCTCTCGTTGGTCAAAATATTCCGTCTCTCGGAAAAATCCATAAAAATAAGAAAAGACATAGCGAATTTTCCTGCAAGTTATGTAAAGCGTTTAGTCGAAAAATGACTCTAGCAGGGTGTTGTGCACAAATGCCATTCGGCCAAGCCACCTAGGCGGGGTGACACGTGTCACCCTCGCATTGGCCCCAAATAAAACATCTTAGAAAATATCCACAATGGCCAAAATCTGAAAACAAAGTGGGCCCCACAAAGCGTAAATTTCTCCGTGGGCCCAGTGACCATTTCCAAAAATAAAATTCCATAATTCTCTAATCTTCCGGAAGTCAGAATACCAAATCTGGGAATCAATTCCCGTTAACGAACCTTTTTCCTTCACAAAAACCGGAAACTTTTAGTGGAAAAATCACCTCTTTCTTACTTTCCAATCTTTGCACGTATTCTCAAATGCGTCGTCGCATACATACCGGGAACTACGGGGTATAACATTCTTGATAACTACGTTGAGTTCTATATATAGTATACTTGACTATATATTCTAACAATATGTAATTTCGATCACAATAGAGGACAAGATAATTACCTCGATAAGCCCGTAATTATCCTAGTTTAAATGTCGATCCTGAGCAAGGTTTAGCTCTACTCAGTGCGCTCAGGCCGCTCCAAACAACCCAGAAGTTCTAACCAACTTCTACTTATGACTTCAACTACGGTGTGATTTTCCTTAGGGTTTGGTTTTGTGGTAGTGAGTATAATAGTATTTACGGGCTTTTCGTATAGGTATAACCTTAGAATACAACAAGGTATCGGCTAAGGTAATTTGGGCATTATAACAATACTTTTGAGAGTATTTCTACCAAGAGGGGTATATTATCACGAGAACAACACCACTAGGAGGGGTGAAGTCTGACACGAGGCCAGCGCGAGGGAGGGCTCTCGGCGAGGAGGGGCGAGAACAACAACAAGAGAGGAGGATTTTAACACTTAGAGATTTGTGGAAAGGATGAAGAATTCATCAAAGGGAGAGGGTATTTATAGGTCGAGGATGGCCAACCAAAGGCCAAGATTAAACCAAGTGTTAGGCAAGTGTAGGGCTAGGATTTACTACGTAAATATCCTACCAACCCTTGACTTTAGCCAAGGCACAAGCGTGCCTTACATGGCCTATTTCGTCAATTGGGCGATTTCAAACCACCGATTGGAGGTGCCAAGTGTAAGCCCTCCCGTTGGTCCAAAATGTTCGTCTCTCGGAAAAATCCATAAAATACTAAATGACATAGCCGGAAATTCCCCTACGAAAGCTGTGGAAACGTTTCGCCGAAAAATGACTCTAATCGGGTGTTGTGAACAAATTTAATTCGGCCAAGCCACTTTGCCTACTCAAGGCTTTAAACTTTTATACGTACGCCCTCACGTACATACTCTGGAAATACGGGGTATAACACCCTCACATTGGAAGCAAGTGGGGGCGGTAACTTGGACGTTTAGGGTGTCAAGTGGGAAGATATTTTTGGTAGATATTTTGTGAGGGTTTTAAGGAGTAGGGACTAGGGGGCACTTGGGCATATCTTGGCCTTACACTTGCCTTGCACATGGCTTGATCTTGGCCATTGGTTGGCCTTTGGTTTTCCTATAAATACCCCCCTAAGCTTGAAGACTTCATCCATTCCTAAAATCTTCCAAGTCTTGAGTCCCTCTCCCTCCCTTTGAGTGTGTTCTCGTCCTAAGCCTTCCCCTCCCCGAGTGGCACTTGTGGCGAGCCTCCCTCACCCTGTGGTGCTAGCAGTAGGGTACCCCACAGCCTGGTTGTTTCGTATAATACACCCCCTCTTGGTGAAATACTCTCAAGTATTGTTATAATGCCAAATACCTTAGCCTTTACCTTGTTGTATTCCAAAGTTACCTCTATCGTAGAGCAGGAAATACTACCTTTTGTCCTTTTAGTCTCAAACCAGAAACCCTAAGAAATCTTCATAGTTGGTTGAAGTATTTGAGTAGAAGTTAGTTAGAACTTAAGGGTTGTTTGGAGGCGGATTGTAGCGCCTGAGTAGGAGCTAAACCTTGCTCGGGATCGACATTATAACTTGGATAATTTTGGGCTTGTCGAGGTAAATATTCTTGTCCACTTATTTTAATTGGAGATTAAATGTATTAGGAATATATATTTTAGGTATACTATATATAGAAATGAACATTATTGTGCGGCAATGTCTTATGACATAAGCCTGAATGTAAAGAAAAGAACTGAACTGTATTTACATAGGACTGTATTGCAGTAGACTTGTGTAGTATTCTTGAGTAGAATTGTACACGTCCGGTTAGGCGTGTGAAACCCCACTGGTTGGCTTGGTGGCGACCTCGATAGAGGAGGAGATTTACTGTTTGCGGGAAGTCTTCTTGAATTTTCTGTAGAAATGGAACCTTGTGTTTTGAAGTTAATAGGCGTTTGTGACCTTTTTAGGTGAAAGTACTAAGAGTAGCGTATTCTACTTGAGGAGTGGAAAGGGCTAGCAAGGTTGTAGTACTTGGAGCATTTTGCTTATTGTCGATACTCGCGAGGTATGTGAACCTCTTCTATCTGTTCTAGCATGATATGTGTGTAACTATGTAGTGCGGTGGGCGTCACGGTACTAAGTGTATTTGTTTGGTTTTAAACATAAAGTGTTATAACGGCTTTATGGGAAGTTGGTTATAATAGCTTTATGTAGGTAAGAAAATGGTTTCTTGATGTTAGAAGTTAAGAGACTTAACTTATTTGTTTTAATATGGATGTTGTGTGAAACCTCGTTCGTGAGTAATGAGTACTTGGTTTTTAAAGGGATAATGTTTCTTGATTTGAAATCGAATGTGTATCGACAGACCACTGCAGCGTTAATAAAGAAAAATGTATTGAATAATGATGTATCGTATTAAAACCAGTAGAAACCTCCATCTGCATAGAAACTAAGATGAGACAAAATGATATTACATTTTCTAGATCATGGCATTGTAATAAGAATGTTGTAAACAAGAATAACCTACTCTCGCGTGAGACATGTATTACTCGATTGTTCTAAAAGGAATCAAGTGATTAAGTTTATGAACTATGAAACCATTTGAAAATGAGAAGCTTGAGTAATTGAAACTAGGCAAAGCTGGAACATAGGAAAGAATGTTGTTACTTGATTTTGAAAAGGAATGTGGGTTGGTCATTCTAATACTACGGTGTCGGGTGACTTTGATAAAAGTAATGGATCTCTTTTAAAGAATTTAACGTACGTAGTACTTTAGGGTTAAAACCCGGACTTTGGCATAAAATGAAGGTACTTTGAGTGATGTGAAACTTGCCTATGCTTGTTGTTGTGAAACTTTCCTATGCTTGTGATGATAGTCTTTGTTGTACAAGTGTTGTATTTACGTGTTCAGCGTCTCGATAGAGGCGGTTGACTTATTGAGAACTTACTTGGGCGTCTTTGGCGGTGGCGGAGAATTCCACGGGTATGTTTCCATTTTGATTCTTGTCTTATTGTGGTCACGTGGATGTGTACCTGCAGAGGTAAATTGGGGCATGTGGCCGTGCGGCGGGGTTGATCACCATATATTGTTATTAATGTCACATGGGCGTGTCTACAGAGGTAGAATTCGGGGCATGTGGCCATGGGGCATTGGTATTATTGTTGCATCATGGACATGTCTACACCGTCTGAGTCGGGGCATGCGGCCGTGATGCGAACACGATTGATGTTGTGGGCGTGAGACCCGTAGTTATATTTGGTGATGACTTGAGGCGTGAGTCACATTTGGACATATTGCTTTTATGTTGTGAGCGTAGTTTGGTTATCATACATGTCTCTGCTTTATATAGACTAGTATGATTTCATTTCTGATATTTCTGATTTCACGTACTTGGTACTGTTATGCTTGACCTCGCCCGAGTGCGTTCATCTGCGCGGTAAGTACATCGGTCGTGGATCCTCGCTCTTAGGATCACGATTCGTATTGGGAAGCTCCGTTTCTCGGAGGCTTATCTTTTGGTATGTGTTTCCACTGAGTTGTAGGTTCTTGTACATTGGGGTATGGCGGGCCACTGTCAGGTCATTGTCGTTGTAAATCTTAGAAGTGCATGTAATGCTATTGTGGCGGGGTTGTAAAGTTAAAGCTGTTCGGAGTTTTATGTATATCTTGAGGGCAACCGTTTTGGTTGCTTTGTTTATTATTATATCTCTTGTTTCATGACTCATGTTTTATGTTCATTGACTTTCTGATGTATGTATCACTAGGGTGCAGGGTAAGGCACGATGCGAGCCGGGCAGTCGTTACAAAGTATCCACATCTTTAAAACTCTTGAGTCCCATAACTTTAATAAAACTTAAGACATCCTTAATACTTTCAAAGAAGTGAGTTAATCTCTAACTACTTTGACTTGGCTATTCATAAAACTAGTAAAGGATATCAAAGTCTTGTAAGTCTCTAGTACTACATCGTGTAACTAGTCATGCTTTCGAAAGATAGGAAAAGTTCTACATACCTCGTCGGGTCAAACCACTTGCCAAGTACAATATCCACGCGTAGTATGTCAACCTATAATATCCAAAATCGTCTATTAGCAGCGTTACTTGAAGCGTAGAATATTATAAGTGTCAAGTCGCTAAATTCTACGGAAAATCGGACAGCACCTCCTTTGTTTTTACTTACTTTGCCACCTTTTTCAAGGCCGAATACAATAACCAAACACACCACATTTAAGGCCCAATCAATGAAATCAACAATAGGGGATTACGCCTACTAGGCGTGTAAAATTCCATGTGATAGATATCAAACTAATACAACTACTAGTCCAATTTTCGGCCATATTGAGTACAACAATACCAATTCTTATCAATTTCCATTTCAATCCAAATTGTTAGCATAGCGTGACATTAAGTGCGATTGATTATACTACTATAATCTTGAGTAAGTAACGTCACGGCGATTCTAGTAAGCGACCAATTGTAATCGACTTCACATGGCTTACATTGCATTTGGATTTTTAAGGCTACAAGCAATCCATAATACTTATAAACTTCAACACCTATAGTTCATGCTAGCAACAAGTAAAGCTAACAACAATATAAACAATCTTGTAACACTTTTTATGAGACAAGATTATACCTCAACGAATCTTAATCCAACTCCAAATCCGAAGTCGCTCCTTAGCAACTTAGAGCCTCTTCAAGACACTTCAATCCGCTACTTGAGACCCAAAGAACAACACCAACAAATTTCCTTCAAACTTCCAAACAAAACCTAGAAAGACAACTAGGTTTTCGCTGCTGACTAACCCAAAACTATCTTTTTCAGAGATTTTTCTATTGAGATATGCTTCTGATACACTTAGAACCTTGGTTTAAAGTGTGGAGCTTAAGAACAAGAAATAAATTTTTTCTCTTTTCAAATGTCTTGAACCGAGCAAAGCTTGGAGTTCTTCAAATTTTTGTGAAAATTTTCTAAGTGTTGGACTAACTCTTGCTACTAGTAGTATTATATAGTCTGATGGAGGTCGAATCTGCAACGAATGGGTGGTTTGGATGAGCTCTTATCAAATATCAAGCCTTGTGGGTCCTTTGACTTAGTCAAGAATCTCAAGCTTACTACTTGCAAGACTTAATCATCCAAGACTATGGTCAATGCCCATTTTGGCCATGAAATTTTCGTCCAAGGCAAAAACAAGGGGGTGACACGTGTCGCCCTCCCATTCGTCACAATATTACGTTTTCCGACAAATTCATAATTCCGATAAATTTTTACAAGTCTCAAATCTTAACATATGAAATTCTCACGTACGTTCTTAAAACATGTCCTGTAAATACGGGGTGTAACAGTATTGTAAGGATATCTCAATAGAAAGATCCCGGAAAAATGGCGTTTTCGTATTAGTCGCAAGGCGGAAACTTAAGGAGTTCTTCAACTTTGAAGTTGGAACTTGAAGATGAGTTCTTCATAGGCTTCTAAGGAGTGCTTGGAGCGGATTGGAACATAAGGAAAGGAGCTAAGAATTGCTAAGGAGCGACTTTGAATCTTGGAAAGATTAAGGGCTTGTAAAGGTATAATTATTGTCGTTTTAGTAATTAAGATTACTTATTGTTGTAGCTATAGATATTAGCAAGCATGAGGTATTTAGTATGAAGTTTGATAAGTGTATTGATTGTTGGAACCCTAATCCGAAAACTAGTATGTTAGCCCTTAAGATTTTAATTCAAGTTGGTTACTAGTTAAGTTGTCATATGTTATATAAAGAAGGAAATTGTAGTTGTTGAAGTTGTTTTGACTATATAACATGTTGACCCAGAACTTGGATTGGAAAAGAATTGGAAGACTTTTGTTGTAGAACCTTTTAGCGAGAATGGCATGGAAATTATGGAACTAGTTTAGTATTAATTGTGGGGCGGAATTTTACGTGTTGTAAGGCGTGTAATCCCGCTGTATTTGCTGAATTGAATTGAGCCTTAAATGTGGCATTTGGTTATTGAATTCGGCCTTGAAAAAGGTGGCAAAGTATGTAGAAACAAAGGAAGTGCTGCCCGATTTTCCGTAGAATTTAGTGACCTTGTACTTAGAATATTCTACGTTCGGAGCTAGAGGTTAATGGACGTATTATGGCCATTATAGGTTGAAGTACTAAGAATAGCGTATTCTACTTGAAGGATGGAATAGCTATCAAGGTTGAAGTAATTCAGAGCATTTTGCTATTTGTCGATGTCGTCGCGGTATGTGAACCTACATCGCGACCGATCGGGCAAGTGGGTGCCTTAC
Organism: Przewalskia tangutica; assembly: GCA_029844215.1. Taxonomy (NCBI): domain Eukaryota; kingdom Viridiplantae; phylum Streptophyta; class Magnoliopsida; order Solanales; family Solanaceae; genus Przewalskia; species Przewalskia tangutica. The sequence continues at coordinate 56,379,760 of CM056739.1, forward strand.
CGGGCACCTAGTGATACAACATCGAGAGAAAATCAGCGGAAATAAAAACTTAACCATGAAACAGAGATATGATAATAAAGCAGGCCAACGAAGCGGTTACCTTAGCATATAAATAACTAAAAACTTGAACATTTAAATACTTTTACAAACCACACTTGCGATTACTACAGGACCTCTAGAATGTAACCATAACTATGAAGGGACGGGGCCGCCATACCCACGAATGTACAGTAACTACACGGCGAGGACTATACCAAAGATAAGCCTCGAGAAAGCGGAGCTTCCCAAAATCTTTGAGCTGTGATCCTATGGCGAGGATCCTGGCCGATGTACCTCTACTGCGGCATGAGCGCGGCCGAAGGAAGTCGATCTGGCGGTACAGTATGTGGCGAAAATCGTAAATGAAATCATAGTAGTCTATATAAAGCAGGAGACATATATGATAACCAAACTCTGATGAATAATATGTGATCCGCGTCAGTCGAGGACTCGCGCCCTCAAGTCATCACTCGAATATAGCTATGGGTCTCGCCCATGACATCAATCATGCGTGGAATACATTCCTCACTGGCGATCTATGATATAATAACACGAAGTACATGAACACGAGTCCCACGTGCCGCAAAAACCGTGCGGGGCAAATCACGAAGGCTAACTACCGGATACAAAGCGCGTCATCAACTAAGCGGGCAAGTCTGAAAGTCAACTACCGGACACCAAAGCCGTACCAACGATACTATACAACGAACCCACGAAGGCGTCACGGGCAAGTCACGAAAGCCAACTACGGATACCAAAGCCGTGTCCGCGTGGTGGCCGGGGCAAGTCTGATGGTGACTACGGATGCGAGCGTATCCACGAGACCGCCACGAAGGCGTCACGGGCAAGTCTGAAAGCTTGACTACGGATACCAAAGCGTGTCACGTGGTGGCCGGGGCAATCTGAGGGCTAACTACGGATACCAAGGCGTATCACGAGACCGCCACTAAAGCGAGCGGGGCAAGTCACGAAGGCTAACTGCACGTAGGCCGAATCAGCCACGAGGCGGGGCAAGTCACAGCCAACCACGGATACCAAGGCGAATCGGTAAAACCTCATGGAGAGCTATTCCGTGGAATAATGCTATAAGCGAGGCGCGCAGTGGAATCCTCCGTCACGGTAGAATGCGTCAGTAAGATCATAACAAATCAGTGACCCTCAGTGAGACGCGGTGGTATAGAAATACAATACTAGCACGACAAGGCTATCACACGCAAACATAGGCAAGTTACACACAACTCAAGGTACTTTCATTTTATGTCAAAAATACGGGTTTCAAACCCAAAAAATAATACCTACTTTCATTCTTTCAAAAAGACCTCTTTTTACGTAAAAGATACTAATACTCGTAGTATCAAAAACACATTTCCTTTTCAAACCAAATTACTTTACTTTCGTAAAAACCTTTACATGACTTTTAAAATCAAGTACTCTATACTTTTTAAACCAAGTGCCTTTCTTTTAAAACAACATCAAGTATACTCTTTAAAACTCAAATAATTACTCTTTTCAAAACAAGTAACCTATACTTAAATCAAGTTACCATTTTAAAACCAATGATAAAACCATTCTTTTGTTTTCCTAAAGTCGTTATAACTAACTTCCCATAAAGCTGTTATAACACTTTATGTTTTAAACAATTTAAGACAAAACCATGTCTTTCTTTTAAACCAAAAACTCTTGATTCCTCGAGTCTCTTTTCTTTTAGCAATCAAGTTCCTTTTAAAGACCAAATACTCATTACTCGCTAATGAGGTTTCCAACTTTCTACACAATTCAAGTTCTTCGTCTTTTAAAATCAATAAACCAACCAAATTCACTTAGCACACGTCGTCTACCGTAATACATAGTTCACAACAATCGTACTAGAAAAGATAGGAAGAGGTTCACATACCTCGCGGCGATTATCGACAATTAGCAAAGCGCTCATGGACTCTAACGCGCTGCGCCTTTTCCACCGCCAGGTAGAATCGCTACTCGTAGTACTTCAACCTAAAAAGGCCACAAAGCGTCTATCAACCTCTAGATCTCTTGGTAGAATAATTCTAGATACAAGATTCCTTATTCTACGGAAAATTCGGCACCTCCCGCGACCACATAAATCTCCTCCGCCAGCGGGCGTTGCGAACCAATAATCGGGGTTACCGTCTAACAGGGACGTGTACAATTCTATCCACAATAATACTACAAGTCTACGTAAATCTGATCCTATGTAAATCTGATTCAATTCTTTTCCATAATCATTCTACATATAGTATACTCAACTATACATTCTTCTGACATGTAATATCCGATTACAATAGGGGGATAAAGATCATTACCTCGATAAGCCCAAAATTATCCAAGATATAAGTCGATCCTGAGCAACGTTTTGCTCCAATTCCTTACGCTCCAACCCGCTCCAAGCAACCCTTAGAAGTTTCTAAACAACTTCTCTTAACACTTCAACCAAGCTTATGAAGATTTTTTTTAGGGTTTCATTTTGCGACTATTGGAATAAAGTAGTATTTCCGGGCTCCTAGTATTGAAATAACTGTTATACCCCGTATTTCCAGAGTATGTACGTGAGGGCGTACGTATGTTAATTTGAGCCTTAAGTTAGGCTTTGGTTCGAAATTTGGGCACAAGTGCCGACTAGAGTCGTTTTCCGACGAAACGTTTCCACAGCTTTCGTAGGGAAAATTCCGGCTATGTCCTTTTTAATTTTGCAGTTTTTAGAGAGGCGAAACATTTTGGACCAACGGGAGGGTGACATGTGTCACCCTCGCATTAAGCTTGTGGCGTCAGTGGGCGATTGGTTCCACGAATTGGATTGATATTGTGGCTCGCGTTTTTGGCCACATTGGTTCCTTGTTTTGTGCCTTGTTTTGGCCTTGTTTGTGGCTTGTCTTGTGCCGTGTTTTGTGGAGTAGGGGTTAGGGTGCACTTGGCTTGATCAAGGCCTTACACTTGCCTTGCACATGGCTGATCTTGGCCGTTGGTTGGCATTTGGGTTTCTTATAAATACCCCCTTTGTGAAGACTTCATTCGTCCACAAATGTTTCCAAGTCTTGAATCCCTCCCCTCCTCTTGTTGACTCTCGTCCAGAAAGCTCCTCTCCCCAGAAAGTGGCCTTTGGCGTGAGGTCTCCTCCCCTTGTGAGGTCTAGCGTAGGGTACCCCACTAGCCTAGTTGTTTAGTATAATACACCACTGTGGTATTGAAATACTCACTCCAGTATTGTTATAATGCCCAAATACCTTAGCCTTATACCTTGTAGTATTCCAAAGTTACCTCTGTCGTAGAGTCAGGAAATACTACCTTTTGTCCTTTTAGTCTCAAAGCCGAAACCACTAAGAAATCTTCATTGTTAGTTGAAGGATTTGAGTAGAAGTTAGTTAGAACTTCTAAGGGTTGTTTGGAGCGGGATGGAGCACCGGAGTTGGAGCTAACGTTGCTAAGGATCGACGTTTAACTTGGATAATTATGGGCTCATCGAGGTAATTATCTTGTCCATATTGTAATTGGAAATTACATGTTTGTTGAATATATAGTTGAAGTATACTATATATAGAACTATACTTAGTATTCGGCGATGTCTTTTGACTTAAGCTGAAGAATAAAGAAAAGAAGCTGACTGTATTTACATAGTGTATTGCGATGAGACTTGTGTAGTATTCTTGAGTAGAGTTGTACCGCGTCCAGGTTAGGCGTGTAAGACCCCCGGTTGGCTTGGTAGCCTCGATAAAGGAGGAGATTTCTGCTGTTGCGGGAGAAGTCTTTAGAATTTTACGTAGAAAGATAGAAACTTGTGTTTTGGGGTTAATAGGCGTTTGTGACCTTTATAGGTGAAAGTACTAAGAGTAGCGTATTACTCGAGGAGTGGAAAGGGCTAGCAAGGTTGTAGTACTTGGAGCATTTTGCTTATTGTCGATAATCGTCGCGGTATGTGAACCTCTTCCTATCTCTTCTAGCATGATATGTGTGAACTATGTAGTACGGTGAGCGTCAGTGTTAAGCGTGTTTGATTGTTTTAAAACATAAAGTGTTATAACGGCTTTATGGGAAGTTGGTTATAACGACTTTATGTAGGTAAGAAAATGGGTTGTGGTTTTTGAAAGATAAGCGGATTTGATTATAGCGGCTTGAAAAAGTTGAAGTATTTCAAAAGATTTGTAAATCGTTTTGAAAGAAAGAGTAGTACTTGGTTTTGAGAAACTTAAGAGTTATACTAGCTTTATGGGAAGTTAGGTATAACGGCTTAGAATGTATTCTTGATTTGAAATCGGGATGTGTATCGACAAACCCTTTGCGGCGTTAATAAAGGAAAATGTATTGACTAATAATTGTATTATTAAAACGATAGGAACCTCATCTGCATAGAAACTAAGATGAGACAAAATGATATTACATTTTCTAGATCATGGTGCTATAGTAAGAATGTTATAAATCGAATAAACTACTCTCATATTGGCGTATGTTTTAAGGGATTAAAACTATGAACTATGAAACCTTTCTAAAGTAAGAGGCTTGAATAATTGAAAGTAGGCAAAGCGGAACTTAGGAAAAGAATGTTGTTACTTGATTTTAAAAGGAAAGTGTTAGTTTACTTAATAATGTGAATCACTCTAGTTTTATACTACGGGTATCGGGTGACTTTTATAAAGGAATGTATCTCTTTTAAAAAGGACTTAACGTACGTAGTACTTTAGGGTTAAAACCCGGACGTTGATATAAAGTGGAAGTACCTGGAGTTGTGTATAGCTTGCGTATGGGTGTTGTGTTGTAACTTGCCTATGCTTGTTGTTGTGTAACTACTATGCTTGTTGTGATATCATTTGTTGTGCAAGTGTTGATGTCGGTGACTTCTTGAGAAAGAATGGATCTTTTTATGAAAGTCTCTAAGTATGGTATTTTGCTTGAGCTTGCTTGTGATAGCCTGGTTGTATGATGTATTGTTATTGTGGTTACATGGACATGTCTACACCGTCACGATGTCCAGGGCATGTGGCGTGCGGCGGGTTGATTACGATATATGGTTATTCTTGTTACATGGGCGTGTCTGCCGTCTGATGTCCGGGGCATGTGGCATCTGGCGGGGTTGACCAGTATATTGTTGTTGAGGTTACATGGGCATGTCTACACCCGTCACGATGTAGGGGCGTGTGGCGTGCGGCGCTTGTTATTATTGTTGCATCGTGGACATGTCTGCCGTCTGATATTCGGGGCATGTGGCCGTGATGCGAACATGATGGATGTCGTGGGCATGAGACCCGTAGTTATATTTGAGTGGTGACTTTGAGGCGTGAGTCCACGACATTGCTTTTATGTTGCGTCTTGTATTTTGGTTATCATACATCTCTGCTTTATAGGCCATTATGATTTCATTCTGATATTTCTGATTTCACGTACTTGGTACTGTATCTTGACCTCCTTGAAGTGCGTTCATCTGCGCGGTAGAAGTACATTGGTTGTCGATCCGACTTGTAGGATCACGTTTAGCGTTTTGGGAAGCTCGTTCCTTGGAGGCTTATCTTTAGTAGGTTTCCACTGAGTTGTAGGTTCTTGTACATTCGGGGTATGGCGGGGCCACTGTCGAGTCATAGGTTGTTATTCTCTCTTAAGTGCATGCTTTGTTGTGGCGGGGTTTGTAAAAAGGATAAGCTGTTGGGTTTTTATGTATATCTGACAAGCTATTTGTTTTGGTTGGCGGTTTATTTATATTATCTCTTATTTCATGTTCATGTTGTATGTTCGCTGATTTTCTCGATGTTGTATCACTAGGGTGCCGGGGTAAGGCACGATCCGGGCCGGTTGGGGTGTGACATAGTGGTATCGAGCGATTAGTCCTCGGAAAGTGTCTGAGCCGTGTCTAGTAAGTCTTGATTATCGGTGTGTTGTCCGCCCATCTATAATCGAGGAGGCTATAGGACATTTAGGATTAGTTTCTATTTTCTCGTGCGAGATCGTGCCTTAGAAGGTGTGTTATAAGTTGGACCCTGCAGCGTGTCGTTTTTACAGTTATGCCTCCGCCAAAGCAACCGGGCCCAGTGGGCAAAGCGGCCAGAGGCGCTAGTGAGATCTGAGAGTCAGAAGCGCGAGCGGTCGATACTGAGCAGTGCTCCAGGCGGCGAGTTTCGTGTGCCGCCCGGCACCGGGGTTTAAGCGCGGCCGTGGCGTGAGACTCTGATACACGAGCCTCACTGTCCTGATGCAGGCGGGAGATGGGTCACGAGAGATGGCGATTATTGGCGAGTCGTGGCGAATATGAGGGCAATTTGGATCACGGCGATTCAGTTCAGCGGCTTTGTGGTGCACGAAGCGAATAGTTTGAGGCTACGAGATTTTACGAGTTGTAGCCGCGAGTTTCTGGTGAGGCACGAGGATGATCGCGTAGGTTCATCCGTCGGCTACTGACGGATCGTCACGGGTGATCGAGCTTGAGACCGAGTCGTGACCTTTGGTTCGCGTCATTTGCGTGATACCGCCGTCGATTGGTTTGATTCGTGGGAGCTTTCGGGAGAGCATGCACCTCCGGCGGTATGGGATGAGTTTTGAGGGCTTTTCTCACGCACTTCTTGCCTCCGCGGATGAGGAGAGCGCGGTAAACATTTTTATTCTTGAGGCGAGAGGCGCCTGTCGGGAGTACAATGTCGAGTTCGATTCTTTGGCTCGATATGTCCTGCTCTGGTTGCGAATATGGAAGATAGGGTGCATCGCTACGTCGCGGGCTAGATAATTATATGGCGAGTCTTGTGCGGGTGTTTCTCTTGGCCGGGCATGGACATTGCCGCGTTGAGCTCGTGCGCTTGGAGTGCGAGGCGCGGTCGTCGGGTGGACGGCTTTCAGCGAGAAGAAGGCGAGCAGTAGGATATTTTGGCGACGCCGAGGCGGACCGCCTCGCGACATACTAGTTTTGTACCTCCGCCATTCTGAGTGGTCTCGCGACGCCGGGACCGCCAGGATATTCGGGAAGCGGTCGGGCTCCGAGTTTGAGATGTTCGAGGAGTAGGGTGTTGTCGAATCGATCACCCACCTCGGTGTAGTCGATGTAGTAGACCGCATTTGGGAAGTGTCGTAGTACGAGGAGCTTGTTATTCTTGCGGCAGCGAGGCCATATGGCGAAGCGTCCGACGAGTAGCGGTAGGATAACCTGACTACTTAGGCGATTGCGGGTTCTTCACATTCCATAGCTAAACGGGATGTTCATACAGCGGCGAGCCACGGCGGTCGCGGCGGAAGTTCGATTTAGCGGTCCTTGAGCGCCTAGTTTGGTATATCGCCAACCTACAGAGACTTGTATTTATTGATGTTATGATGATTTGTTTAGTGTTATGTTAGGATAGCTTTGTTCTAAATTGTGATTTAGCAGCTTGGTTAGTGTAAAGTGTTAAGTCTGGGGTTGAGGAAGTGATGAACCTTAGGCTATTTCACGATTGAGACCTTAGAGTAAGGTCGTCTTGAGTAAGATGCATTTTATGTTTGACCCTTATCGAGTCGTAGTATCGTGGGTTATGTTTATGTGATAAGTCCGTGGGTAATGTGAGATGGAAGTGGTAGCTTTCATGATGTGTTTAGCAAGATTGTTCCGTGTCGGAGAAAGAGTTGGCGCGGCGGTGGGTCGGGTTGGGGCCATGTTGCGGGCCAACCGCGGCTGTTCGAGGTGGGGTCGGCTCTGGGTGGTCGCCCGGTGGCGAGTCGCGAGGTGCTAGGCCAGATTAGATGACCGTCGTATGAGTTAAGTGGATATGTTCGACCGAGCGGATCGTGAAGGCGGAATGGCCTTAAGGAAGAATCGAGGTTAGTAAGTTGACCAAGTTTGGAGGTAGTGACTCCAAGGGTTGGAAGCGAAGCATTGGCGGGAATGTAGTGCGGATACTAGTAAGAGTTCGAGTGTTGAGAAAGTCAACGAGATAGGGGAGAAGTGGGCGTGTGTGATCGTTTCTTTTGTGAAGTGAAGATGCGAGGGCGTGTTCCTTGGACCGTGAGTGAGAATTTGTATTGTTTTGCATCGTCGAGGTGATTCCTAGTTAGCTGGATTTAAGTATTTGGCGCATGTTTGTCTTGAGACCTAGAAGGAACGTTCGGGGACGAATGTTTCTAAGGAGGAGAATGTTATACCAGTATTTCCGAGTATATGCGTGTCACGACCCGTTCGGGGCAGTGGTAGTGCCTTACCGGCACCCAGTAGTCATACATCGAGAGAACAATCGTGGAATATAAAACACGACATGAAACATGATATAACTAGAACATTTTATCGATGAAAAGATTGCCTTACGGCGTATATCATAAACCAAATTTTTGCGATTACATCCCAGTGTACTGCGGGACTCTGACCTCTGGAAATAACAACTATGGCGGGACGGGCCCCGCCATACCTGTCTGTACAAAACTATCTACAAGGAGATCATACCCAAAGTAGAGCCTCGGAGAGTGGAGCTCTAACACCAGCGTAGAGATCTAAGGATGTGGATCCACTTCTTTCCTCTAGAACTGCGGCGTGAGCGGCCCAGAAGTCGATACAACAGGTACCAAGTATGTGAAACTATAAAGTACTTTAAATGAAATCAAGGTATTTAAAACCTTTTCACAAATATAATCAGTTCAATTGCACATAGTGCCACATCACAACAATACCAGTAATAGGAAAAGCATGCTTGAGTCTAGTCTGGGCGCGAATGATCGAAGCAAGGCCAAGCGCCGTAGTATCATTCTGCGTGCCTAGTCACTGACTTCCGCGATCCGCATAGGTCACAGAACCGCGTGAGGTATTCCCGCGTCGGGGTAGCTAGCCGGTACCCTCGCGGACTTAGCGATCGCGTAGCCTCAGACCGCGTAGTCCGTGGACGCGTAGGGCATCCCCGCGTCGGGCTAAACACCGGAATGATCAATCACGGAGCATACGCGACTCGCGTAGTCTCATGACCGCGTAGGCCGTATAGACCGCGTCAGGGTGGCAAGCCACCGGTATAACAAGTCGAGGGTAGGTGATACAATAACGATCTGACGGACTTAGGTTAGCAGCGTAAGCCTGTGAGAATAACCCCCTTTCGCACATTACAAGGCATTTAACACATGCGGCATCATAGTATGTCTACTATCAACCAATCTTACTACACTTAGAGAAAGCAATACAAGGTTTTATAAATAAACAAGTAAATGCGATTCCTTTTATCATTCTTAGGTTGTTATACCTACTTCCCGTAAAGCTTAGTATAACTCTTAGCTTTTGTTTTAACACCAACTATTACTCTTACATTAAAATGATTCATTATTCTTTTGACATACTTGAAGGTTCTTATTATTGGGCTTAAGTCAAAAGACATTGCCGATTATCATATGTGCGTCTGCGTACTATATATACTTAAAATATCATGCTCGAGGATTATAGGAAGAATCACATACCTTCCGTGAAATCCACGCCAAGTCGGTATGTCGTGTTGAAGAATCGACTATAATAGTCAGACATCTATCAAAGTCTAGACTATTACGTAGGTCATTCTAAGCAGAGGGTCCTCGATTCTATGGAAAGTCGGGCGCACAACCCTACGGTGAGCTATATAAGTCTCTTTGTAACGATCTATGTAAATCTGATTCGTATATTCTTCTTTTATACCGCTTCTAAGGTGTTACAGTCAATTCTATTCTTAATAACCTCACTAAGTATTTATACTTATCTCAATACTTCTACGGTATGCATTCTCTGATTACAAAGAGGTTAGGATTATTTACCTCGATAAGCCCAATAATATCCAAGTAAAAAGTCGATCTGGCGAGGTTTAGCTCACAATCCAAAGCTCAGCGCTCGAGAATCCTTAGAAGTTTCCCATGACTTCTACTAAGTACTAAGGAATTTGGGCTAGGTTAAATTGGGCATTATAACAATACTAGAAGGCAACTTTCCTACCAAGGAGGGGGTAGGTTTCGGCTAGGCTAGAGGGAAGGGCCTCGGCAAACTTCGCTCAAAGGGGAGGGTGTTTGGGCCGAATTGCTCGCGAGGAGAGGGAGGATTTTCAAGACTTGAAAGCTTTAGTGGATGAATAACTCTTCATCTCAAGAGGGTATTTATAGGTCAAGACATGGCCAACCAATGGCCAAGATTTGTAAGTGCTAGGCAAGTGTAAGGTCGAGATTAGGGCAAGTGTACCTGCCAACTTGCACACAAAATATCTATCGACTTTATGACAAGGATTGTCATCAATCGACCCTATTGCGTGACAAGTCCACCAATGAGAGGGTGGAAAGTGTAGCCCTCTCATTGGTCCAAAGTGTTCGTCTCTCGGAAAAATCCAAAAATAAGAAATGACATAGCGAATTTATCCTATGAAAGGCGTGGAAAGCGTTTAGTCGGAAAACCAATCGTTTTGTGAGTTGTGCCCGATAATTTTCGTCAAGCCTAACTTTTAAGGCTAACCTTTTATGCGTATTCCCTTACGTACATACTGCAAATCTGAGGTATAACATTCTCCTCGCTTAGAAACATTAGTCGAATGTTCCTTCCTGAAACGATTAAAGATAAGGTTCTTAACAACTAGCGATTCGCAAAAAAACACTTAGCACGTAAGTCAATTGAATCAATAAGTAGGAAAGTAGGTTACGGAGGTGTGGGGAATAGGTGAGGTATCTCTGCCTCGTGTCTTCCTCTGCTTCCCGCGTCGTCTCCTCACTGGCTCGTTCGCCACAAAACTTTGTGGAAGCTACGTCCTTGGTCATGAGCGCCTAACTTTGACGATCGACTATCGCTATGGGAATCTCCTCATCGATAACCCCTCGGTCACTGGACATCGTCAATCGGGTGTACCCTAGATGGATCCGACACATCTCGCCGGCGTAGATCGTGAAATCTGGGATCTTTGCCTCCGGATCGGACGGCGGATCCGACTCGTAAGGCAACCTTGCCTGCCACGTGGACAATCGAAGCGGCCCGATGTACCTTGGTGAGTTTTCCCTTCTTCGAATCTCATCACACCGCCGTGGGTGGCGCCGAGAAAACCCAATCATCAGCTGCGAACTCGGATGTCGGCGTCGATGATCTGCGCATCGACCATGCGACTACGGTATCGATAGCGCTCTCGGATAAGCTTCGCCTTATCCGGCTGCTGCTGCGCCAAATGCGGTCCCATAGCGTACCTCGCCCACATGAACCATGCTATCGGCGATCTGCACTTCCTCCCATACAAAGCCTCATGCGGCGCCATCCGAATGCTAGAGTGGTAGGCTGTTATTATCTGTGAACTCTACCGGTGACAAGTGATCCTCGGCTACCTCTGAAGTCAATAACACGGGCTCGCGGCATATCCTCGAAGTGCGGATAGTGCGCTCTGCTGTCCGTGCATGCGTGGATGAAATCGATTGCTCGGGCTCGCTGCGTCCTAAACCCTGCGGAAGGACCTCGAAGTTAGCGTAAAGGCGGGCTCCTGCATGCGATATGATCGAAATAGGGACTCCGTGCGATCGGCGACCTCTCGGATGTAAAGTCGGCGTAATCCTCGGTAGAAAGTCGTCGGCGGGAAGAAAGTGAAATTTGCTTTACGTCGACTGTCGGCGATAACCCGTATAGAATCATGTCTCCTACGAGTGCGAGGCAATCACGTGATGAAGTCCGTGTTGATCACCTCCACTTCGGTCGGGATCTCTGTAAATGCGTAACAAACCACCGGGCCTGCGGTGCTCTGCCTTCGCTGCGACAACACGGGCGAGCTACGAACTGCGCAGCGTCCTCTTCAAACCATCCCACGATACGGATCTAAGGTCGTGGTACATCTTGATGCGACCACGGATGGATAAATGCTTGTGTGTGCTTCCCCGAACACTGCTGCCGAAGTCACGAAACATCTGGAACACACAACGCCCTCAAACCTTGGCGCCCCGTGGTGCTACCTCAAAGGACCGCGCCCTCGCGAAGAGGCGTATCGCGATAACGTGCCAGCGGATCCTCGAGCTGTTGCCTCTTCGCCTCGCCGGCGATGGAAGACTCGGCAACCTCGCGAACTCTAACCCGCTGCTATCGGAATCAATCAAGCGGACACCGAGGCTCGCTAAGCGATGCAAATCACGAACCGTGCCCCTCCTCTGCATTGCACCTCGATAGACTCCCCGTGACCTACGACTAGGCGTACGCCCTGCAGCGTTGGCCTTCCGGGTGAGTGCGGGATATTGGCGTCATAATCCTTAAGCAACTCTAACCACCGTCTGCATCGTAAGTTCGGCTCCTGCGGTGAAGATATCTTGGAGGCTCTTGTGGTGCGTATAAATATCCACGTGAACCCCGTACAAATAGTGCCTCAGGATCTTTAAAGCGTGAATCACCGCATTGCGACTCAAATCATGGGTGGGGTAGTTCCTGCGTGTATCTTAATTTGTCGGGATCGTATGCTATAACTACCTGCTTTGCGTCAACACACATCCCAACCCGATGCACGGCGCGTCACAATACTGCGTAACCATCTGGACCTGCGGAAGAGTAAGAAGCGAGGCGGTCGTCGATTTCTCTTTCGACAGCTGGAAACCACTGCTCCTGGCATCGATCCACTGAAACTTGGCCTTACGAGTCGGCCTAGTCAATGGTGCGAAGATAGAAGCAAACTTCTCCACGAACGCCGATAATATCTGCGAGGCCCGAGCTGCGAACCTGCAGCCGGAGTAGTAGGTCTAGGCCAAGTCTGGCGCGCCGATCTTGGCGCGTATCCACTCGAATGCCATCGGCCCGACAATGTGCCCGAAAAGCCACGAGTCAGCAAAACTCACGTTTGGAAAACTTAGCATCACATTTGCGATCGGAGAAGCTATCGGCCGCGATCGCCAAATGCTCGCGTGCTCCGCTCTGGCGAGAATAAACCAAGATATCATCGATGAACACTATCACAAGCGTGTCCAAAAATGGTTTGAACACTCGGTTCATCAACTCCATGAATCTGCGGGCATTGGTCAACCAAAGACATGACCACGAACTCGTAATGCGTCTGCGGTCGGAATGCGATCCTAGGGACATCCGCCTCTCTAACTCGAACGATGATAGCGATCGTAGATCGATCTTGGAAAAAGCATCTCGCGCCACTGGCGATCGAACAAATCATCAATCACGGGAAGGGTATACATTCTTAATGGTCACCTTGTTGGTGCACGTAGTCAACACGTGCGCGGCGTCGTCTTTCTTCTTGCGAACAATCTGGCGCCCCGGGGAGAAACACTAGGTGCGATGAAACCGCTTCTCCGACAAATCACTCGGTGCTCCTTGACTCTCTTAACTTTCGGCGGTGCCGTCTGTATGGCGGAATGGAAATAAGTAGAGTGTGCGGCAACATCTATACAAAACTCGATCTCCTCTGCGGAGGAATACGGAGGTGCGTGCAGGCTGCGTGCGAGAACTCTCGGACTCTTTGGGCTGTCGAAAATCTGGTACGCGACCTCGGTATCAAACACGAGCGAGATGGCGGATATACCCGCATGCACCGTCTTCCTGGCTTTGGTAGGAAATAAACCTACCTTTCGGCGATCTGGTGCTCCCTTCCGCTCACTCAACAACCGGCCGAGCTGGAACCGTGCTACTCTCTCTCTGCGGTCTACATTGGCGTAGCAAGAAGCTAGCCAATCCGTCCCGTGATCACGTCGAAGTCAATCATCTCGACTCTGTCAGTCGGCAAAGTCGGCGGCGTAAATGAATCACGGGACAAGCTACATATACGTAGAGCTGCGAATCACCAGCGTAGCTACCTCGAAAAGTCTATGGACTCGAGCTCTATCCACTATCCTACTAGCAGCAAGGGAGATATATGGGGCGGTAGAACCGGATCTATCAAGCATATCATCAAACCAGGCCCGATAAGGTACGTGGCGACATCGGTGAGGCCTCACGATCTGTCGGTGGACAAAGCATAAATGCGGTTACGAGGACCGCTAGAAGCTGGACTGCGCCACGACCTCTGCCGCGACCTGCGATCTCACGAGTACCACGCCTCGGGCGAGTAGCTGTCGGGGATGAAGAAGCGGCAGCGAACCTGTATGGTGGGCCTACCCGTATTGCCGGTCGGGCAAACCCTCGCGAAATGACCTGCTGGCCACAAGTATGGCAAGTCCCGTAGTAGCATACGGCTCGAATGGAATCTACCACAGCGGGCTGCTGAGCAGGACCTCGAGCAGTTAGCCCACTGTTACCACGGAAATCCGAAGTCACAGGGCACGACCTGCCCATTGCTCTGGTGTCTTGAAAATGATGTAGGAGTGCTCTGGCGGCGGTGGTGCAAATCTGGACTTCTGGCGATCTTGCCCACCACGAGAACCACGAAAGAACCGGCCGTCACGGCATAACCTGCTTCGATATCGGTCTGCCGGTGGTCTCTGCGCTCGCCGCGTCGATCGTGAGCTGCATCACGGGTAATGTCCATTACGGTGAAGGACACACGCGCCTGAACTACGGCCATATAGTCGTCTAGCCGGTGGCGTGGCGATGCACCGGTCTTCCATATCTGCTACGGTCACGAGGAGCATGTCGAGCTAATGAATCAAACTCGACATTGTACTCTCTAGCGTGCGTCCTCACTGCCTCGATAACAAAAATCTGTCGGTCGTGCCCTCGCCATCTGCGGAGGCAAGAAGTGTGTGAGAAAAGCCTCGAAAACTCATCCCATCTTGCTGGAGTGCATGCTCTCCCGGAAAGCTCGTGAATCGAACCAATCGGCTGCGGTATCACGCGGCCGTCTGAACCGAATATCACGGACTCGATCTGAAGCCTTGACCACGCGTATAATCCTCTGCAAGACGGATGAACTCCTGCGGATCATCCTGCAGTCTGGGCAGTAAAACTACGGCGGGCTGCGGCTCGGGAAGTCCGTAGCCTCAGCTATCGCCTGCGGTGAGCAGCGGGTACTCTGGGCTGGGCCCCAGGCTGGAATGGCTGCCTCAGGCCTCTCCTCATGTCGGCCCACGACCTTGGCTAGTGGCGGGCCATCTCCTTGTACCTAACTCCTGCTGCCGGGTGAGGGCGGGAGGTGTGGATGCTGCGGTCCTCTTTGGGGCGGCGGTGTCATAGAACTCGCCGTCTGCGGTATAGCTGGGCACGAGCCCTCGTGACTCTGGGTGTCACACTAGCGACTCCTCGGTGCCTTGCCATACGGGCGGGTTGCCTTACGTGGAGGCATATACATTCTGAGGAAAGGAATGCGTTAGAGGTCGACTATAACACGGCTCTAAAGCACGATCTGAGTGAGAAGAATGAAACCGATCCTAAATATCCTATAGCCTCACGATTATTGGTGTGGTGCGCAACCTGCGATGTCGAACTCTACTAGATGCGGTGCTGTAGACACTTTCAGAGATTAAGCGCTCACGATACCACTTTTGTCACGACCCGTTCGGGGCGTGGTAGTGCCTGCGGGCACCCAGTAGTCATCATCGAGAACAATCGGGAATATAAAACACGACATGAAACATGATATAACTAGAACATTTTATCGATGAAAAGATTGCCTTACGGCGTATATCGTAAACCAAATTTTTGCGATTACATCCCAGCGTACAGCGGGACTACAGACCTCTGAGGAAATAACAACTATGGCGGGACGGGGCCACGCCATACCTGTCTGTACAAAACTATCTACAGGAGATCGTACCCAGTAGAGCCTCGGAGAGAGTGGAGCTCCTAACAGCGTAGAGATCCTAAGGATGTGGATCTAGCACTTCTTTCCTCTAGAACTGCGGCATGAGCGCGGCCCGAAGAGGTCGATCTGGTACCAAGTATGTGAAACTATAAAGTACTTTAAATGAAATCAAGGTATTTAAAACCTTTTCACAAATATAATCGGTTCAATTGCACATAGTGCCATCGCAACAATAACGATAATAGGAAAAGCGTATGAGTCTAGTCTAGGCGCGAATGATCGAAGCAAGGCCAACCGCCCGTAGTATCGTGCGTGCCTAGTCTGGACTTCCGCGATCGCATGGGTCACGCCTGACCGCGTGAGGTATTCCCGCGTCGGGGTAGCTAACCGGTACCCTCGCGGACTTAGCGATCGCGTAGCCTCGAACCGCGTAGTCCGTGGACGCATAGGGCATCCCGCGTCGGGCTAAACACCGGAATGATCAATCTGGAGCATCTGCGACTCGCGTAGTCTCATGGACGCGTAGGCCGTATAGACCGCGTCAGGGTGGCAAGCCCTCGGTATAACAAGTCGAGGGTAGGTGATACAATAACGATCTGCGGACTTAGGTTAACAGCGTAAGCCTGCAAGAATAACCCGCTTTCACACGTTACAAGGCATTTAACACGTGCGGCGTCATAGTATGTCTACCTATCAAGCGATCTTACTACATAGAGAAAGCAATACAAGGTTTTTATAAATAAACAAGTAAGATTCCTTTTATCATTCTTAGGTTGTTATACCTACTTCCCGTAAAGCTTAGTATAACTCTTAGCTTTTGTTTTAACACAGTATTACTCTTACATTAAAATGATTCATTATTCTTTTGACATACTTGAGTTCTTATTATTAGGGCTTAAGTCAAAGACATTGCGATTATCATATGTCGTCTGTAGTACTATATACTTAAAATATCATGCTCGAGGAGTATAGGAAGAATCACATGCATACCGCGAAATCCACGCGAGTCGAGTATGTCGCGCGAGAGAATCGACTATAATAGTCACAGACATCTATCAAAGTCTAGACTATTACGTAGGTCATTCTAAGCGAGAGGGTCCTCGATTCTATGGAAAGTCGGGCGTGACCCTACGGTGAGCTATATAAGTCTCTTTGTGAAAGCAGTCTATGTAAATCTGATTCGTATATTCTTCTTTTATACCGCTTCTAAGGTGTTACGGTCAATTCTATTCTTAATAACCTCCTAAGTATTTATACTTATCTCAATACTTCTACGGTATGCATTCTCTAATTACAAAGAGGTTAGGATTATTTACCTCGATAAGCCCAATAATATCCAAGTAAAAAGTCGATCTGGCGAGGTTTAGCTCACAATCCAAAGCTCAGCGCTCGAGAATCTTAGAAGTTTCCCACAACTTCTACTAAGTACTAAGGAATTTGGGCTAGGTTAAATTGGGCATTATAACAATACTAGAAGGCAACTTTCCTACCAAGGGAGGGGTAGGTTTCGGCTAGGCTAGAGGGGAAGGGCCTCGGCAAAACTTCACTCAAAGGGGAGGGTGTTTGGGCGAATTGCTCATGAGGAGAGGAGGATTTTCAAGACTTGAAAGCTTTAGTGGATGAATAACTCTTCATCTCAAGAGGGGTATTTATAGGTCAAGACATGGCCAACCAATGGCCAAGATTTGTAAGTGCTAGGCAAGTGTAAGGTCGAGATTAGGGCAAGTGTACCTGTGACTTGCACACAAAATATCTATCAACTTTATGACAAGTTGTCATCCAATCGACCCTATTAAGTGACAAGTCCACGATGAGAGGGTGGAAAGTGTAAGCCTCTCGTTGGTCCAAAGTGTTCGTCTCTCGGAAAAATCCGCCAAAAATAAGAAATGACATAAGCGAATTTATCCTATGAAAATTTGTGGAAGCGTTTAGTCGGAAAACCAATCGTTTTGTGAGTTGTGCCCGATAATTTTCGTCGAGCCTAACTTTTAAGGCTAACCTTTTATGCGTATTCCCTTACGTACATACTGCGAAATACGAGGTATAACGATGCGTGAGCGTCGTATGTTAATTTGAGCCTTAAGTTAGGCTTTGGTTGAAATTTGGGCCTGCAGTGCCGACTAAGTCGTTTTCAGCGAAAGCGTTTCCACGGCTTTCGTAGGAAAATTCGGCTATGTCCTTTTTAATTTTTGCGGATTTTCCGAGGCGAAACATTTTGGACCAGCGGGAGGGTGACATGTGTCACCCTCACATTGGAAGCTTGTGGCGTCAGTGGGCGATTGGTTCCGGTGGATTGATATTGTGGCTCGCGTTTTTGGCCTATTGGTTCCTTGTTTTGTGCCTTGTTTTGGCCTTGTTTTGTGGCTTGTCTTGTGCCATGTTTTGTGGAGTAGGGGTTAGGGTGCACTTGGCTTGATCAAGGCCTTACACTTGCCTTGCACGTGGCTTGATCTTGGCCATTGGTTGGCATTTGGGTTTCTTATAAATACCACTTTGTGAAGACTTCATTCATCCACAAATGTTTCCAAGTCTTGAATCCCTCCTCCCTCTTGTTGACTCTCGTCCAGAGCTCCTCTCCCAGCGAAAGTGGCCTTTGGCGGTGAGGTCTCCACCACTTGTGAGGTCTAGCCGTAGGGTACCCACCACTGCCTAGTTGTTTAGTATAATACACCCCCTTTGTGGTATTGAAATACTCCTCCAGTATTGTTATAATGCCCAAATACCTTAGCCTTATACCTTGTAGTATTCCAAAGTTACCTCTGTCGTAGAGTCAGGAAATACTACCTTTTGTCCTTTAGTCTCAAGCCGAAACCACAGAAATCTTCATTGTTAGTTGAAGGATTTGAGTAGAAGTTAGTTAGAACTTCTAAGGGTTGTTTGGGCGGGATGGAGCACGGAGTTGGAGCTAACGTTGCTAAGGATCGACATTTAACTTGGATAATTATGGGCTCATCGAGGTAATTATCTTGTCCCTCTATTGTAATTGGAAATTACATGTTTGTTGAATATATAGAACTATACTTAGTATTCGGCAATGTCTTTTGACTTAAGCCTGAAGAATAAAGAAAAGAACTGAACTGTATTTACATAGGGTGTATGCGATGAACTTGTGTAGTATTCTTGAGTAGAGTTGTACCGCGTCAGGTTAGGCGTGTAAGACCCCAGGTTGGCTTGGTAGCCAGACCTCGATAAAGGAGGAGATTTACTGTTGCGGGAGAGTCTTTTAGAATTTTACGTAGAAAGATAGAAACTTGTGTTTTGGGGTTAATAGGCGTTTGTGACCTTTATAGGTGAAAGTACTAAGAGTAGTGTATTCTACTCGAGAGTGGAAAGGGCTAGCAAGGTTGTAGTACTTGGAGCATTTTGCTTATTATCGATAATCGTCGCGAGGTATGTGAACCTCTTCTATCTCTTACAGCATGATATGTGTGAACTATGTAGTGCGGTAGGCGTCAGTGTTAAGCGTGTTTGATTGTTTTAAAACATAAAGTGTTATAACGGCTTTATGGGAAGTTGGTTATAACGACTTTATGTAGGTAAGAAAAATGGGTTGTGGTTTTTGAAGATAAGCGGATTTGATTATAAGCGGCTTGAAAAAGTTGAAGTATTTCAAAGATTTGTAAATCGTTTTGAAAGAAAGAGTAGTACTTGGTTTTGAGAAACTTAAGAGTTATACTAGCTTTATGGGAAGTTAGGTATAACGGCAGAATGTGTTCTTGATTTGGAAATCGGGATGTGTATCGACAAACCAACTGCGGCGTTAATAAAGGAAAATGTATTGACTAATAATTGTATTATTAAAACCAGTAGGAACCTCCATCTGCATAGAAACTAAGATGAGACAAAATGATATTACATTTTCTAGATCATGGCTGCTATAGTAAGAATGTTATAAATCAGAATAAACTACTCTGTTAGGCGTATGTTTTAAGGGATTAAAACTATGAACTATGAAACCTTTCTAAAGTAAGAGGCTTGAATAATTGAAAGTAGGCAAACTGGAACTTAGGAAAAGAATGTTGTTACTTGATTTTAAAAGGAAAGTGTTACAGTTTACTTAATAATGTGAATCACTCTAGTTTTATACTACGAATTGTCGGGTGACTTTTATAAAGGAATGTATCTCTTTTAAAAAGGACTTAACGTACGTAGTACTTTAGGGTTAAAACCCGGACGTTGATATAAAGTGGAAGTACCTTGAGTTGTGTATAGCTTGCCTATGCTTGTTGTTGTGTAACTTGCCTATGCTTGTTGTTGTGTAACTCGCCTATGCTTGTTGTGATATCATTTGTTGTGCAAGTGTTGATATCAGGTGACTTCTTGAGAAAGAATGGATCTTTTTATGAAAGTCTCTAAGTATGGTATTTTGCTTGAGCTTGCTTGTGATAGCCTGGTTGTGTGATGTATTGTTATTGTGGTTACATGGACATGTCTACACCGTCTGATGTCCAGGGGCATGTGGCCGTGCGGCGGGTTGATTACGATATATGGTTATTCTTGTTACATGGGCGTGTCTACCGTCTGATATTAGGGGCATGTGGCCATCTGGCGGGGTTGACCACCCGGTATATTGTTGTTGAGGTTACATGGGCATGTCTACACGTCTGATGTCCGGGGCATGTGGCCATGCGGCCTATTATGTGTTGCATCATGGACATGTCTACACCGTCACGATTCCGGGCATGTGGCCATGATGCGAACATGATGGATGTCGTGGGCATGAGACCCGTAGTTATATTTAGTGGTGACTTTGAGGCGTGAGTCCACGGCTGATCTTTTATGTTGCGTCTTGTATTTTGGTTATCATACACGCTCTGCTTTATAGGCCATTATGATTTCATTCTGATTTCTGATTTCCATACTTGGTACTGTGTCTTGACTCGCCGGCTGCGTTCATCTGCGAGTAGAAATCGTGGTGTCGATCCGGCATGTAGGATCACGTTTCACGTTTTGGAAGCTCCGTTCCTTGAGGCTTATCTTTAGTAGGTTTCCGAGTTGTAGGTTCTTGTACATTCGGGTATGGCGGGACCTGTCCGTCATAGGTTGTTATTCTCTCTTAGAGTGCAGCCTTTGTTGTGGCGGGGTTTGTAAAGGATAAGCTGTTGGGTTTTTATGTATATCACGACAAGCTGTTTTGGTTGGTAGGTTTATTTATATTATCTCTTATTTCATGTTCGTATTTGTATGTTCGTGATTTTCTCTGATGTTGTATCACTAGGGTGCCCGGGGTAAGGCACCAGTCACGGGCCCGGATTTCGGGGTGTGACAATAACTTTGGAATACTACTAGGGATACTAGGCCAAGGTATTTGGGATTATACAATAATACCCAAAGTATTTTCTACTCAAGTGGGGGAAGGGGGACGAAAACAACTACAAAGGGAGGAGTATTTTGCCTTGGAAGCTTAAGTGTGGGATGAAAATTGTCTTCAACCTAAGGGGGTATATATAGAAGAATCAAGGGTCAAGATTAATGCAAGTGGGTGGTGAGGATGGGTACATGTGTGTGGGTAGTTGTGACCAAGTGTTCACCACAAAAATGGGACAAGTGGCTTGCCACTTGTCCCCACTAAAAAACGTCCAAGTGGCACTCTTTCGGCCATGGGGCCACATGGGGGTGACACGTGTCGCCCCCCTACTCGTCCAAAATATTTCATCTTCCGAAAATATCCGCAATGCCAAAAATCCAAAAAAATAAAGTGGGCCCCACAAACCGTAAATTCCTCCCGTGGGCCCCACGTGACCAATTTCGGAAATAAAATTTCATAATTCTCAAATATTCCAAAAAGTCCAAATACCACATCTGGGAATCCAATTCCCTTTAACGAACATTTTTCCTTCACAAAATCCGGAAACTTTTCCGTCGAAAAATCACATCTTTCTTCCTTTCCAATTTTACTGTCGTATTCTCGTACGTACGTCCTCGTATACATACCCTAGAACTACGGGGTGTAACAACCTCTTCCTTCTTTTGACATGATTCTATGTATGGAATGTACATGTGGTATTATTTCATGTTTCCTACTACTCTTAGAAGTTAAGAAGTATGTATGTTGATTTACTCTATGTAAATGTTATGTCTGAGTTATCCTAAGTTCTTACCAAGTATTATGGGGGATGTTGGTAAGAGTCGTTAGGAGGTGTTTGGAGCCAAGTTGACTTGGCTAATTTACGGCACGAATGAGAATAAGTATCGAACAAGCCATTGCAGCGTTAATAAAGGAAAATGTAATGACGATAAATTATATTAAAACAAGTAGAATTCTCCATCTGCATAGAAGCTAAGATAAGACAAAATTGTATTACATTTTCTAGATCATGGCTGCTTTAATGAGATTAGTATAAACAAGTATAACCTATTCACACATATAAGGCATATGTTGCTTAATTTAAAGAGTTTACGTAATGAAGTGTTAAGACTATGAACTACGAAACTTGATTCTAAAAGATAAGAGACTTGAAGTATGTTGAAAGTATACGATACTTGGTTTTCGAAAGTATAAGTCTCTTGGTTATAAAAAGAATGTATTTGCCTAAAGTATAAAGTTAGTATAACGACTTTATGGGAAGTGGGTTATAATAGCTTTATGGAAAGTTAAAAGAGTGGTTTACTCTTAAGTAATGATAAATGTTTTGAAATAAAGAAAGGCAAATGGATTTAAAAGCATCAATTGCTTAAGTTTTAAGGAAAGAAGTCACTTGATTTAGAAGCCGAAAAATGTATTTCTAAAAGTGTAGTGACTTAGGTAAGGTGTAAACAAGCCTTGATACTACGGGTGTTAGTATCTTGAGGTTTTATATGAAAATGAGTCTTTTGAAAAGAATGTAAGCACGTAGTACTTTGGGTTAAATTCCCGGATTTTTATGTGTCAAACGAAAGTGCCATGAGTTTATAAAAATGGAAGTCTAAAGGTTTAATGAACTTGCCTATGTTTGCTTGTGATAGCTTTGAGTGCAAGTATAATATGTTTACGTTGTCGTGACTCTCAGTTGGAGGGCCGGCTGTTTTGTTGTAAGTTTGGTTGGACGTACCGACAGTGATGTGGGATTCCACGGGTATGCTTCCATTATGATTGATCCTTGGACATGCTTATACGATGTGGGATTCCGGGGCATGTGACCAGGATGCGGGTTAGATTCGGTTGTTTTATTACCCGTGGCCGTACTTATACGATGAGGATTAGGCATGCGACCATGCTATATGCGACTATTACTCCATGGGCTAGCTCGTGAAGACATGTACCCGCGATGAGGATTAGGGGCATGTTATATTATTACTCGTGGGCTGGCTCCCGCGAAGACTGCGCCTCGATGAGGATGCGAGGCGCGTTATGGCCATGCTTATCGATGAGGATTAGGGCATGCGGCCACGTTATATATATATATATATATGTTGTATATGTGTGCCAACGGTGAGGTGGGATGCCACGCAGCGCGTCACGTGGTTATATGTTACACCTACGGTGTCGCGGTGATGTGGGATTCCAGGCGGGAGATATATATATGTATTGTGTATGTATGCGCCCGGCGGTGATGTGGGATGCCACGGGCGCGTCACATGGTTATATGTTACACTTATGACTGTCGGCAGTGATGTGGGATTCCACGGGCACCCTTTGATATTTGTGTGATTTGATCGCGTTCAGTTAGGTAGGGTAGTATATCGTCCCTCCATAAAGGCGGATTATGTTATGAAAGATAAGTAAGTTATATGGTAATGAACTTAATGATTTCTCTAAGTATGTACGTAAGATTTGGCTATAACTCTTAATGGAATGGAAAAGATAATGATGTGCAATTAAGTTCATGAGTGGTAATGACACGGCAGGATCTGGTATGTACTTTTTATACTTGCCCCTGTCATTCTTTTGTACAGTTATGATCTGTTTACTGTACTTTATTTCCGTTCCATATTCGGTTTTTGTTATCGACCCTCTTGAAGTGCGTTAAATGTCAGCGAGTTTAGGTACCAGATTGTGGATCCGCGAGCTTAGTATCTGGTTGACATTTGAGATGGCTCGATGTTAGGAGTTGTCATGACTATGTATATTCGAGTGCAGCGGGGCCTTGTCCGTCATAGTATTTGTTCAAATCTTAAGTGCAGTATTCACGTGTAAATTTGGTGGATAGAGTTGTAATTACATTTTTGGATAGTGTAAGCCCTTTTTGGGTGATTTATATTATGGCAGCCTTATCGGCTTTGCCTTGGTTTAAAAAAAAAATGTGTTACTTATTTTCCGCTTTGATTTGGTGTTGTATGATTGGAAGGGTACCCAGGTAGGGCACCAGTCGCGGCCCGGGGTCGGATCGTGACAAAAGTGGTATCAGAGCAGTTAGTCCTCGGAAAGTATCTACAGACCGTGTCTAGTAGAGTCTTGATTATCGGTGTGTTATACACCACATGTATAATCAGGAGGTTGCAGGACATTTAGGATTGGTTTCCATTCTTCTCACTATGAGATCGTGCGATAGAGCTGTGTTGTTAGGGTCGTCTCTCCCTAACGAGTTATGTTGATTGCAGCTACGAGAAAGCGTGATGACCGGGAAGGACTATGTGGATTGTGTATCCAGGTTTGTAATGATTATAATATAGTTGGTATTGTGACATACATTTCTACGGAGTTATGTATGAGGGTCAGACGCGTGTTGCCTAGAATGATTTTAGATTACCAGGAGTTGGTAAAGACTAACTAGATACCGGGAAGGTATGGAACAGTTAATGAATTCTCGCCAAGGTCTTGTGTTTTATTTTGAGATAATTGGGGAAGGATGAGTTGTCTGATAGGGTAGTGAACCATTAAGAAGTCATGTTAAGGAACTAAATGGAATACCATGTTAATATATTAAGCTACGTGGTAGGCTTAAGAGAATTGTACGGATGAGGTCCGTATAGAGTAAGTAATGGTTGTTGTGATCAAGACGACACGATTATGGTTTTATGAGAAGTTTTTGTACCCGTTTACTGGGGGACTGGTAAGGTAGGCTTGGAGCATGGAAATTGCGAGCCTAAGAATATTGATAACTGCAGAGACCTTAGATATATAAGGCTCTCTCGGGCCATAAGATTTTAAGTCAGACCAAGGATAAGAGTTAAGTGCGACGGCGGGTCGGGGTGAGGACCTGTTACGGGTCGCCCCATGCTTTGAAATAAGTGGGATCAGTTGGTAGTAGTTCGCTCGTGGCGAGTCACGAGGGTGCAAGGCCCAAGTCTAGTTAATTGTTTTACGGGTTCGTGGACACGTTCCACCGGAACCAGGTTGTGAGAGCCAGAAATGGCCTTATGTTGTTTAAAAGAGTGTTTGGGGTAGTAGCTGAGCGGGAATATGAGGTTTTCCCGGTGATGATATAGTCGTCAGACCCAAGTAGACCTAGTAGAGATGATTATGACGGACTTTGAGGTCATTATGAGTATGGGCTAGTTGGCTTCGTGAGTGCCAAGGTAGACATTTTAATATAAGTATTGTTGTGTGGCCATGGGTGGCATATGTAGTATGAAGGGTGCAATAAAATGAAACTATGTCGCTATCTAATTAGATTGGACTCCGAAAGAACATTCGGGGACGAATGTTTCTAAGGGGGGAAGAATGTTACAGCTAACGTCTGGAGGTCTTTCCAGAAGGGATTAGGGACACAGGTGAGTCTCAGTACTGCGTTTCATCCTCAGACCGACTGTGTTACACCCCGTAAATCCAGGACATGTATAAGAGAATGTACGTAAGGAATCAAGACTTGGAAATTGGTGCGAAAGGAAGAATTGTTTTTCCGACGGAAAATCTTCTGAACGTCGGAAAGGAAAAATGTTCGTTGTTGAGAATTGGATTCTCAAAATGCATTATTTGAAGAGTATGAAACTTATTAACATTATGGAAATTTATTTTTACGGATTTGGTCACGTGGGGCCCACCCGAGGAATTTTACGTTTTGTGGGGCCCACGAGGGTTAATGAGAGGGCGACACGTGGCACCTCCCCCATATGGTCTGGGTCAAAAAATTGCAAGGGTAAAATGGTCATTGACCATGGTAAAAGATCAAGTCTTGCTAGCTTGAGATTGTTGACTTGTTAACTTGTCCACTTGGCTTAACATTAATTGTCCTTCATCCAGCCCATGGTGTTTTAATCTAAGCCATCCAATGTGTTATATAAGCATACTACTAGTGCAAGACAAGGTCTTCCACACTTAGAAAAATTAGAGAAACTCTTGTGTGCACTAGAGACCTCTCGGGTTTGACATCTCCCACACAAGAAAATTTTGTAGTTTTGATCCATTATTCACAAGACTTTAACCCAAGGTCCCTAAGGGTATTGTAAGGATATCTCAATAGAAAGATTTGAAAAAGCAGCGTTTTCACGTTAGTCGCAAGGCGAAAACCTAAGTAGTTTTCCTAGTTTTGGATTGGAAATGGAAGAGAAGTTGGTTGTGAACTTCTAAAGGCTTCAAATAGCGGATTGGAGCATAAAGGAAAGGAGCTAAGAATTGCTAAGGAGCGACTTTGAATCTTGGAAATTTTAAGGGCTTGTAAAGGTATAAATCTTGTCGTTTTAGCAATTAAAGTTTACTTATAATTGTAGTTATGGATATTAGCAAGCATGAGATATTTAGTATGAAGTTTGATAAGTGTATTGGCTATTGGAAACCTAATCCGAAAACTAGCATGTTTAGCCTTAAGATTACAATTCAAGTTGATTATTAGTTTAAGTCGTCGCATGTTGTATAAAGAAGGAAATTGTAGTTGTTGAAGTTGTTTATGACTATATAACATGTTAGACCTTAGAACTTGGAATTGAAAAAGAATTGGAAAGGACTTGTGTTGAGTTATTGTTGGCCGAGAATGGCTTGTGAGTATTAAACTACTTGGTATGAATTGTGGGGCAGAATTTTACACGTATTGTAAGGCGTGTAATCCCCTTTGGTTGGTTGTTGTTTTGAGCCTTAAATGTGGCATGTTTGGTTATTGTATTCGGCCTTGAAAAAGGTGGCAAAATATGTAGAAATAAAGGAAGTGCTGCCCGATTTTCCGTAGAATAAGAGACCGTATACTTAGTATTATTCTACGTTAGAAACTAGAAATTGATAGTCATGTTGTGACCATTATAGGTTGACAATTCTACGTACGACGTATTCGGCTTAGCTTGTGGATTTAGCCGAAAAGGTATGTGAACTATCTCCTCTTCTAGCATGATTCTGTATGGTAAAGAAAGTATGTCCTACTCCTTAAATGATCCATTCCTTGGTTGTATTTGGATTGCCTAAAATAGAATTTGTTCTATGTACTTCCTTGATTGTACTTTGATGTTTAAAGTGTAAGTTGTATAATCCATTGCCTTAGTGAAGTTTGGATTCTTAAGAGTGAAAGTATTTTACTTAAGGTACATAGAGTCTTAAAAAGGAAGTGGTTTCCAAATCTTTTGGCTAGTGCCTTAGTTCCAAAACCTAAGATTATTATAATGACTTTAGGGGAGTCAAATGAGTGATTTACTTAATTGTTTTAAAAGAGGAGAAATGACATGATTTAAGAGAAGTAACTTGTTTTAAAAGTGTGAGTTGAGGTTTAAAAGTAGAAGAAACTTGTTTTCTAAATATTAAGAGACTTGAAGTAATTTGAAAGTTAAGAAGCTTGATTTGTAAGTATGTGATACTTGGTTTTTAAAGTATAAGTCTCTTGGTTATAAAAAAGAATGAATTGGTCTAAAACCATAAAGGGTTATAACGACTTTATGGGAAGTTGGTTATAACGACTTTATGGAAGGTTAAGAAAGTTGTCTATTTTGATTAATGGGCATAAGTTGCCTAGATTGTGAAAATTTGAAGTTACTTGATTTCAAGGTTTGAAATGAGTTTTCTAAAAGTGTAGTAACTTACTTTGAAAAATAGACACACCTTGATACTACGGGTGTTAGTATCTTGGGGTTTTACATAAAAAGGAGTCTTTTGAAAAGAATGTACGTACGTAGTACTTTGGCTTGTTTAATTGAAAATTATTCTATGTGTGCCTTGATAAGTACTTTGGCTTGTTTAATTGAGAATTATTCTATAAGTGCCTTGAGTTTATAAAATGAAAGTCTATAGATTTTATGAACTTGCCTATGTGTGCTGGTGATAGCCTTTGAGTGCAAGTATTACGTTTTATTACGTTGCCGCGACTCTCGGTTGGAGGGCCGGCTGTCTTGTTGTAAGTTTACTTGGAAGTACCGACAGTGATGTGGGATTCCACGGGTATGCTTCCATTATTTGTATTACTCCTTGGACATGCTTATACGATGTGGGATTCTGGGGCATGTGACCAGGAGACGGGTTAGATTCCCGGATTTGTTTGTATTACCCCATGGTCATGCTTATACGATGTGGGATTCCGGGGCATGCGACCACGAGGGATATTGTTATTCCATGGAGTCGCCCTCCATGAGATTGAGTGACGTTGGCTGGATCTGGTAGTTAGCTTTCGTACTTGCCCCGTCGATTGATAGCGCGCAGGCTGGATCTGGTAGTTGGCTTTCATACTTGCCCCCGTCAGTTCTATCACACAGTTTGGTACGGTAGGCTCCGGTAGATAGCTTTCGCACTTTCCCCGGTCATATCTCGTGGCAGCCGGATCGTAGTTAGCCGTACTTGCCCCGTCGATTGTTGGCATGTTGATCTCGTAGTTGGCTTTCGTACTTGCCCCGCCGCTTTATGATACATGTTGGATCTGGTGGTTCGTTTTCCTACTTGGTCCGTACAGTTTTTAGGACACAGGTGGGACTTGGTGTTCATGTATGCCTATTGGTATTATATTATATCATGGGATCGCCGGATGAGAATGCTTCACGCATGATTGATATTATGGGCGTGAGACCCATGGTTATATTTTAGTAATGACTTTGAGGGCATGCGTCCCTGACTTGATATGACTGCTTATGTGTTATGATTTCATTACAGTATTTTCAGTTTCACATACTTGGTACATTCTTCGCATCGACCTCGCCCGGGCTGCGTTTATGCCGCAGTTTAGGTACGCAGATTTGGTGATCTGCAGTGTAGGACCTGCCGAGTTTTGGATAGCTCCTCTGCTCAGAGTTTATCTTTTTGGTATAGATCCTTGATGCGAGCTTTTATGCGATTATGGAGTGCAGCGGGGCCTTGTCCGTCATAGTTGATATAACTCTTAGAGGTCCGTATTCATATGTAGGATTGGGCAATGCATAAAAACCCGAAGTTATCCTTTTACAAATTCGCCACAACATTACTCTGCACTCTAAGAGTTTTTATACAACATGACGGGACAGGGCCCCGCCATACCCCTGAATGTACAAGTACCTACAGTGACAGGGGACTATACCAAAAGATAAGCTTCCGGAGAAACGGAGCTTCCCAATACGCTGAACGGTGATCCTATGAGCGAGGATCAACAATCGGTGTACTCACTGCGGCATGAACGCACTTCAAGGAGGTCGATAACAGTACCAAGTATGTGAAATCAAAATCGTAAATGAAATCATAAATGATATGAAACAGGAGGCATGTATGATAACAAAGCTACAGTTCACAATATAAAAGTAGTCATGTCAAGTCAGGGACTCACGCCCTCAAAGTCATCCCTCATGCCCGTGGAACTCCTTTCTCACTGCCGGCAGTCTAGGTATAAGTCATGTGATGCGTGTAACATGTCTCAGCCCAGCTCATGGACTCGAGGTGAAATCGTATCGAATACATTCCCGATCAAATCAGGTGGAATACATTCCCGGTTCATCCCATGAACGCGGTAGTCGAGTGAAATACATTCCCGGTTCATCCCATGAACGCGGTAGTCGAGTGAAATACATTCCCGGTTCATCCCATGAACGCGGTAGTCGAGTGAAATACATTCCGGCACATCCATGAACGCGGTAGTCGAGTGAAATACATTCGGTTCATCCATGAACGCGTAGTCGAGTGAAATACATTCGGTTCATCCATGAACGCGTAGTCGAGTGAAATACATTCCTGTTCATCCCATGAACGCGGTAGTCGAGTGGTCATAACATTTAAACGCTCTTTTAAGACAGATTAAGGTAATACCATATGTTCCTTTTAAAACAACTAAGGTAACATTATGCCCTTCTTTTTAAACCAAAACACTTTCCTTCTTAAAGTCAAGTAACAACATTCTTTTCCAAAAGTTCAAGTTTACCTAATTTCAAATATTCACATCTCTTATTTTCGAAAGGTTTCATAGTTCATAGTCTTAATCATAATTATCTTTTAAAAACAGTTGAGTATTATATGCCTTATGTGTGAGTAGGTTATTCTTATTCATAACAATCTTATTAAAGCAGCCATGATCTAGGAAATTGTAATATCATTTTGTCTCATCTTAGCTTCTATGCAGATGGAGGTTTCTACTGGTTTTAATAATACTTTATTAGTCATTACATTTCCCTTTATTAACGCTGCTGTGGTTTGTTCGATATTTATTCTCATTTCCGAAATCAGTAAAAAACATTATTCCTTTTACAAACCAAGTACTCATTACTCACGAATGAGGTTTCACGCTTTTTAACAAAATTCATATTAAATCAATTAAGTAAAGTCTCTTATCTTTTGAGATCAAGTCTCTTAACTTTTAAAATCAATAACCCATTCATTTTATTACTCTTAAGTCGTTATACCCAACTTCCCATAAAGCTAGTATAACTCTTAACTTTCAAAACCAAGTGTTACTCTTCTTTCAAAACGGTTTCTTAATTCTTTTGAAATACTTCCAGATTCTTATTATTCAGGCTTAAGTCAAAAGACATTGCCGTAAAACTACGTTCAGTTAACACACGTACGTCTACCGTACTAAATATATATTCTTTTAAAATATCATGCTCAAGAGGATAGGAAGAATCACATACCTCGTGACGATTTATCGCATATTAGCAAATAGCTCCACAGTACTGTAATCCTGCTAGTCTTTTCCACCCTTCGAGTAGAATACGCTACTTGCAGTACTTCAGCCTATAACGGTCATATAAGTCTATCAACGTCTAGACTTCTCTGTAGAACAATTCTAGATACAGATTCCTTATTCTACTGAAAATTGGGCAGCACTTCCCTACCCGCCAAACTACACAAGTCTACTGTAAATACAGTCCTATGTAAGTACAGTTCAGTCTTCTTCTTTAATATTCTTCTGATATGATTTCAGTTAAATTCTTTTCTGTAATATCCTTCTATTACAGTTCAAATCTCTTCTATGAATCTTATATCCATCTCTATACTACTACAGTATGTAATTTCCAATTACAATAGAAGGTCAAGAGTATTTACCTCGATAAGCCCAAAATTATCCAAGTTTATATGTCGATCCTGAGCAACGTTTAGCTCATATTCCGTGCGCTCCAACCCGCTCCAAACAACCCTTAGAAGTTCTAACCAACTTCTACTCAAATACTTCAACCATCTATGAAGATTTCCTTAGGGTTTCGTTTAGTGGCTAAAGGAAGTATAATAGTATTTCTGGGCTTTTAGTATAGGTGTAACCTTGGAATACTACAAGGTATTAGGGCCAAGGTATTTTGGAATAGTAACAATACTTGGAGAATACTTTTCTACCAGGGGGGGGGTGTATTTTTCGAAAACAACTAGGCAAAAAGGGGGTATACTTCGGCCAAGGCTTCTCGAGGGAAGCTTGGACGAACACTTCAACAAAAGGGGGAGGGATTTCAAGACTTGGAGAAATGATTTTTGGATGAAGAAATCCTTCAACTTAGGGGGGTATTTATAGGACATTCAATGGCCAAGATCAAGCCAAGTGGGGGGGCAAGTTGAGGGTCAAGATTTGGATATGTGTTTGTGGGTCCCACTTGCTCATCAACTACACAAAATATCCTACCAACTACTTGACAAAAAAACAAAGGCAAACCGCCCAAGTTTCGTCCCACCTTTCTCGTCCACTTGAGGGTGACACTTGTCACCCTATCGTTGGTCCAAAATGTTTCATCTCTCGGAAAAATCCGCAAAAATTATAAATGACATAGCCGTATTTTTCCCTTCGCAAAGTTCGGAAAACGTTTCGTTGGAAAACGACTCTTTTTGCTAGTTGTGCACAAATTTCGCCACTTTGCCTACTTTAAGGCTTAAACTTTTGTACGTACGCCCTCACGTACATACTCTGGAAATACAGGGTATAACATTCTCCCCTCCTTAGAAACATTCGTCCCGAATGTTCCTTCTCAAGACAGATAACGATAAAGTTCCTCTAACAAGTTGCCAACGCCACACCTGGCCACAAAATAACACACGTTCACTTCTGTCCTTACTCGTCGTATTTTTCTCGAACACTTGACCTCTTCTAGTATACGTACCATACTTCAATCATCGCTTCGGTTCCAAAATCTCTGGAGTCGCTACCTCCAAACTTGGTCATCTTACCAGCCTTAATCTCCCTTAAGGCCATTCCCGGCCTTCACGATCCGCTTCTGGTCGAACATATCCACGAACTCATACAATGGTCATCTAAACTTGGGCCTAGCACCCTCGTGACCCTACCACCTGGCGGGACCACCCAGAACTGACCCCACCTTAAACAGGGCTACGGGTTGACCCGCAATACGTCCTCAACCCGACCCGCTATCGCGTCAAACACTTGTTCTCCTGATCCGGAACAATCTTACCTATTCAAGTCCTGAAGGCTACCACTTCCATCTTACACAACCCATGGAATTATCCCACATATACCATGCACTCCGATAAAGGTCAACACAAACATAAATCTTTTACTCAAGATGGCCTCACATCTAAAGTCTCTTCGTGTAATATTCTAAGGTTCACAATTTCCCTGTCCCCAAACTTACCCTTAAACATGTTTTCTAAACACAATTTTAAACATAATGCTATCTGAACATAATACTTAGCACTTCATCATATCATCTACGCATACCAGTCTCTAGAGGGGTAAGAATATACCTGTACCATCTGCTTCACTCTAATCATAGGCACGCCTGCAGGCTACATAGTGTAGAAGGCGATGATCCGACCCTGACGGTCGCGCGTCATTCTGCTTGTACCATTTCTATAAGCATAGTCTCTCGTCACATGGCCCTGACGGCCGCAGGTGAAACAAGCACCAGTAAGAAGACGACATTCCCCGCGATGACGTTTGCCATATCGTGCACAATGAGGGGGACATGAATCCTGCTGGCTAGAACCCGTGTATATCTGTAACCCAGAAGCCCGGAGCTCGACCAGCCTCGAATACCTAACGTCCCGAAGATCGTGGAGGACCACTGCATCGGGCGGAGGTACATAACTAACTTCGCTGAGGCGTCCGCCTCGAAAGTTACCAAAGGACCTGCTGTCCCCGCCTTCTTCTCGATCTCGGCCATTCCGCGACCTCTCCGCTCACATCCAAGTTGCATAAGCTCAGATGCGGGCAATGTCCATGCCCGATCAAGAGCTACTCGAACAAGCCTCGCTAAGTAGTCATCAAGCCCGGTGACGTAGCGGTGCACTCTGTCCTCCATGTCGGCTACCAATGCGGGGGCATCGAAGCTAGTGAGTCAAACTCACATTGTACTCCCGAACCAGACGCCGGCTCGCCTCAACGCCAAAAATCTGCTCGGCCGAGCCCTTCTCATCTGTGGAGGCAAGAAGTGTGCAAGAAATGCCCCTGAGAACTCGTCCCAAACGGCCGAAAGTGCATACTCTCCCGAGACGGCTCACGATCAAACGATCATCGCAGATCACGCAGCCGACGCGAACCTAAGACCACCGACTCGGTCTCCGGCCTTGATCACTCATGATCCGAATCGCCGAATGAACTCCTGCGGATCATCCTCAGGCCTCGACCCGTAGAACTCTGGCGGGCTACAACTCAAAAAGTCCCGTAACCTCAAACTATCCGATCTCGGGTGAACCATGGGTACTACTGGGACTGCTGCGTCCAGCCTATCCTCGTGCCTTGCCACTATCCTGGCCAATAATTGGGCCATCTCTTTGTACCCCAACTCCTCTGCTCCGTGTTGTGGATTGGAGGCTCAGTGCATCAGGTCTCAGCCCACCGCTGCGGCTCTAAATCTGGCGGCGCCGCAAAACTCGCCGTCTGAAGCACTATCTCAGGTAATGTCCGGGCCTGCGCCCTCGTACTCCTCTGTATCATACTAGCAGCTCCCTCGGCTGCCTTGCCCATCTGGGCCCGGGTTGCCTTGCGCGGAGGCATAACTGGCAAAAACGAAATACGTCAGAGGGGTCCAACTTATAACACAGCTCTAAGGCACGATCTCAGAATGAGAAGAATGGAAACCAATCCTAAATGTCCTGCAGCCTCCTGATTATAGATGTGGTGCACAACACATCGATAATCAAGACTCTACTAGACACGGTCTGTAGACACTTTTCGAGGATTAACTGCTCTGATACCACTTTTGTCACGACCCGTTCCGGGGCCCGTGACTGGTGCCTTACCCCGGGAACCCTAGTGATACAACATCAGAGAAAAACCAGATGAAATAAAACATAAACATGAAACAAGAGATATGATAAATAAACAGGCCAACCAAAACAGTTGCCTTCTGTATATATATACATAAAAACCCGAACAGTTATCCTTTTTACAAATTCTGCCCACAACAGTACTACAGACCTCTAAGAGTTTTTATACAACATGACGGGACAGGGCCCGCCATACCCCTGAATGTACAAGTACCTACAGTGACAGGGGACTATACCAAAAGATAAGCTTCCGGAGAAACGGAGCTTCCCAATACGCTGAACGGTGATCCTATGAGCGAGGATCAACAACTGGTGTACCTCTACCTGCGGCATGAACGCAGCCCCCCGAAGGAGGTCAAGCATAACAGTACCAAGTATGTGAAATCAAAAAATCATAAATAAAATCATAATATCATATGAAACAGGAGGCATGTATGATAACAAAGCTACAGTTCACAATATAAAAGTAGTCATGTCAAGTCAGGGACTCACGCCCTCAAAGTCATCCCTCATGCCCGTGGAACTCCTTCCTCACTGCCGGCAGTCTAGGTATAAGTCATGTGATGCGTGTAACATGTCTCAGCCCAGCTCATGGACTCGAGGTGAAATCGTATCGAATACATTCCCGATCAAATCAGGTGGAATACATTCCCGGTTCATCCCATGAACGCGGTAGTCGAGTGAAATACATTCCCGGTTCATCCCATGAACGCGGTAGTCGAGTGAAATACATTCCCGGTTCATCCCATGAACGCGGTAGTCGAGTGAAATACATTCCTGCATCCATGAACGCGGTAGTCGAGTGAAATACATTCGGTTCATCCACGAACGCGGTAGTCGAGTGAAATACATTCCCGGTTCATCCCATGAACGCGGTAGTCGAGTGAAATACATTCCCGGTTCATCCCATGAACGCGGTAGTCGAGTGGTCATAACATTTAAACGCTCTTTTAAGACAGATTAAGGTAATACCATATGTTCTTTTTAAAACAACTAAGGTAACATTATGCCCTTCTTTTTAAACCAAAACACTTTCCTTCTTAAAGTCAAGTAACAACATTCTTTTCCAAAAGTTCAAGTTTGCCTAATTTCAAATATTCACATCTCTTATTTTCGAAAGGTTTCATAGTTCATAGTCTTAATCATAATTCTCTTTTAAAAACAGTTGAGTATTATATGCCTTATGTGTGAGTAGGTTATTCTTATTCATAACAATCTTATTAAAGCAGCCATGATCTAGGAAATTGTAATATCATTTTGTCTCATCTTAGCTTCTATGCAGATGGAGGTTTCTACTGGTTTTAATAATACTTTATTAGTCATTACATTTCCCTTTATTAACGCTGCTGTGGTTTGTTCGATATTTATTCTCATTTCCGAAATCAGTAAAAAACATTATTCCTTTTACAAACCAAGTACTCATTACTCACGAATGAGGTTTCACGCTTTTTAACAAAATTCATATTAAATCAATTAAGTCAAGTCTCTTATCTTTTGAGATCAAGTCTCTTAACTTTTAAAATCAATAACCCATTCATTTTATTACTCTTAAGTCGTTATACCCAACTTCCCATAAAGCTAGTATAACTCTTAACTTTCAAAACCAAGTGTTACTCTTCTTTCAAAACGGTTTCTTAATTCTTTTGAAATACTTCCAGATTCTTATTATTCAGGCTTAAGTCAAAAGACATTGCCGTAAAACTACGCTCGCTAACACACGTACATCTACCGTACTAAATATATATTCTTTTAAAATATCATGCTCAAGAGGATAGGAAGAATCACATACCTCGTGACGATTTATCGACTATTAGAAAATAGCTCCACAGTACTGTAATCCTGCTAGCCTTTTCCACCCTTCGAGTAGAATACGCTACTTGCAGTACTTCAGCCTATAACTGTCATATAAGTCTATCAACGTCTAGACTTCTCTGTAGAACAATTCTAGATACAGATTCCTTATTCTACTGAAAATTGGGCAGCACTTCCCTACCCGCCAAACTACACAAGTTCATCAGAATACAAATGTAAGTACAGTTGAGTCTTCTTCTTTAATATTCTTCTGATGTGATTTCAGTTAAACTCTTTTCTGTAATATCCTTCTATTACAGTTCAAATCTCTTCTTTGAATCTTATATTCATCTCTATACTACTACAGTATGTAATTTCCAATTACAATAGAAGGTCAAGAGTATTTACCTCGATAAGCCCAAAATTATCCAAGTTTATATGTCGATCCTGAGCAACGTTTAGCTCCTATTCCGTGCGCTCCAACCCGCTCCAAACAACCCTTAGAAGTTCTAACCAACTTCTACTCAAATACTTCAACCATCTATGAAGATTTCCTTAGGGTTTCGTTTAGTGGCTAAAGGAAGTATAATAGTATTTCTGGGCTTTTAGTATAGGTGTAACCTTGGAATACTACAAGGTATTAGGGCCAAGGTATTTTGAATAGTAACAATACTTGGAGAATACTTTTCTACCAAGGGGTGTATTTTTCGAAAACAACAAGCCAAAAGGGGGTATACTCTCGGCCAAGGCTTCTCAAGGGGGGGGGGGGGGTGGAGAAGCTTGGACGAACACTTCAACAAAAGGGGGAGGGATTTCAAGACTTGGAGAAATGATTTTTGGATGAAGAAATCCTTCAACTTAGGGGGGTATTTATAGGACATTCAATGGCCAAGATCAAGCCAAGTGGGGGGGCAAATGGAGGGTCAAGATTTGGACATGTGTTTGTGGGTCCCACTTGCTCATCAACTACACAAAATATCCTACCAACTACTTGACAAAAAAACTAAGGCAAACCGCCCAAGTTTCGTCCCACCTTTCTCGTCCACTTGAGGGTGACACTTGTCACCCTCTCGTTGGTCCAAAATGTTTCATCTCTCGGAAAAATCCGCAAAAATTATAAATGACATAGCCGTATTTTTCCCTTCGCAAAGTCCGGAAAATGTTTCGTCGGAAAACGACTCTTTTTGCTAGTTGTGCACAAATTTCGCCACTTTGCCTACTTTAAGGCTTAAACCAGACGCACGCCTCACGTACATACTGGAAATACGGGTATAACATTGAAGGTATCACCCATGGCGGTGTGATGAGGTTCGGAAAGAAGGAAACTTAGCCCAATGTACATTGGGCCTTACCAGATCATCCGTAGAGTAGGCAAGGTTGCCTACGAGTTGGATCTGCCATCGGATTTAGAGGCGGTACATCCGGTCTTTCATATTCCTATGTTGCGGAAGTGTATCGGGAATCCATTGAGAGTTTTCCCAGCTAGCGAGGTCCAGTGTGAGAGGGTTATCGATGAGGAGAGTCCCATAGCGATACTCGATCGCCAGTCGCGCTCATGACCAAAGACGTGGCTTCCATCCAAGTCTTGTGGTGGAATGATAATAGGGAGGAGATGACTTGGGAAGCGGAGGAGGACATGTTGAGGAAGTACCCTCACTTTGTTATACCCCGTATTTGCAGAGTATGTATGCGAGGACGACGCATTTAATATATTCAAGCCCTAATTAGGTTAAGGATGAAATTGTGAACTTTCGACTAAAAGATTTCGAACATCGTGAAGGAAATTCTACGCTTTTAATATTTTAACCGATTACGGATTTTTCCGAGAGACGAAATA
This sequence comes from Przewalskia tangutica, assembly GCA_029844215.1. NCBI lineage: Eukaryota > Viridiplantae > Streptophyta > Magnoliopsida > Solanales > Solanaceae > Przewalskia > Przewalskia tangutica. Next base: position 56,417,435 of record CM056739.1, read on the forward strand.
TTTTGGACCAATAGGAGGGCGACATGTGTCACCCTTAGTTGGCATGGGTTGGACGAAAATGTTGGCCAAGTGGACAAGTGTCACGACCCGAACCCGGGCCCGTGACTGGTGCCTTACCCCGGGCACCCTAGTGATACAACATCAGAGTAACCAGCGGAATATAAAACAATAACACGAAATGACATGAAGTATGAAACAATAATCTGGGAAAGTTGCCTTGCGGCATATATAAATATCAACTAGAATAGTTACATCCCTTTTACGCTTCCGCCACAAAGATTTCATGCACTTAAGAGTGACATGATAACAATGGCGGGACAGGCCCCGCCATACCCCGAATGTAAGCACCTACTACGACAGGACTATACCACCGATAAGCCTCCGAGAAACGGAGCTTCCCAAACGCCGAATCGTGACCTCGAAAGCTAGGATCAACGCATCGCGGTGTACCTCAACTCGCGGCATGAACGCAGCCCGGCGAGGTCGATAACAGTACCAAGTATGTGGCGAAAATCAGAAATGAAATCATAGTAGTCTATATAAAGCAGAGACATGTATGATAACCAAACTACGCTCACAATAAATAAGCAATATGTCAAGTGGACTCACGCCTCAAAGTCATCACTCAAATATAACAACGGGTCTCACGCCCACAACATCAATCTTGCGTGGAATACCTTCTCACCGCGCGATCATGATATAAAAGTACCAAGGAATACACATGAACACCAGTCCCACTGTGTCATCATAAAACCGCACGGTAAGTAATGAAGGCATAGCCGACTACTAAAACTCACAAGACAAACAAGGTCATAAATCAGATTATGAGATCTGCCTAGACCGCCACATGATCAAAGCCGGTCACTCGCCCGCAGATCTAATGTGCGCGTTTAGCCTCGAACTTCCGCACTCCGCATAGGCCACCCAATGGCCCGCATGAGGTATTCCCGCATCGAGGTAGCTACTCCCGCATCCGCTCGACTCGCAGTCTGCATGGCCACATACACCGCATGACCATATAGGCCGCACACTAACCTGGAACTCTCGTAGCTCCGCATAGGTTCCCTGACCGCATGAGGTATCCTCGAATAATAGTCATACTGCATCGCTCGAGTATTACCCGCATCGGAGGCGGCTTAACCTCCGGATCATGTCAAGGTGAGTGGTACAATACCAACATAACGGTGATAGTTAAACAACATAAGCGCGACGAGGAAAACCCTTTACACAAACATCACAAGATACTAACACACGTAGATCCTAACATGTTTACTTATCAAACCAACAAGAAAGTATTACAAGGCTATCACAAACCAACACAATCAAGTTATTCACACAAGATACTTTCTACTTTATGTTAAACAAGTTCGGGTTTTTATTCCCAAAGTACTTCATACATTAACTCTTTAAAAGATACGTTACTTTCACAAAAGTCACACAATACCCGTAGTATAAAAAAATAGAGTGACTATCTTTTAAGTAAACCAAAACACTTCCCTTTGTAATATCAAGTAACAACATTATTTTCCAAACGTTCAAGTTTGCCTAATTTCAAATGTTCAAGTTTCTCATTTTTCGAAAGGTTTCGTAGTTCATAGTTTTAATCACTTAATGATGTAATTCTCCTTTAAAACAATTGAGAAACATATACCTTATATGTGAGTAGGTTATCTTTGTTTATAACAATCTTATAACAGTAGCCATGATCTAGGAAATGTAATATCATTTTGTCTCATCTTAGCTTCTATGCAGATGGAGGTTTCTACTGGTTTTAATAATACTTGATTAGTCAATACATTTCCCTTTATTAGCGCTGATGTGGTCTGTTCGATACTTATTCTGATTTCCGAAATCAGTAAAACATTAATCCTTTTAAAAACCAAGTACTCATTACTCACGAATGAGGTCTCACACTTTTTAACAAAATTCAATTAAGTTAAGTCTCTTATCTTTTAAGATCAAGTCTCTTAACTTCTAAAAATCAGTAAACCATTCTTTTTACTTCTCTTAAGCCGTTATACCTAACTTCCCATAAAGCTATTATAACTCTTAAGCTTTTAAAACCAAGTATTACTCTTCTGTTAAAAATGATTCAGTATTCTTTTGAAATACTTCAAGATTATTCAGGCTTAAGTCAAAAGACATTGCCGTAATTATTATTCAGTTAACACACGTACGTCTACCGTACTATATATACTTTAAAATATCATGCTCAAGAGTATAGGAAGAATCACATACCTCGCGACGATTATCGACTAATAGCAAATAGCTCCAAAGTACTGTAGTCCAGCTAGTCTTTTCCACCCTCCGAGTAGAATACGCTACTTGCAGTACTGAAACCTATAACGGTTATACAAGTCTATCAATGACTAGACTACTCGGTAGAATAAATCTAGATACAAGATTCTACGGAAAATTGGGCAAAGACTTCCCTACCACAAACTTCCCAAGTTCATCAGAATTACACCCATGTAAGTACAGTTCAATTCCCTTCTTATATACCTTCCTGGTATATAACTTATACTTAATTCTTATACTTCAATAGTATGTAAACTCAATTACAATAGGGAGACAAGATATTTACCTCGATAAGCACAAAATTATCCAAGTTTAAATGTCGATCCTGAGAAACGTTTAGCTCCTACTCTTGGCGCTCCAACCTGCTCCAAACAACCCTTAGAAGTTCTACGCAACTTCTACTTAATACTTCAACCGGCTATGAAGATTTTCCTTAGGGTTTCGGTTTGAGACAAAAAGGACAAAAATTAGTATTTCCGGGCTCTACGTATAGAGGTAACTTTTGGAATACTACAAGGTATAAGGCTAAGGTATTTTGGTATAGCAACTATACTTGGAGAGTATTTTCTACCAAGAGGGGGGGTGTTCTACGAGAACCACTAGGCAGTGGGTACCTCGCTTAGCACTACTAGGAGGGTGTCTCGCCACACCACAAGAGGGAGGTGACAACTCTCGGCCAAGGGGGCCTTACGAAAAGGGGGAGGGGTTTTCAAGACTTAAGGAAGTGAGGAGTGGATGAAGAAAGCTTCACAAAGGGGGGTTGTTTTTATAGGGAGTTCAATGGCCAAGATCAAGCCATGTGGGGGGCAAGTGGAGGGCCAAGATTTGCCCAAGTGCCCCCTACCCCTACTCCACCAAACAAGGCACAAAACAAGGCACAATTTCATGCCCATCGTCCAAGGGGACGCCACTTTTACCGCCCACTTGAGGTGACAAGTGTCACCTCTCGTTGTCCAAAATATTACGCCTCTCGTAAAAACTGTAAAAATTAAAAATGATATAGCCGAATTTTCCTTCGTAGTTTTGTAAAACGCTTCGCCAAAAACGATTCTAATCGGGTGTTGTGCACAAAATATTTTCGCCCATGCCTACTTTAAGTTCAAACTTTTCACGCACGTCCCCACGCATATACTGAAAACGGGTATAACATTCTCCCCTCCTTAGAAACATTCGTCCCGAATGTTCCTTCTAAGTCTCAAAACAAACATGCGCCAGTATAGTCTTCACTGCTATGTTTACGAAAACAATCACGCCACGCCTGGCCATCAAATAACACATGCGCAAATACTTAATCCAAGTCCACGAGGAATCATCTTTAGTATAACAAAAGCTCCCACCCCAAGGTCTAAAATATACACCCTTCGTGACCTTCTCTTTACAAACGAAATGATCACATCCGTGTCCTCAACACATGCCGCTCTCCCTTACTCATACCTACGCCTCGCATATCTCTTTCTCATGACTTACCACATTTTCGCCATCGCTTGCTTTCCAAAATCTCGTTTACTATCTCCAACTTGGTCATCATTAATCGAACACTGGATGGATCTCCAATACTTTCCCGAACATAACAACACGAAAGACTGGATGTACTGCCTCCTAAGTCGGACGGCAATGCTAACTATAGGCAACCTGGCCTATTCTTTACATGATATGAAAAGGCCCAAAGTAACTCGGGCTAAGTTTCCTCTGTTTTCCAAAACTCGTCACACACTAACCACATTCTCACAAACAGTATGAACCAACAATCGAACTCGCCAACATCGAACCAATCGACCGGCAACTTACACTTCCGCCCCTAAGGCTTCATAAGGCGATATCCGAAAACTAAAATGGTAGCTATAAAACACTCCCTCAATAGGAGACAACAATCCTCACATCTACCCCTGAAATCCAAACACTGGCCCGAGGGCGAATGCAGTACGGAGACTCCCCTGAGTTCCTAACCCTGCCTGGTAAAACTTCCAGAAAACGAAAATTGCCGTAACCTGGGCTCCACTGCCTGACATAAGGTGAAAGCAGGCACCTCGTGCAGCCTTACAACCTTCCTGATACAATCATCACGCATAATCCTCTGCCGAGTAAACGGTCCTGACTAAAAGACAAGATGGGCTGACCTCATCGGCCTGACTACTGGTCGAACGCATCCACGAACTCGTACGTTGGTTAACTAAACTTGGGCCTAACACCCACGTGACCCTACTACGTGGAGGGACCACCACAAACTGACCCCACCATAAAACAGGTCGCGGGTTGACCCGCGGCATGGCCTCAACCCGACTCATTCTCGCAGAAACACTTGCTCCCGATTCTAACAATCTCACTATCAAGTTACGAAAACCTAGCGGTCTTCTTAGCTCAACTACCCTCTTTCATTTCACACAACTCAGGGACTTATTATACAAATATATCTCACGTGCACTATGCACTCCGATAAGGGTCAAACACAAATGAAATCTTTTACTCAAGATTGCCTTGCCTCCAAGGTCTCCACGTATAAAGCTCTAAGGCTCACACTTTTCCTATCCCCCAATCTTTTCCGGTTACTAACCATGATTTCTAATCACAATTTACACAATGCTATCAGAATATAACACTTAAGGTATACTCATCTTACATACTAATCTCTAGAGGGTTAAGGATATACTCAGATTCTCGCTTCACTCCCTAAGTCGTTCTAATCAAACTCGCCTGCAGGCGATAGCTAAGGAAGATGACGAACTACCCACCGATCCTGAAGGTTGAGTCCTCCTACTAGGACATCCTTTCGACACATGGCCCTGACGGCCGCAGGTAAGACAAGTACCAACAAAAGACGACATTCCCGACGATGCTCGTATTGTGAACACTGGGAAAAATCAATCGGCTGGGCCGAACCTACGTGTAGCCGTGAACCGGAATCTCGAGCTCACTAACTCCAGATACCCCGAACGCCCCGAACCTCCGCGAGGACCTCTTTGCACCGTGGATGTGCATATCTAAATCGCTAGCGAGGTGATTCGCCTCGAAAGTTACCAAAGGACTTTGCATTGCTCGTCCTCTTCTCGCCCTCGTTAACCCGCCGATCGCTACATTTCTTGGCTCACGCGCATAAGCCCGCATACGTGCCATGCTCAAGCCTAATCAAGAATTACTCTTGCACAACCTCTCTTAGATAGTCGCCAAGACCCGTGATAAATCGATACATCATACTCTCGTAGCTACATCCTTAGCTAATGTAACAGTCGTCTCTTTGCAATCTATACTTTCGCACGGCCGTGAATCAAGGTTCAACTAACTTGGCCGCAGAGGAATCGCCGCCGTGCAACTCACTGGCCGCGACGCCGCAGAATCGCCTAAATGGCACCACCCTAGGTGATGATGGGGCTCGTGCCCCGTAACCCTCAGATTTACTCGCAGCCTCCGCCGCTTTGCCCTTCTGGGCGGGTTTCACGCGAGGCATAACGGTAAGGGAAAGAAATACGTTAGAGGTCCAACTTATAACACGCTTCTAAGGCACGATCTCGAGTGAGAAGAATGGAAACCAATCCTAAATATCCTATAGCCTCTCGATTATTGGTGTGGTGCACAACACACCGATAATCAAGACTTACTAGATACGGTCCAGAGACACTTTCCGAGGATTAATCGCTCGATACCACTTTGTCACGACCAACCTGCCCGTGATCGTGCCTAACCCCGCACCCTAGTGATACAACATCGAGTAATCACTAATATAAAACAATAACACGAAATGACATGAAGTATGAAACAATAATCGAGAAAGTTGCCATGCGGCATATATAAATATCAACTAGAAACAATTATATCCCTTTACGCTTCGCCCACAAGATTACTGCACTCTAAGAGTGACATGACAACAATGGCGGGGACAGGCCCCGCCATACCACGAATGTAAGCACCTACTACGACAGGACTATACCACCGATAAGCCTCCGAGAAACGAGCTTCCAAACGCAATCGTGACCTCGAGAGCTAGGATCAACGATCGCGTACCTCAACTCGCGGCATGAACGCACTCGAAGGAGGTCGATAACAGTACCAAGTATGTGAAATCGAAAATCAGAAATGAAATCATAGTAGTCTATATAAAGCAGAGACATGTATGATAACCAAACTACGCCACAATAAATAAGCAATATGTCAAGTCGTGACTTACGCCTCAAAGTCATCACTCAAATATAAAACGGGTCTCACGCCCACAACATCAATCATGCCTGTGGAATACCTTCCTCACCGCCAGCCTATGATATAAAAGCACCAAGGAATACATGAACACGTGTCCCACTGTGTCATCATAAAACCGCATTTGTAAGTACGAAGGCATAGCCGACTACTAAAACCTACAAGACAAACAAGGTCATAAATCGTATCATGAGATCTGTTTAGACCGCCACATGATCAAAGCCGCCACTCGCCTCGCAGATCTAATGTCGCCGCGCCCACTTATCTCATGTTCGCCACGATCTCGCCAAGAATCGGGCCATCTCTTTGTACCCAACTCCTCAGCCCGTGCCGGACCGAAGGTGCAGTGCGTGGTCTCATCGCCCAATGCCGCGCTCTAAACTCGCTGGGCCGGGCGGTGTCGCAAAACTCGCCGTCAAGCACCGCTCGTGTAATGACCGCTCGCGCCTCGCACTCCTCAGATCTCACTAGCGCCTCGGGCCGCTTTTCCCACTGGGCGAAGTTTCGCGGAGGCATAATCGTGAAAACGAAATACGCCGTAGGGTCCAACTTACAACATGCCTCTAAGGCATGATCTCGTAATGAGAAGAATGGAAACTAATCCTAAATGTCCTGCACCTCCCGACATAGATGTGGTGCACAACACACCGATAATCAAGACTCTACTAGACACGGTCAGACACTTTCCGAGGACTAATCGCATCGATACCACTTTTGTCACGACCGAACTCGGCCTCGATCGTGCCTTACCCGGCACCAAGTAGTCATACATTAGAGAAAATCAGCGAACATAAAAACAAGACATGAAGCAAGAGATATAATATATAAACAGCAACCAAAACAGCTGTCAGATATAAATATATAAAAACCCAATAGCTTAATCCTTTTTACAACCCCGCCCACAACAAGATTATAGACTCTAAGATTTACAACAACCATGACGACGTGGCCTCGCCATACCTCGAATGTACAAGAACCTACAACTCGTGGAACACATACCAAAAATAAGCCTCCGAGAAACGGAGCTTCTCAATACGCTGATCGTGATCCTATGAGCGAGGATCAACTACGGTGTACTCTACCGCGGATGAACGCAGCCCCGAAGGAGGTCGGTCAAGTACCAAGTATGTGAAATCGAAAATCGCAGCTTAAATCATAATACCATATAAAGCAGAGACATGTATGATAACCAAACTACAAGACGCAACATAAAAGCTAAGTCGTGGACTCACGCCAAAGTCATCACTCAATTATATAACTATGGGTCTCACGCCCACAACATCAATCATGTTCGCATCATGGCCGCACGCGGAATTCAGATCGGTGCGATATGTCCATGATGCAACAATAATAACAATGCCGCATGGCCACATGCCCATTCTGCGACGGCAGATATGTCCATGTAACATCAACAACAATATCGGGTGGTCAACCTCGCGTGGCCACATGCCCCGAAATTATGACGGCGAGCATGTCCATGTAACATCAACAACAATATCGGGTGGTCAACCTCGCCGCACGCCACATGCCCCGACTGTGACGGTGCAGATATGCCCATGTAACAATAATAACCATATATCGTAATCAACCCCGCGCAGCCACATGCCCCGGAATTCAGATCGGTGCGACATGCCCATGTAACAATAATAATGGAAGATACCTGGAATCTTCCGTCACGCCAGACGCCCAAGTAAGCTCTCAACAAGTCAACCGCCCTCCATCGAGACGCCAGAGTATAGAAACACAATTCTTGCACAACAAAGGCTATCACAACAAGCATAGGCGAGTTACACAACAACAAGCATAGGCAAGTTATACACAACTCAAAGTACTTCAATTTTATATCAAAGTCCGGGTTTTAATCCTAAAGTACTACGTACGTTAAATTCCTTTTAAAGAGATCCATTCCTTTTATAAAGGTCACCCGATACCCGTAGTATAAAAATAGAGTGACTCACATTTTTAGGTAAACCAAAACACTTTCCTTTTCAACAACATTCTTTCCCCTAAAGTTCCAGTTTGCCTAATTTCAATTACTCAGGTCTCTTTATTTTAGAAGAGTTTCATAGTTCATAGTCTTAATCATTTAAGAATATAATTCTCTTTTAAACAATCTGAGAAACATATGCCTTATATGAGTGTAGGTTATTCTTGTTCATAATTAAGCAGCCATGATCTAGGAAATGTAATATCATTTTGTCTCATCTTAGCTTCTATGCAGATGGAGGTTTCTACTGGTTTTAATAATACTTTATTATTCAATACATTTTCCTTTATTAACGCTGCAGTGGTTTGTCGATACTCATTCTGATTTCCGAAATCAGTAAAACGTTATTCCCTTTTAAAAACCAAGTACTCATTACTCACGAATGAGGTTTCACACAAACATCCATATTAAGTCAAGTCTCTTATCTTTTAAGATTAACTGTCTTAACTTCTAAAAATCAGTAAACCATTCTCTTTATCTCTCTTAAGACGTTATACCTAACTTCCCATAAAGCTAGTATAACTCTTATGTTTTCAAAACCAAGTATTACTCTTCTTTCTGAAAGGTTTCTTAATTCTTTTGAAATACTTCAAGATTCTTATTATTCAGGCTTAAGTCAAAAGACATTGCCGTACAATTACGCTCGTTAACACACGACGCTTCATCGTACTATATATATATTCTTGTAAAATACTTCCAAGGTCCTTATTATTCAAAGCTTAAGTCAAAAGACATTGCACAATTATATTCGCTAGCACACGCACGCCTACCATACTATATATATATATTATTCAGCTTAAGTCAAAAGACATTGCCACGTACGCCTACCGCACTATATATATATTCTTTTAAAATACTTCATGCTCAAGAGTATAGGAAGAATCACATACCTCGCGACGATTATCGACTATAAGCAAAACGCCCACTGGCTATAACCGCTAGCCTTGTCCACCTTCCAAGTAGTATATGCTACTCGCAGACATTCAACCAATAAAGGTTATCACCATCAGAATACAATCTATGTAAGTACAGTTTAATCTTCTACTTATAAATTCTTTCTGATGTGATTTCAGTTCTAGTCTTTACTGTAATATCCTTCTATTACAGTTCAATTCTCTTCTATGAATCTTATATTCGTTTCTATACTACTACAGTATGTAATTTCCAATTACAATAGAAGGGCAGTAGTATTTACCTCGATGAGCCCAAAATTATCCAAGTTTAACGTCGCTCCCGAGCAACGTTAAGCTCCTACTCCGCGCCCAACCCGCTCCAAACAACCCTTAGAAGTTCTAAGCAAATTCTACTTAACACTTCAACCGACTATGAACGTTTTCATTAGGGTTTTGTTTAGTGGCTAAAAAGTATAATAGTATTTCCTGCTCTACGATAGAGGTAACTTTGGAAAGTACTACAAGGTATTTGGGCTAACGTAGTTGGGCATTATAACAATATTTGGAGAGTATTTCTATACCACAAAGAGGGTATTATACTAAAACAACTAGGCTAGGGGTACCTCTCGACCAAAGCTTCTCAAAAGGGGGGGGGGGGTGTAGGACGAACACAACTCACAAAAGGGGGGAGGGATTTTTAGACTTGGAAAATGATTTTAGGATGAATAAGTTCATCAACTTAGAGGGGTATTTATAGGTCAAGCAAAGGTCAACCAATGGCCAAGATGAAGACAAGTGTGGTGCAAGTGTAGGGCTAGGATTTACCCATGTGTCCTTATCCATCTACTACACAAAAAATCCTACCTAACCCTTGACCAAAAAAATCACAAAAAACGTGCTAAAGGGAAGCCTCTTTGTCGTCAACGAGGGTGACAAGTGTCACCCTCCCGCTGGTCTAAAATATTTCATCTCTAAAAATCCGCAAAATTATAAATGACATAGCCGTATTTTCCCTTCGCAAGTCTTGTAAAATGTTTCGTCGAAAAACGACTCTTTTCGGCACTTGTGTACAAATTTCGAACCTTGCCAACCTTAAGGCTTAAATTTTTATACGTACGCCCTCACGTACATACTCTGGAAATACGGGGTATAACACCAATGGCTCGCATGAGGTATTCCCCGCATCGAGGGTAGCTACTCCAGATCCGCTCGACTCGCAATCGCATGGCCACATGCACCGCATGACCATATAGGCCGCATTAATCGTGGATATTTTTGAAGACGCTTTACGAGGGCCAATAGAGGGTGACACGTGTCACCCCGCCTAGTGGCTTCGCCGAATGACATTTGTGCACAACACCCTGCTAGAGTCGTTGACTAAACGCTTTACATAACTTGCGAGGAAAATTTCGCTATGTCTTTTCTTATTTTTATGGATTTTTCCGAGAGACGAAACATTTTGGATCAACGAGGGTGACATGTGTCACCTCACAATGGAAGCAAGTGGGGCGGCACTTGGCCGATTGAAGGGGCAAGTTTATGGTAGATATTTGTGTAGATATTTGTGAGGGTTTTAAGGAGTAGGGACTAGTGCACTTGGCTTGATCTTGGCCTTACACTTGCCTTGCACATGGCTTGATCTTGGCCATTGGTTGGCCTTTGGTTTTGCTATAAATACCCCAAGCTTGAAGACTTCATCCATTCCTAAAATCTTCCAAGTCTTGAGTCCCTCTCCATCCCTTTGAGTGTGTTCTCGCCCCAAGCCTTCCTCCCCTTGAGTGGCCTTGTGGCCGAGCCTCCTCCTCCTCTTTGTGGTGCTAGCACTGGGTACCCCTAGCCTAGTTGTTTCGTATAATACACCCTCTTGGTAGAAATACTCCGGCATTGTTATAATGCCCAAAATACCTTAGCCTTTACCTTGTTGTATTCCAAAAGTTACCTCTATACGTAGAGTCGGAAATACTACCTTTTGTCCTTTAGTCTCAAACCGAAACCCTAAGGAAATCTTCATAGTTGGTTGAAGTATTTGAGTAGAAGTTGGTTAGAACTTCTAAGGGTTGTTTGGAGCGATCGAGCGCACTGAGTCGAGCTAAACGCTGCTAAGGATCGACATTTAACTTGGATAATTTTGGGCTTGTCGAGGTAAATATTCTTGTCCCCTTATTGTAATTGAGATTACATGTAGTAGGAATATATAGTTGAGGTATACTATATATAGAATCAACATTATTGTGCAAATGTCTTTTGACTTAAGCCTAATTTAAAGAAGAGAATCGAATCAGATTACATAGATCAGACATAGACTGTGTAGCATTGTTGTGTAGTAGAATGGTACACGCCCCATAGACGGTAAACCCCCGGTTGGCTTGGTAGCCAGCCTGATAGAGAGGAGATTTACGCTGTCATGTGGGGAGGCCGAATTTTCGTAGAGAAACGGAACCTTGTGTTTTGAAGTTAATAGACGCTTGGACCTTTTTAGGTGAAAGTACTAAGAGTAGCGTATTCTACTCGAGGAGTGGAAAGTGGCTAGCGTTGTAGTACTTGGAGCATTTTGCTTATTGTCGATACTCGCGAGGTACGTGAACCTCTTCCTATCTGCTCTAGCATGATATGTGTGTAACTATGTAAGACGTGGACGACAGTGCTAAGTGTATTTGTTTGTTTAAACATAAAGTGTTATAACGCTTTATGGGAAGTTGGTTATAACACTTTATGAGGTAAGAAAATGGTTTATCGATGTTAGAAGTTAAGAGACTTGATCTAATAAGATAAGAGACTTAACTTATTTGTTTTAATGTGGACGTTTGTGTGAAACCTCATTCGTGAGTAATGAGTACTTGGTTTTTAAAGGGATAATGTTTTACCGATTTCGAAATCGAATGTGTATCGACAGCACCATGCAGCTGCTAAAAGGAAAATGTATTGAATAATGATGTGTTGTATAAAAACCAGTAGAAACCTCCATCTGCATAGAAGCTAAGATAAGACAATATTATATTACATTTTCTAGATCATGGCTGCAGTAATAAGATTTTGTAAAAAATAATAAACTACACACATGTATGACATATGTTACTCAATTGTTTTAAAAGTGGATTAAGACTACGAGTTATAAAACCTTTCTAAAATGAGAAACTTGAGCACTTGAAATTAGGCAAACTTGAATGTTTGGAAATAATGTGGTTACTTGATTTTTGCAAAGGGAAGTATTTTGGTTTACTTAAAAGATAGTCACTCTATTTTTATACTACGTATTGTGTGACTTATGGAAAGTACTTTGAGTTGTGTGAAACTTTCCTATGCTTGTGATGATAGCCTTTGTTGAACAAGTGTTGTATTTACGTTACCGCTCTCGACAGAGGCCGTTGACTTGTTGAGAACTTACTCGGACGTCGGGCAATGACGAGAATTCCACGTATGTTTCCATTTTTGATTATCGCCTTGTTGTTGATGTCACATGGACATGTCTACACCGAGGTAGAATTCGGGCATGTGGCCATGCGCAGGTTGATTACCCGATATATTGTTATTGTGGTTACATGGACATGTCTACACCGAGGTAGAATTCCGGGCACGTGGTACGCGCGTGGTTGATCACCCAAAGATATTATTGTTGATGCCACATGGACGCGTCTACACCGAGGCGTAATTCCGGCACGTGGCCGTGGGGCATTGGTATTATTGTTGCATCACGGACATGTCTACACCGGCGCACTCGGGGCACGCGCCGCGATGCGAACATGATTGATGCTGTGGCGCGAGACCCATAGTTATATTTGAGTGATGACTGAGGCGTGAGTCCCGATCGACATGACCGCTTATGTCGTGATCAGAGTTTGGTTATCATACATGTCTCCGCTTTATATAGACTAGTATGATTTCGCGCGATTTTTTGCTTTCACATACTTGGTACTGTTGCATCGACCTCCTGGGGCCGCGTTCATGCCGCAGTAGAGGTACACGGCCGTGGATCCTCGCCATGTGATCACAAGCCAAAGATATCGGAAGCTCCGCTTCTCCGAGGCTTATCTTTTGCATGTGTTTCCGAGTTGTAGGTTCTTGTACATTCGTGGTATGGCGGGGCCCCGTCCGCCATAGTCGCTGTAAATCTTGCAGGTCCAGTAATCGCTGTGGCGCGTGGTTTGTAAAAAGGATTAAACTGCTCGCTTTGAAAGAGTTGTATTTATTTATGTTATCGGAAGGTAACCGCTGGGTTGGCCTGCTTTATGTTCATATATCTTGTTTCTTGTTTAAAGTTTTATTTTCCGCTGGTTTTCTCGATGTTGTGTCACTAGGGTGCCCGATAAGGCACCAAGAACCGCCCTGAACGGGTCGTTACAAAAGTGGTATCGTGAGCGCTAGTCCTCGGAAAGTGTCTACGACGCATGTCTAGTAGAGTCTTGATTATCGGTGTGTCAGGCACCACATCTATAATCGTGAGGCTATAGGACATTTAGGATTGGTTTCCATTCTTCTCATTCCGAGATCGTGCCTTAGAGCCGTGTTGTAAGTTCGACCCTCCGACGTATCTCGTTTTACCGCTTATGCCTCCGCTAGCGCAACAACCGAGCCCGAAGGGCAAGCGGCCGAGGGTGCCGCTAGTGAGATACAGAGAGTACGAGGGCGCAGCCCTGACAAGACTGAGGTTGTGCTTCGACGGCGGGTTTTGTGACGCCGCCACCCAGCAGAGTTTAGAGTCGCAGCGAGCCGCCGAGACCACAGCACTGAGCCTCGCCCCACAATGCAGGCGCAGGAGATGGGTTACAAGGAGATGGCCCAGTTGCTGGCCAGGGTCGTGGCCAGATATGAGGATAGGCTGGATGCAGCAGCCCAGCCCAAAGAGCACCAGCCGTTCACCCCGAGCAGATAGTTTGAGGCTACGGACTTTCTGAGTTGTAGCCCGCCAGAGTTTTATGGGTCGAGGCCTGAGGATGATCCGCAGGAGTTCATCCGGCAGTTACAGTGGATCATGCGGGTGATCAAGGCTTCAGAGACCGAGTCTGTGACCTTTGGTTCAGACGGCCGCGTGATACCGCAATGATTGGTTTGATTCACGGAGCTTTCGGGAGAGTACGCACTCCAGCAATATGGGATGAGTTTTCGGGCTTTCTCACGCACTTCTTGCCTCCGCAGATGAGGGCACGCCGGCTGATTTTTGATGCTTAGACAGCGCGCGACGGTTCGGGAGTACAATGTGGAGTTCGACTCATCGTCTTGACGCCCCGTTGGTAGCTAGTACGGAGGATCGAGTGCACCGATATGTTACAGGCTCGATGATTACATGTCGAGGCATGTTCAGAGTAGCTCTTCACCGCATGGAAATTGCCCGCACGCAGCTCACGACCGACGCGAGGCACGGAGAGGTCGACTGAATGACCAAGATCGCCAAGAGGCTGAACAACAGGTCCTTTGTGACTTTCGAGGCGGACCGCCTCAAAAGATACTAGTTTTGTACCTCCGCCAGGCAGAGTGGTCCTCCACAACCTTCGAGCATCCAGAGTATTCGGAGCAGTCGTGGCTCAAGGGTTCGTGTTTCAGGAAGTAAGGGTGTTGGCTGACGCGGTCACCCCACCTCGGTGTGGTCGATGTGGTAGACCGCATTTCGGGAGTGTCGTGGTGCCAGGAGCTTGTTATTTTTGCGACAGCAGGCCATTTTGCAGGAACTGTCCACCAAGGGTAGCACGGATGTTACGACTCACCACCGGATCGCTGGCTGGTTCATCGCTTTCTAGTTATGCGCCTGCAGCAGTGCCTATGATTAGAGTGAGCGGTAGCTTGTATATCCTTAACCTCTAGAGTTTTGGTATGCTTGTTATGATGGTCTCATTATTATATGCTATGTACGAATGGCGTTGTGTTAATTGTGAGTTAGAAAACATGCTTAGTTGGGAGGATAAGTATGGGGCGTGGTAAGTGCGAACCCTAGATCGTCACGATTGAGACCTTAGAGGTAAGGTCGCCTTGAGTAAAAGATTCGCTTTATGTTTGACCTTATCGAGTGCGTAGTATACGTGGGTTTTATGTGAGTGATCACCCACGGGTAATGGAGATGGAAGTGGTAGCTTTCATGACGTGATTTAGCGTGATTGTTCCGTGTCGGGAACAAGGCGTGACGCGATCGCTGGTCGGGTTGAGGACGTGATACGGTCAACCCGAGTCCTGACAAGGTGGGTCAGTTGGGTGGTCCCGCCAGTGGTAGGGTCACGAGGATGCTAGGCCCAAGTTTGTATGATCATCGATGAGTTCGTGGACGCTCGATCGTAAGCCGTTCGTAAGGCCGGAATGACCTTAAGGAAGTTTGAGGTTAGTAAGATGACCAAGTTTCGAGGTAGTGACTCCAGATTTTTGGGAACGGAAGTAATGACCGAAGTATGGTACGATCGAGAGTTCAAGTGTTCGGAAGCGGCACGACGAGTAAGGAAGGAAGAGAACGGTGTTATTTCGCGCGCCAAGTGGCGCTGACAACTTGTTAGAGGAACTTCATCGATATCCGTTTGAGAAGGAACATTCGGACGAATGTTTCTAAGGAGGAGAATGTTATACCCGTATTCTCGTGGTATGTATGCGAGGACGCACGCATGAGAGCACGACAAAAATTGGAAAGGAAGAAAGAGCGATTCTTCCACTAAAAAGTTTCCGGTTTTGTAAGGAAAATGTTCGCTGAAGGGAATTGGGTTCCCAGATTTGGAATTTGGGCTTCTTAGATTATATTAGAATTATGGAATTTTATTTTCTGAATGGTCACGCTGGGCCCACGGAGAAATTTACTGCTTTGTGGGGCCCACTTTGTTTTCGAGATTTTGGCCATTGTGGATATTTTTCTAAGACGCTTTATGAGGGCTAATAGGAGGGTGACACGTGTCACCCCGCCTAGGTGGCTTCGCCGAATGACATTTGTGCACAACACCCGCTAGAGTCGTTGACGTAAACGCTTTACATAACTTCGAGGGAAAATTTCGCTATGTCTTTTCTTATTTTTGCGGATTTTTCCGAGAGACTAAACATTTTGGACCAACGGAGGGTGACATGTGTCACCCACAATGGAAGCAAGTGGGCGCACTTGGCCGATCACGGGCAAGTCACGGTAGATATTCGTGTAGATATTTGCGAGGGTTTTAAGGAGTAGGACTAGGTGCACTTGGCTTGATCTTGGCCTTACACTTGCCTTGCACATGGCTTGATCTTCGCCATTGGTTGGCCTTTGGTTTTGCTATAAATACCCCCTAAGCTTCAAGACTTCATCCATTCCTAAAATCTTCCAAGTCTCGAGTCCCTCTCCTCCCTTCGAGTGTGTTCTCGTCCTAAGCCTTCCCCTCCCCTTGAGTGGCCTTGTGGCGAGAGCCTCCTCCCCTTTGTGGTGCTAGCTGGTACCCCTAGCCTAGTTGTTTCAGATAATACACCCCCTCTAGAAATACTCCGAGTATTGTTATAATGCCCAAAATACCTTAGCCTTTACCTTGTTGTATTCCAAAAGTTACCTCTATACGTAGAGCCCTGAATACTACCTTTGTCCTTTTAGTCTCAAACCGAAACCCAAGGAAATCTTCATAGTTGGTCAAGTATTTGAGCAGAAGTTGGTTGTAACTTCTAAGGGTTGTTTGGAGCGGATCGAGCGCGGAGTCGAGCTAAACGCTGCTAAGGATCGACATTTAACTTGGATAATTTTGGGCTTGTCGAGGTAAATATTCTTGTCCCCTTATTGTAATTGGAGATTACATGTAGTAGGAATATATAGTCGAGGTATACTATATATGTAACTGAACATTATTGCGCGGCAATGTCTTTTGACTTAAGCCTCAATTTAAAGAAGAGAATCGAATCAGAATTACATAGACAGACAGAGACTTGTGTAGCATTGTTGTGTAGTAGAATGGTAAACGCCATAGATAAACCCCCTCGTTGGCTTGGTAGCCGCCTGATAGAGGAGAGATTTACGCTGTGCCGTGTGTGAGGCCTAATTTTCTCAGAGAAATGGAACCTTGTGTTTTGAAGTTAATAGACGCCAGGACCTTTTTAGTGAAAGTACTAAGAGTAGCGTATTCTACTCGAGGAGTGGAAAGGGCTAGCAAAGTTGTAGTACTTGGAGCATTTTGCTTATTATCGATACTCGCCATGAGGTATGCGAACCTCTTCCTATCTGCTCTAGCATGATACGTGTGTAACTATGTAGTACGGTGGACGACAAAGCTAAGTGTATTTGTTTGTTTAAACATAAAGTGTTATAACCGCTTTACGTAAGATGGTTATAACAAATTTATGAGGTAAGAAAATGGTTTACCGATGTTGAGTTAAAGAAAATGGTTTATCGATGTTAGAAGTTAAGAGACTTGATCTAATATGATAAGAGACTTAACTTATTTGTTTTAATGTGGACGTTTGTGTGAAACCTCATTCGTGAGTAATGAGTACTTGGTTTTAAAGGGATAATGTTTTACCGATTTCGAAATCGTAACGCGTATCGACTGCACCACCGCAGCTGCTAAAAAGGAAAATGTATTGAATAATGATGTGTTGTATTAAAACCAAGAGAAACCTCCATCCGCATGAAGCTAAGATGAGACAAAATGATATTACATTTTCTAGATCACGGTCAGAATAAGATGTTATAAACAAGAATAAACTACTCACATGTATGACATATGTTACTCAATTGTTTTAAAAGGGATTAAGACTATGAGTTATAAAACCTTTCTAAAATGAGAAACTCGAGCACTTGAAATTAGGCAAACTTGAACGCTTGGAAATAATGTGGTTACTTGATTTTTGCAAAGGGAAGTATTTTGGTTTACTTAAAAAGATAGTCACTCTATTTTTATACTACGTATCATGTGACTTATGGGAAAGTACTTTGAGTTGTGTGAAACTTTCCTATGCTTGTGATGATAGCCTTTGTTGAACAAGTGTTGTATTTCGTGTTACCGCCTCTCGACAGAGGCCGCTGACTTGTCGAGAACTTACTCGACGTATCGCGATGACGAGAATTCCACGTATGTTTCCATTTTTGATTATCGCTTGTTGCTGATGTCACATGACATGTCTACACCGAGGTAGAATTCCGGGACACGTGGCCGTACGCGTGGTTGATTACCCGATATATTGTTATTGTGGTTACACGGACATGTCTACACCGAGGTAGAATCGCCGGGCACGTGGCTACGCGAGGTTGATCACCCAAGATATTATTGTTGATGCCATACGGACGCGTCTACAGGCGTAATTCGGCACGTGGCCACGGGCATTGGTATTATTGTTGCATCATGGACATGTCTACACCGACGCACTTTCGGCACGCGCCAGATGCGAACATGATTGATGCCGCGGGCGCGAGACCCATAGTTATATTTGAGTGATGACTGAGGCGCGAGTCCCGATCGACATGACTACTTTTATGTCGTGAATCGTAGTTTGGTTATCATACATGTCTCCGCTTTATATAGACTAGTATGATTTCGCTTATGATTTTTACGCTTTCACATACTTGGTACCGATCGACCTCTCCTCGGGCCGCTCATGCCGCAGTAGAGGTACATCGGCCGTGGATCCTCGCCATGATCACAAGCCAAAGATATCGGGAAGCTCCGCTTCTCCGAGGCTTATCTTTTGGTACGTGTTCCGAGTCAGAGGTTCTTGTACATTCTGGGTATGGCGGGCCTCCCGCCATAGTCGCTGTAAATCTTAGAGGTCCGTAATCACAAGTGTGGTTTGTAAAAAGGATTAAACTGCTCGCTGGAAAGAGTTGTATTTATTTATGTTATCGAAGGTAACCGCTGGGTTGACTCGCTTTATGTTCATATATCTTGTTTCTTGTTTAAAGTTTTATTTTCCGCTGGTTTTCTCTCGATGTCAGGTCACTAGGGTGCCGGATAAGGCACAAAGAACCCGCCCCGAACGGTCGTTACAATCAGAAGTGCTTACGCTTTGTTTAATGGCTCACGAGATAGGGTAAGAGTATAAACGAGAGGCAAGCCCCAAGACGTTATACCACCTTCTCCGTAAGAGTATAAGTGAGGGTAGACCCCAAGATGCTATACCACCGCTTTACCACCTCCAGGTAAGAGTATAAGCTGGCGGGTAGACCTCAAGATGCTATACTACCTTTACCACCTTCTCCAGGTAAGAGTATAAGTGAGGGTAGACCTCAAGATTCTATACCACCGCCTTTACCACCTTCTCCAGGTAAGGGTATAAGTGAGGGTAGACCCCAAGACGCTATACCACCGCTGGACTCGTGTTCATGTACGCCATTGCGTGTTATTATATCCTGGATCGTCAGTGATGCCGATTCCACGAAGCAGAGATATATATACGTGTTGTATGTGTACGCCGACAGGTAGGTAGGATGCCACGAAAGGCCACATGATTATATTTTACACCGATAGCATGCCAGTGATGGGGATTCCACTGACACGCTTTGATATTTGTGTGATTTGATCGCGCCCGCATCGGGGTAGTATAGCGCCTCCCGAAAGGCCGGATTATACTTATGGAAGATAAGTAAGTTATAGTAATGAACTTAATGACTTTTCCTAATCATGCGTAAGAACGTGGCTATAACCTTTATTGAAAATGGGAATAGATAATGATGTGAAATTAAGTTCATAAGCGGCAATGACACACCGTGATCCGTATGTATTTTTTATACTTGTCTCTGTCATTCTTTTGTGCGCTTATGATTTGCTTATCAGACGTTATTTCGCTCCATATTCGTACTGTTGTTGACTTTTCTGGGGCCGCTCATGCCCGTAGGTTTTAGGTACCTAAGTCGTGATCCTTGCTCTTAGGATCTCGTCAGCTTGTGGGAGAAAGCTCCATTTATTCCGAGGCTTATCTCTTGTACGGTTTTCCCGAGGTAGTAGATTCATGTATATTCAGGGTATGGCGGGCCCCGCCACACGCTTGTTATGTTAAAAACTCTTAGAGGTCTCAGAGTCACATATCGTGGGTCGCTTTGTAAAGGAAAGGAGGCAACCGCTTGATTATATATATATATGTCCAGAAGGTAGCCCTATCCGCCAACCCGTTGTTTTATTTCGTTGTTTATTTTATAAGTTTCATGTATGTTCCTGATTATCTCGATGTATACTGTAAGGGTGCCTGTGTAGGGCACCAGCCGCGCCCGGTCGGGTCGTGACAGAGCCGCGAGTAGAGTAGCGCGGTCTCTACCGAGACCACAGCACTGAGCCTCCACCCCACAACCCGGAGCAGGAGACGGGTTACGCGAGATGGCCCGCTTATTGGCCGTGATAGTGGCAAGGCACGAGGATAAGCCGATGCAGCAATTCCTGACTGCAGTACCCGTAGTTCACCCGAGAGCGATATTTTGAGATCGCGGACTTTCGAGCCGCACCGCCAACGCTTTATGGATCGAGGCTCGAGGATGATCCACGGAGTTCATCCGGCGCTACACGATCATGAGAGTGAACAAGGCTTCGAGACCGAGTCGCTGGTCTTAGGTTCGCATCGGCCGCGTGATACCGCAATGATCGTTTGATTCGCGAGCCGTCGGGAGCACGCGCCTCCGCCTATTTGGGATGAGTTCTCGAGGCATTTCTCACCACTTCTTGCCTCCGCAGATGAGGCACGCCGATGATTTGAGGCAGACGCAGGCGACGCTCGAATACAACGCGGAGTTCGACTCATCGCTCTGTGATGTCCCGCGCTGTAGCCGAGCATGGAGGACGAGTACACCGCCACGCCACCGCTCGGCGACTATTTGGCGTAGCTTGTTCGTATAGCCCTTCACGGCACGACATTGCCCGCACGCAGCTTACGACTTGGATGCGAGAGAGAGGGCCGACTGAACGACCGAGATCGCCATAAGAGGCTGTAACAACAGGTCCTTTGGTAACTTTCGAGGCGAACCGCCTCGCCAGGAGTTAGTTATGCACTCCGCCAAGACAGAGTGGTCCTCCACGCCTTCGTGACGCCCCGTATTCGAGCTGGCTCTGGCTCCAGGCTTCCGGTTTACGATATACACGGGTTCTAGCCAGGATTCATGTCCCCTCAAAGGCATGATGTGGCAAGCGCCATCCCGGAATGTTGTCACGACCACCCGGGCACCCTAGTGATACAACATCGTCGAGAAAATCACGGAAATAAAACTTAAACATGAAACAATAGATATGATAATAAAACAGCCAACCAAAACGGTTGCCTTCTTGCATATATACGTAAATTGAATAAGCCATAACCTTTACAACCCCGCCACAACAAGATTACACACTTAAGATTGTTATAACAACAATGACGGGACGGTTGTCACGACTGCTCGGGTTCGTGGATCGTGCCTTACCCGCACCCAAGTAGTCATACATCGTAGTAATCACGAATATAAAAACAAGACATGAAACAGCTTGTAAATGAGACACATTTTTACGTGAGAAAATGTCGCTTTCTGCATATATATATAATATAGTTTTGCGCTACATCCCAACTGCATAATAGACTACGCACTCTAAGAAGATAAACAAATGGCGGACAGTAGCCCCGCCATACCCAATGTACAAAACTATATACAACAACAGGAGATCATACCTAAAAGTCGAGCCTCCTATAAGATGGAGCTCCCGACACCAAAGCAAAAAGATCCTAAGGACGTGGATCTAGCACTGCTTGCCCTTGCTCGGCATGAACGCACTTCAAGGAGGTCAAGACAACAGTACCAAGTATGTGAAATCGTAAAGTACTTAAATGAAATCATATCATTTTAAAACCATTTTTACAAATACGCACTAAACAACTAAAGTAACGCACATAGTGCCACATCATAAACAAGAGCAACAATAGTAAATCAGAATGTGTCTTTTCTAGGTCGCTAATGATCGGGCAGGCCAATCGCCCATAGTATCATTATACAAGCCTAATCCTCGACTCCCGTAGTCCGCATAGGCCACCTAGGCCCGCATGAGGTATTCCTCGCATCGAGGGTAGCTACTCCCCGGCATCGTCCTGGACTCGTAGTCCGCATGGCCACATAGACCGCATGACCATAAAGGCCGCACACTAACCTGGAACTCTCGTAGCTCCGCATATGTCCCCTGGACCCGCATGAGGTATTCTCGAATCATAGTCCCATACCGCCTGAGTCTACCCCGCATCGGAGGGCAGCTTAACCCCCGGTATCATGTCAAGAGGTGAGTGATATAATACTAACATAACAGCTTATCTTTAAACAACATAAGCACAACAAGAATACCCTCTTATACAAACGTTACAAGACACTAACACACATAGCATCATATCATGTCTACTTATTAAACCATCTTATTATACTTTCCAGAAATCAATATAAGTCTTTTATAAACACATAAGTAAACTGTTCCTTTTATCTTTCTTAAGTCGTTATACTTAACTTCCCATAAAGCTAGTATAACTCTTAAGTTTCTTGTTTTAAAAAAACAAATATTCTTCTTCTTTCAAAACTGATTTATAATTCTTTTGAAAGACTTTAAGATCTTTATTATTCAGGCTTAAGTCAGAAGACATTGCCGTAAAGCTATGTTCAGTTAACACACGCACGCTCACATATATATATACTTTAAAATATCATGCTCAAGAGTGTAGGAAGAATCACATACCTTCTCGGCGAAATCCACCTGCTAAGTCGAATATGTCGCGCGCAGAGTATCAGTCTATAATAGTCAAAGACATCTATCAATGTCTAGACTACTCTGTAGGTCATTCTAAACAGAGGGTTCTCTATTTTACGGAAAATCGGGCAGCACTTCCCTACCCGGTAATTATACAAGTCTACTGTGATAACAGTTCAATTCTATTCTATAATACCCTTCTAAGTATCTTATACTCAAGTCTTAACTATTTTTATATGCAATATCCAATTACAATAGAAGGACAAGAGTATTTACCTCGGTAAGCCCAAAATTATCCAAGTATAAACGTCGATCCTGAGCAATGTTTAGCTCCTAATTGAACGCTCCGATAGCTCCAAGAAACCCTTAGAAGTTCTACACAACTTCTACTAAAATACTATAAGGGATTTGGGCTAGGGTATTTTGGAATAGTAACTTAAACTTGGAAGACAACTTTTCTACCATGGGAGTGTAGGTTTCACCAAGGGCTCAAGGAAGGGGAGATCCTCGACTAAAAGCTTATAAGAGAGGGAGGATTTTTTCAAGACTTGGAGAATTGATTTGTGGATGAAGAAAACCTTCAAGTTAGAGGGGTATTTATAGGCCAACCAATGGCCAAGACGGCCAAGTGCATGCAAGTGTAGGTGAGGATTTAGGCAAGTGTCCTTATCCATCTACTACACAAAAATATCCTACCAACTCCTTGACAAAACAAGCCACCAATCGTCCCCTTTACCGCCCAAACATCCTCCAATTAGAGGGTGACAAGTGTCGCCCTCTCGTTGGTCCAAAATGTTTCGTATCTCGGAAAAATCCGCAAAAATTATAAATGACATAGCCGGAATTGTTATACCCCGTATTTCCAGAGTATGTACGTGAGGGCGTACGTATAAAAATTTAAGCCTTAAAGTTTGGCAAGGTTCGAAAATTTGGGCACAAGTGCCGAAAAGAATCGTTTTCGATAAACGCTTTACTAAACTTCATGGCGGAAAAATACGGCCATGCCATTTATAATTTTATGGATTTTTCCGAGAGACTAAATATTTTGGATCAACGAGGGTGACACTTGTCACCCTCATCGACGGCAAAGAGGGCTTCCCTTGGCACGCTTTTTTGTGTTTTTCGTCAAGGTTAGGTAGGATATTTTGTGTAGTAGATGGATAAGGACACATGGGTAAATCTTGACCCTACACTTGCATGGCACTTGGCTTGATCTTGGCCATTGGTTGGCCATTGCTTGACCTATAAATACCCCCCTAAGTTGATGAACTTCTTCATCCTAAAATCATTTTCCAAGTCTAAACAATGCCTCCCCCTTGGAGGAGTTGTGTTCGCCCCACACCCCCTTTTGAGAAGCTTTGGCAGAGGGTACCCCCCTAGCCTAGTTGGTTTCAGATAATACCCCCTTTGTGGTATAGAAATACTCTCCAAGTATTGTTATAATGCCCAAATACCTTAGCCCATATACCTTGTAGTACTTTCCAAAGTTACCTCTATACGTAGAGCCCGAAAATACTATTATACTTTCCTTTAGCCACTAAACAAAACCCTAAGGAAAACCTTCATAGTCGGTTGAAGTGTTAAGTAGAAGTTGCGTAGAAGTTGCGTAGAACTTCTAAGGGTTGTTCGGAGCGGGTCGAGCGCGACGGAGTAGAGCTTAACGTTGCTCGTGAGCGACATTAAACTTGGATAATTTTGGGCTCATCGAGGTAAATACTATCGCCCTTCTATTGTAATTGGGAATTACATACGTAGTAGTATAGAAATGAATATAAGATTCATGTAAGAGAATTGAACTGTAATAGAAGGATATTACGTAATAGACTTGAATCAAATCACGCCAAGAATATTAAAGAAGTAGATTAAATCAGATTTACATAGGATCAGATTTACGAGATGATAACCTTTATTGGTTGAATGTTCTCGCGAGTAGCATGTGCTACTTGGAAGGTGGACAAGGCTAGCGGTATAGCCGTGAGCGCTTTTGCTTATAGTCGATAATCGCCGCAAGGTATGTGATTCTTCCTATACTCTTGAGCATGAAGTATTTTAAAAGAATACATATAGTACGGTGACGACGCTGGCAATGTCTTTGACTTAAGCCCAATAATATGTATATATAATATGGTAGACGACGTGTGCTAATCGAATATAGTTGTACGACAATGTCTTTTGACTTAAGCCTGAATAATAAGAATCTTGAAATATTTTAAAAGGAATATATATATAGTACTAGACGACGGTGTTAATCGAATGTAGTGTTACTGCAATGTCTTTGACTTAAGCCTAAATAAGAAGAATCTTGAAGTATTTCAAAAGAAATAAGAAACCTTTTGAAAGAAGAGTAATACTTGGTTTTGAAAACATAAGAGTTATACTAGCTTTACGAGGTTAGGTATAACGCCTTAAGAGAGATAAAAAGAATGGTTTACTGATTTTTAGAAGTTAAGAGACTTAATCTTAAAAGATAAGAGACTTGACTTAATTGTATTGATATGAAGTTTGTTAAAAGTGTGAAACCTCATTCGTGAGTAATGAGTACTTGGTTTTTAAAAGGGGATAATGTTTTACTGATTTCGGAAATCAGAATGAGTACCGACAAACCACTGCAGCGTTAATAAAGGAAAATGTATTGAATAATGAAGTATTATTAAAACCAGTAGAAACCTCCATCCGCATAAGCTAAGACGAGACAAAATGATATTACATTTCCTAGATCATGGCTGCTTAATAAGATTGATTATGAACAAGAATAACCTACACTCATAAGGCATATGTTTCTCAGATTGTTTAAAAGAGAATTATATTCTTAAATGATTAAGACTATGAACTATGGAACTTTTCTAAAATAAAGAGACCTGAGTAATTGAAATTAGGCAACCGAACTTTAGGGAAAGAATGTTGTTGAAAAAGGAAAGTGTTTTGGTTTACCTAAAATGCGAGTCACTCTATTTTTATACTACGGTATCGTGACCTTTATAAAAGGAATGGATCTCTTTAAAAGGAATTTAATGTACGTAGTACTTTAGGTTAAAACCCGACTGATATAAAACGGAAGTACCTTAAGTTGTGTATAACTTGCCTATGCTTGTTGTTGTATAACTTGCCTATGCTTGTTGTTGTGTAACTCGCCATGCTTGTTGTGATAGCCTTTGTTGTGCAAGAATTGTGTTTCTATACTACCGCTGCTCTCACGGGAGGGCCATGACTTGCTGAGAGCTTACTCGACGCATCGGGCGATGACGAAGATTCCACCGTATGCTTCCATTATTATTGTTACATGGGAATGTCTACACCGATGTAGAATTCGGGGCGTGTGGCTACGCGCGTGGTTGATTACCCGATATATGGTTATTATTATTACACGGGCATGTCCGCACGACGTAGAATTCCGGCACGTGGCTACGCGTAGGTTGATTACCCGATATATGGTTATTATTGTTATACGGACGGTTCGCACCGGCGTAGAATTCCGGCATATAGCTACGCGCAGGTTGACCACCCAAGATATCGTTGTTGATGTTACATGGACATGCCCGCACCGGCGCAATTACGGTACGTGGCTACGCGGCATTGTTATTATTGCCGCATCACGATACGCTCGCACCGGCGCACTCCGGCATGCGCCATGATGCGAACATGATTGATGCTGCGGGCGCGAGACCCATAGTTATATATCGAGTGATGACTTTGCGGCGCGAGTCCCGACTTGATCGCTTATGTCGTTGCATCGTATTTTGGTTATCATACATGTCTCTCGCTATATAGATCATATGATTTAATCGCAGATATCGCTTCACATACTGTACTTGCATCGACCTCCTTCGGGGCCGCGCTCATGCCGCAGTAGGATTACACCGTAGCTGATCCTCGCCATAGGATCACAGCCAACAGATTGGAAGCTCCGCTTCTCCGAGGCTTATTCTTTGCATGTGTTCTCGAGTCAGGTTCTGTACATTCGTGGTATGGCGGCCCCGTCCCGCCATGGTTGTTGTAAATCTTAGAGGTCTCAGAGTAATCCATGGGCGTGTTTGTAAAGGATTAAACTGCTTCGTTTTTATGTATTTATATACGTAAGGCAACCGCTGTGGTTGGCCTGCTTATATATAATATCTCGCTTCATGTCTTGTTTTTATGTTCGCTGATTTTCTCTCGATGTATGACTACTGGGTGCCCTGTAAGGCACTACCACGGCCCCTAACGCCAGGACAGAATTTTTCTTCGCAGTTTGTAAAACGCTTATCTGAAACGATTCTTTAGCGAGTCAGGCAAGATTTTGCTCAACCTAACTTTAAGACTAAAGAGACGCATGCTTACGCATATACTGAAATACGGTATAACATTCTCCCTGTTATACCCCGTATTTCCAGAGTATGTACGTGAGGGCGTACGCATAAAAGTTTAAGCCTTAAAGTTAGGCTAGGACCGAAATTTTGTTCACAACTACCGAAAGGAATCGTTTTTCGACGAAACGTTTTACAAAACTTGCGAAGGGAAAATTCCGGCTATGTCATTTATATTTTTTGCGGATTTTTCCGAGAGACGAAACATTTTGGACCAACGAGAGGGCGACACTTGTCATCATCAAGTTAGTGGAGTGAAGGACGGCAAGTTGGACGACTTGGAAGTCAAGAGTTGGTAGGATATTTGTGATATTTTTGTGTGGTAGTTGGATAAGGTACACATGGATGAATCCTCACCCTACACTTGCCTACTACTTGGCATGATCTTGACCATTGATTTCCCTATAAATCCCCCGCCCCCCCTTTGTGAAGACTTATTCATCCACACAATCCCTAAGTCTTGAAATCCTCCCCCCTTTGTGAAGACTTATTCATCCACAAAATCCCTAAGTCTTGAAATCCTCCCCTCTCGGAGATTTCCAGCCGAGAGCACCCTCCCCTTCGAGAAGGCTCCTGGCCGAGTGGTACACCCCCTCCCAATGCCTTGGCCGAGGGTACCTCCCCTACCTTGAGTTGTTTTCGTGAAATACACCCCTGGCTTGGTAGAAAATACTTCCAAGTATAGTTACTATTCCAAAATACTCGCCCAAATACCTTGTAGTATTCCAAGGTTACACCTATACTAAAAGCCCGTAAATACTATTATACTTCCTTCACTACTAAACACAACCCTAAGGAAAATCTTCACAGCTTGGTCAAGTATTAAGACGGTTGCGAGAACTTCTAAGGTTGTTTGGAGCGGTCGAGCGCCTGCAGTAGAGCTAAACGCTGCTCAGATCGACATTAAACTTGGATAATTTTGGGCTTACCGAGGTAAATAATCCTATCCTTCTATTGTAATTGGAAATTACATACAGTAGTTGTATAGAAATGAATATAAGATTCATGTAAGAGAATTGAATCGTAATGTAAGGATATTACAAAAAGACTTGAATCAAATCAAGTATATTAAGGTAGAAGCTGATAGACATATTTATAACCTTTTAGGTTGAATGCTCATGAGTAGCATGTTCTACTTGGAAGCGGACAAGGCTAGCCGTTATAGCCGTGAGCGCTTTTGTTAATAGTCGATAATCGTCGCGAGGTATGTGATTCTTCCTATACTCTTGAGCATGATATTTTAAAATATATATATATAGTACAGACGACGCTGTTAATCGACAATAATTACGCAATGTCTTTTGACTTAAGCCCTAATAATAAGAATCTTGAAGTATTTCAAGAGGATTAAGAAACCTTTTGAAAGAAGAGTAATACTTGGTTTTAAAACTTAAAAGTTATACTAGCTTTATGGGAAGTTAGGTATAACGACTTAAGGAAGGTAAAAGAATGGTTTATTGATTTAAGAAGTTAAGAGACTTGATCTTAAAAGATAAGAGACTTGACTTAATTGAATTAATCTGAATTTTGTTAAAAAGTGTGAAACCTCATTCGTGAGTAATGAGTACTTCGTTTTTAAAAGGAATAATGTTTTACTGATTTCGGAAATCAGAAGAAGTATCGAACAAACCACCGCAGCTAATAAGTGGAAATGTATCGACTAATTAAGTATTATTAAAACCAGAGAAACCTCTATCCGCATGTGCTAAGACGAGACAAAATGATATTACATTTCCTAGATCATGGTTGCTTTAATAAGATTGATTATGAACAAGAATAACCTACTCACATATAAGGCATATGTTTCGATTGTTTTAAAAGAGAATTATATTATGTTGATTAAAACTATGAACTACGAAACCTTTCGAAAATGAACAACTTGAGCATTTGAAATTAGGCAAACTTGAACGTTTGGAAAACTAATGTTGTTACTTGATTTTAAAAAGGAAAGTGTTTTGGATTACTTAAAAAGATAATCACTCTATTTTTATACTACGAGTATCAAGTGACCTTTGAAAGAAACTGATCTTTTAAAGAGTTAATGTATGAAGTACTTTGGGGATACAAACCCGAACTTGTTAACATAAAGTAAGAAGTACCTTTGTGAATAACTTGATTGTGTTGGTTTCATGATAGCCCGCAATACTTTCTTGATTGGTTTGATAAGTAATCATGTTATGACGCTACGCGTTAGTGTCTTATAACGTTCAGGTGAAGCGGGTTTTCCTCGTTAATGATAAGTCGTTGTATCGTTATATTATCACATACCCTCGACTTGATATACCGGTGGCTTGCCACCTCGACGCGTCTATACGCCTACGCATGCGCGACTACGCGAGCGCCGCTATGATCCGTGATTGATCATTCTCGTTTTATCCCGACGCGGACGCCTACGCGGTCCGCGCGACTACGCGCCTATCGAGACTATTCGGCCGCGGAGTCCGCGAGGGTACCGGGGTTAGCCGCTCGACGCGAGGAATACCTCACGCGCCTATGCGTGGCCTACGCGAGCAATGCAGATGCTCCAGATTAGACGCGCACATCGATACCGATGGCGAGCGCCGCCTTCGACATGTGGCGCCTAGAAAGACCCCGTGATATAGTTTTATAGCATTGTTGGTACCGTGGGTTTTAGTAGCTCGCTATGCCTTCGCATTTCTACCCCGCACGGTTTTATTATGACACAGCGGACCCGTGTTCATGTACTCTCGTGTTATCATACATAGATCGCCGACGCGGGAAGGTATTCCACGCATGATTGACGTGGTGGGCGTGAGACCCATAGTTATATTTGAGTGACGACTTGAGGCGCGAGTCCCCGACTGACATGATCGCTATTTATCAGAATCGTAGTTTGGTTATCATACATGTCTCCGCTTTATATAGACTACTATGATTTCATTTACGTATTTTTAGTTTCACATACTTGGTACCGTTGTATCGACTCCTTCGGGGCCGCTCATGCCGCAGTAGAGGTACACCAAATGTTGATCCTCGCCATGGTCACAAATATTGGGAAGCTCCGCTTTCCGAGGCTTATTCGTATAGTCCCCTGTTGCTGCGTATGCTACATTCAGGTATGGCGGGCCCCGCCCCGCCGCTGTTGTCATATCATTCGTAGAGGTCCAGAGTAATCGCCGGGCGTAGTTGTAAATGGATGTAATCGTCGTTTTAAAGTTTATATATATACGCCGAAAGGCAAGTTTTCTTCGATAAACACGTGTCTCCTTTATATTGTTTCATGTTGTGTTTTATGTTCCATTGACACTCGACGTTGTATCACTAGGTGCCCGGTAGGCACTACCACGCCCGGTTCGGTCGTGACAAAAGTGGTATCGTGAGCGCTAATCCTCTGAAAGTGTCTACGCACCATATCTAGTAGTCTCGATTATCGCATTGCGCACCACACCAATAATCGTGAGGCTATGGATATTTAGGATTGGTTTCATTCTTCTCACTCGAGATCGTGCCTTAGAGTTGTGTTATAAGTCGACCCTCTAACGATTTCTTTCCCGCACTGCTATGCCTCCGCGCAAGGCAACCCGCCCGTATGGGTAAGGCAGCCGCGGAGTCGAGCAGAGTACAGAGGTTACTAGTGGCACGTGCCCAATCATCACCGGGTGGTGTTTATTCGGGAGTTCTGCCACGCCGCTAGCCCCAAAGAGTTTAGCACGGCCAGCAGCCTCATCGCGCCATGACATTTACGCCTTCAGTTCCACGACCGGAAACAGAGAATTTAGATTGCAAAGAAACGACCCTGTTACTAGCTAAGGATGTAGCTACCAGAGAGTATATGATGTACCGATTTATCACGGGTCTTAATGACTATTTAAGAGAGGGTTGTGCAAGAGTAGCTCTTCATTCAGCTCGAGCACGGCCTCGTGTACTCGCTTACGCAGTAGGCCGAGAAACGTTAGGATCGACGGGTTAACCAAGATCAGCAGAAGAGGGCCAGAACAGCAGGGTCCTATTATACCCCGTATTTCCAGAGTATGTACGTAAGGACGTACGTAGAAAATTTGAAACTTGTATTAGGCTTGGCCGAATTTAATTTTGTTCACAACACCCGTTTAGAGTCGTTTTTAAACGCTTTTCACAGCCTTCGTAGGAAAATTCCGCCATGTCTTTTTAATTTTATGATTTTTCCGAGAGACTAAACATTTTGGATCAACGAGAGGGCGCCACTTGGCACCTCCCATCAAGCGACGTAGTGGGCCTGGTTTGGACGAATTGAAGATGGAGTTGGTGGATATTTTGTGTGTTAGTTCGTTAAGGACACACGTGAATCTTCGCCCTACACTTGCTATGCACTTGGCTAGATCTCGCCATTGGTTGGCCTTGGCTTGTGCTATAAATACCCCTCTCCCTTTGATGAATTCTTCATCCTTTCCACAAATCTTCTAAGTGTTAAATCCTCCTCCCTCCCCTTAGTGTAGAGTTCGGCCAAGAGCCTCCCCCTCCCCCTTGGCCGAGAGCCCTTCCCACCCTCCTAGTAGTGTGGCCGTGGGGTACTCCCCCCCCATAGCCTAGTTGTTTTCAGATAATACCCCCTTTGGTAAAAATACTCTCAAAAGTATTGTTATAATGCCCAAATTACCTTAGACATATACCTTGTAGTATTCTAAGGTTATACTTATACAAAAAGCCGTAAATACTATTATACTTTCCGTCACCACAAACCGAAACCCTAAGTAAATCTTCACCCGTAGTTGAAGTTATAAGTGAAGTTGGTTAGAACTTCTAAGGGTTGTTTGAGCTGGCCTGAGCGCACTGAGTAGAGCTAAACCTTGCTCAGATCGACATTTAAACTCTGATAATTATGGGCTTATCGAGGTATTATCTTGTCCTCTATTGTAATTGGAAATTACATGATTGTTAGGCTATATAGTTCAAGTATACTATATATGAATCAACGTAGTTATCGCAATGCCTTTGACTTAAGCCCAATAATAAGAAACCTTTTCAAAGAAGAGTATCGAATCGCTTTACATAGACCAGACACAAGAGACTTGTGTAGCTTTGTTGTAGTAGAATCGCACACGCCCCGGTTAGACGGCAAACCCCGGTTGGCTTCGCAGCCGGCCTCGATAAAGCGAGAGATTTACGCTGTCATGGGGAGGCGCCGCAATTTTCTGAATGTTCTACGACGAGGTCTAAATGTTAATGTCGCCTTGTGGCCTTATAGGTCAAGTACCACGTGGCGCGATCCGCTGGCTTAAGGAGTAGCCGACGGTTGGAAGTACTGAGCGCTTTGCTATTAGTCGATACTGCCGCGAGGTATGTGAAACTCTTCCTATCTCTTCTAGCATGATACGTGGTGAACTATGTAGTACCAGACGCATACGTGCTAAATGTATTTGATTGGTTTAAAACATAAAGTTGTTATAACCGCTTTACGGGAAGTTGGTTATAACACTTTACGTTGGTAAGAAAATACTTGTGGTTTTTAAAAGGTAATCGATTTGAACTATGACTGGCTTATTATGTGTTAATAAAGAACTTGAAGTATTTCAAAAGATTTTTGAATCATTTCGAAAGAAGAAGTAATACTTGGTTTTTGAAAACTTAAGAGTTATACTAGCTTTATGGGAAGTTAGGTAATAACGCTTAAGAATGTTTTAACGATTTCGAAATCGTAACGTATCGACAAACCATCGCAAATGCTAATAAAAGGAAATGTTTTGACAGATTAGTATTATTAAAACCAAGAGAAACTTCCATCCGCATAAGCTAAGATGAGACAAAATGATATTTCCTAGATCATGGTCATTGTAATAAGATTGTTATAAACAAGAATATCCTACTCACATATAAGGCTTATGTTTCTCAGATAGTGTAAAAGAGAATTATATTCTTAAATGAATAAGACTATGAACTACGAAACCCTTCTAAGATAAGAAACGTGAACATTTGAAATTAGGCAAACCCGACGCTTGATAATAACGTTGTTACTTGATTTTACAAAGATAAGTGTTTCGATTTACCTCAAAAGATAATCACCGATTTTCATATACTACGTATCAGGTGACTTTGGGAAAGTAACATATCTTTTAAAAGTTAATGTATGAAGTACTTTGGGGATAGAAACCCGAACATGTTGACATAGAGTAGAAAGTACCTCGTGTGTATAACTCGATTGTGTTGGTTTGTGATAGCCTTGTAATACTTTCTTGTTGATTGATAAGTAAACGTGCTAGGACGCCACGCAGTTAGTATCTTGTGACGTTTCAGGTAGCGGTTCCTCGATTGTGAACTATCATCGTTATGATAGTATTGTACCATTCATCTTGACTTATTTCCTGAGGTTGTCGCCTCCGACGCGGGTAGACTCAAAGCGTCTAGTGACCTATGATTCGAGAATACCTCACGCGATCCGTGATCCACGCGAGCTACGAGTTCCGTGTTAGCGCGCGCCCTTTACGGGCATGCGTCCATGCGCTACGCGGATCAAGTCCGTGATCGACGCCGGGAGTAGCTACCGACGCGGGAATACCTCATGCGGGCCGACGAGATTGGCCTACGCGAGTCAGCGGAAGTTCCTGGCTAGACGCGACATTAGATATCGCGCAAGTGGCCGCCTTTGATCACGTGACGGCCCAGACAGCATCTTATGATACGCTTCATGACCTTGTTGGTACCGCTGGTGTTAGTAGCCCGCCATGCCTTCGCATTACCCCGCACGGTTTTATTATGGCACGTGGACCCGTGTTCATGTGTGTTCGTGCTTATATCATAAACCGCCGGCTGGCGGCGTATTCCACGCACGATTGATGTTGCGGGCGTGAGACCCATTGTTATGTTCGAGTGACGACTGGAGGCGAGTCCCCGACTTGATATGACCGCTTATTTATCAGGAATCGTAGTTTGGTTATCATACATGTCTCGCTTATATAGACTACTATGATTTCATTTACGTGATTTTTCGCCACATACTTTGTACTCATTGCATCGACTTCTTCGGGATGCGTCATGCCGCAGTAAAGGTACACCCGCCGCCGATCCTCGCCTGTGGTCACAGCCAGCTGGGAAGCTCCGTCCCGAGGCTTATTCGCATAGTCCCCTCGTTGTAGCATGCTCGTGGTATGACGGCCCCGCCCCGCTGCTGCTGTCATATCATTCGTAGAGGTCCAGTAGTACCGCTGCGCGTGGTTTGTAAAAGGATTAAACCGTTTCGTGCCGAAAGAGTTGTTGTTTCTATATATACCAAGGTAACTGCTGTTAGCCTGTTTTCTTAATTTCACCGCCTTATTACATCGTTTCATGTATTGTCTTTATGTTCCACCGACACTGATGCATGTCTACTGGGTGCCCGGTAAGGCACTACCACGCCCGTTCGGTCGTGACAAAAGTGGTATCGAGCGCTTAATCCTGAAAGTGTCTGCATCGCATCCGCAGAGTCTTGATTATCGCGTTGTGCACCACACCAATAATCGTGAGGCTATAGGATATTTAGGATTGGTTTCATTCTTCTCACTCGAGATCGTGCCTTAGAGCCGTGTTGTAAGTCGACCTCTAACGATTTCTTTCCCTTACCGCTATGCTCACAGTAGGCAACCCGCCCAGAGGACAAGGCAATGAGGAGTCAGCGAGTAGTACAGAGGGTTACGCGGGCACATGCCCAATTATCACCTCGCGGTGCTTCATTCGGGAGTTCTCGCGACGCCACTAGCCCCAAAGAAGTTTAGCACTCCGCAGCAGCAGCCTCATCGCGCCATGATATTTGAACCTTCGCCTACGACCGAACAGAGAATATAGATTTCAAGGAGGCGACTCTGCTAACTACGGATTTGACTACTGAGAGTATACCGACGTACCGCGAGTCTTGATGAATATCAACGGTAGGTTGTGCAAGAGTAAGTTCTTCATTGGGCTTGAGCACGGCTCGTACGGCTTACGCGCGTTGCAGCCGAAAACGCAGATCGACGCGTTAACGGGCGACGCAGGCGCCGTGAGCAGCAAGGTCCGTTAGTGACTTTCGAGGCGAGTCGCCTCACCAGCGGATTAGATTATGCACATCCACCAGCGCGTGGCGGTCATCCACGTGGTTCGGACGCTCGTACGCAGGAGTCGTCGTAACTCCAAGGCTTCCTGTCAAGGTGACCGACGCCATCCGGAATGTCGCCTTTTAGTTGGTACCGGTTGTACTTACGACCGCCGTGGTCCGATGTCGAGAGAGTGTCCCGGCAGTGAGGACTCACCTTCGTGATCGGTGGGTAGTTCGCCACCTTCCTTAGCTATGCGCCACGGCGTGTTTGATTAGAACGACTAAGGGAGTGAAGAAAGATATAGATATATCTTTAACCCTCTGTAGTTTTGTTTACGTGATAAGCGAGTATACCTTAAGTGCTATGTTCGATAGCAGGTGTTAGTTGTGATTAGAAATCACTGGTTAACCGAGTAAGATTTTGGGGATGAAGGCGCGAGCCTTAGAGTTTTATACGCAGAAACCTTAGAGGTAAGGCCATCTCGAGTATAGGTGTAGTGTTATGTTTGATCTCATCGAGCGCATAGTGCACGCGAGCTATGGTTGTGATAAGTCCCCGAGTAGCGGATTTGAAAGAGGTAGTCGAGCTAGAAGACCGCTTAGGTTTTCAAACGTGATTAGCGAGATTGTTCCGGACGAGCTAGTATCAGCGCGCTGCCGGGTCGGGTCGAGGCCACGCCGCGTCAACCCGCCGCGGTGCGTGGGGCCGGGCCATGTGGTCCCGCTGGGTTGGGGTTACGGGTGTTAGCCCAAGTTTAGTTAACCAAACAGACGTCGTGGACGATTCGACCAAAGAGTCGCCGGCGAGGTCACCGCCTTGTTTTCTAGCAAAGACCGCTTTACTCGCAGTTGTTGCTTTTATCGTAAAGGTTGTGGTCGCACGGCGTGCCTACCTTCACCTTATGGCGCATGTGGAGCCTGTGGTACGCTGTTTTTGGCTTCCGAAGTTTTACCAAGGTGGTTAAGAACTCAAAGTAGTCTCAGACCGCATTCGCCTCTGCCAGCAGGTATTTCGTAGGTAAGCGGGATTGTTGTCTCCGTGGAGGAGTGTTTAAGCTACCATTTCGCCGAATGTCGCCTTACGAGGCCTTGCAGGGCGGAAGTGTAAGTCACGGCCGATTGGTTCGATGTTGGCAAGATTCAGATAGTCGTTCAGTTTGTTCCAGCAGACCGTGGATAGAGTAAAGCTTGTCTAGAAGAGGTTATGGCACTGCAGAAATCGCGGCGATAATCGGCGCGCGACGCTTAGAGTTCGTTGACGGCCGGTCTTCAAGGTACCACCTTCTGGGTGTGACGAGTTTTGAAAACAGAGGAACTTAGCCCGAGTTACTTGGGCCCTTTGAGTTCATGTGAAGAATAGGCCGTTGCCTATACGCTAGCATTTGCCGTCCGACTTCAGAGGCAATACGTCCGCCTTTCGTATTGTTATGTTCGAAAGTATCGAAATCCATCCGCAGTGTTCCCGCTAATGATGACCACGTTAGAGATAGTAACCCCAGTTTCTAAATCAAGCAGATCAAGAGTTCGTGCACGACACCGCAGTGATCGCACGCACCGGCATCATTTGTTGGGTCGCCGAGAAGGTTTACGCCGCAAAGTGACAAAAGTGAAAGTGGTATCATGTGGTAAGAATTCGAGGTACGGAAGCGGTACGACTGTAAGTGGTGTTGCGAGCACGTATGGCGAGCAGAGACGTGACCATTTCTTTTGTAAAGGAAAGCGAAGCGAGGTATATTCTAGACCCGTGGAGAGGTAATCAGGCGAGGTTAGAGGTGTTTCTCGTGACTGGATGTAAGCATTTTTGCGCGATGTTTCGCGGCCGTATGGCAGATTGTTCTCGTAAGTATAGTAGGAAGACTATACCGCGCGCGTGTTTGTTTTGAGATTTGTAAGGAACATTCGGGACGAATGTTTCTAAGGAGGGGAGAATGTTATACCCCGTATTTCCAGAGTATGTACGTAAGGACGTACGTAGAAAATTTGAAACTTGTATTAGGCTTGGCCGAATTTAATTTTGTTCACAACACCCGTTTAGAGTCGTTGACTAAACGCTTTCACGCCTTTCGTAGGAAAATTCCGCTATGTCTTTTTAATTTTTATGGATTTTTCCGAGAGACTAAACATTTTGGATCAACGAGGGCGCCACTTGGCACCCTCCCATCAAGCGACGTAAGTGGGCTCGCTTTGGACGAATTGAAGAGGAGTTGGTAGATATTTTGCGTGTTAGTCGTTAAGGACACACGGTGAATCTCGCCCTACACTTGCATGCACTTGGCTAGATCTTCGCCATTGGTTCGCCTTGGCTTGTGCTATAAATACCCTCTCCCTTTGATGAATTCTTCATCCTTTCCACAAATCTTCTAAGTGTTAAATCCTCCTCCTCCCTTAGTGTAGAGTTCGCCAAGAGCCTCCTCCCCTTGGCCGAGAGCCCTTCCCACCCTCCTAGTAGCGCGGGTGGTACTCCCCATAGCCTAGTTGTTTTCGATAAACCCCTTTGGTAAAAATACTCAAAAGTATTGTTATAATGCCCAAATTACCTTAGCCATATACCTTGTAGTATTCTAAGGTTATACTTATACAAAAAGCCCGTAAATACTATTATACTTTCCGTCAATACAAAACCGAAACTCCTAAGTAAATCTTCACCCGTAGTTGAAGTTATAAGTAAGTTGGTTAGAACTTCTAAGGGTTGTTTGGAGCTGGCCTGAGCGCACTGAGTAGAGCTAAACCTTGCTCAGATCGACATTTAAACTCTGATAATTACGGGCTTATCGAGGTATTATCTTGTCCTCTATTGTAATTGGAAATTACATGATTGTTAGGCTATATAGTCAAGTATACTATATATAGAACTCAACGTAGTTATCGGCAATGTCTTTGACTTAAGCCCAATAATAAGAAACCTTTTCGAAAGAAGAGTACTCAACTGTTTTTACATAGGATCAGACATGAGACTTGTGTAGCTTTGTGTAGTAGAATCGCATACGCCCCGGTTAGACGGCAAACCCCTCGGTTGGCTTCGCAGCCTCGATAAAGCGAGGAGATTTACGCTGTCATGGGGAGGTGCGCCAATTTTCGTAGAATGTTCTACGATGAGGTCTAAATGTTAATGTCTGCCAGGCCTTATAGGTCAAGACTACGCGTGGCGATCCGCTGGGCTTAAGGAGTAGCCGACGGCTGGAAGTACTTGGAGCGCTTTGCTATTAGTCGATACTGCCGCGAGGTATGTGAAACTCTTCCTATCTCTTCTAGCATGATATGTGTGAACTATGTAGTACGGTAGACGCATACGTGCTAAATGTATTTGATTGGTTTAAAACATAAAGGTTATAACCGCTTTATGGGAAGTTGGTTATAATGAATTTATGTTGGTAAGAAAATACTTGTGGTTTTAAAAGGTAATCGATTTGAACTATGACCGCTTATTATGTGTTAATAAAGAACTTGAAGTATTTCAAAAGATTTTGAATCATTTCGAAAGTTAAGTAATACTTGGTTTTGAAAACTTAAGAGTTATACTAGCTTTATGGGAAGTTAGGTAATAACGCTTAAGAATGTTTTACCGATTTCGAAATCGTAACGGTATCGACAAACCATCGCAGCTGCTAATAAAAGGAAATGTTTTGACAGATTAGTATTATTAAAACCAAGAGAAACTTCCATCCGCATAAGCTAAGACGAGACAAAATGATATTTCCTAGATCATGGTCATTGTAATAAGATTGTTATAAACAAGAATATCCTACTCACATATAAGGCTTATGTTTCTGATAGTGTAAAAGAGAATTATATTCTTAAATGAATAAGACTATGAACTACTTAAACCCTTCTAAGATAAGAAACGTGAACATTTGAAATTAGGCAAACCCGACGCTTGATAATAATGCTGTTACTTGATTTTACAAAGATAAGTGTTTGATTTACCTCAAAAGATAATCACTCGATTTTCATATACTACGTATCAGGTGACTTTGGGAAAGTAACATATCTTTTAAAAAGTTAATGTATGAAGTACTTTGGGGATAGAAACCCAACATGTCGACATAGAGTAGAAAGTACCTCGCGGTATAACTCG
Source organism: Przewalskia tangutica (assembly GCA_029844215.1). NCBI lineage: Eukaryota > Viridiplantae > Streptophyta > Magnoliopsida > Solanales > Solanaceae > Przewalskia > Przewalskia tangutica. The sequence continues at coordinate 56,456,789 of CM056739.1, forward strand.
ATCGTGTTGGTTTGTGATAGCCTTGTAATACTTTCTTGTTGATTGATAAGTAAACGTACTAGGACGCCACGGTGTTAGCATCTCGTGATGTTTGTGTAAAGCGGGTTCCTTGATTGTGAACTATCAACGTTATGATAGTATTGTACCATTCATCTTGACTTATTTCCGAGGTTGTCGCCTCCGACGCGGGTAGACTCAAAGCGTCTAGTGACCTATGATTCGAGAATACCTCGCGGATCCAGTGATCCACGCGAGCTACGAGAGTTCCGTGTTAGCTGCGCCTTTACGGGTACGCGTCCATGTGGCTACGCGATCGCGAAGTCCGTGACGACGCCGGAGTAGCTACCGACGCGGAATACCTCACGCGGCCGATGAGATTGGCCTACGCGAGTCATGAAGTTCCGTGGCTAGACGCGCACATTAGATATCGCGCGCAAGTGGCCGCTTTGATCATGTGACGGCTTAGACAGATCTTATGATACGCTTCACGACCTTGTTGGTACTGCTGGCGTTAGTAGTCGCTATGCCTTCGCATTTACCCCGCACGGTTTTATTATGGCACAGTGGGACTCGTGTTCATGTGTGTTTCTCGTGCTTTTATATCATAAACCGCCAGCGCGGAAGGTATTCCACGCACGATTGATGTCGGCGCGAGACCCATTGTTATGTTTGAGTGATGACTGAGGCGTGAGTCCCCACTTGATATGATCATTTATTTATCAGGAATCGTAGTTTGGCTATCATACATGTCTCCCGCTTATATAGACTACTATGATTTCATTTACGATTTTTCGCCACATACTGCACTTGCATCGACCTCTTCGGGCCGCGCTCATGCCGCAGTAAAGGTACACCGCCGCCGATCCTCGCCTTAGGGTCAGCGGCGCTTGGGAAGCCCGTTCCTCCGAGGCTTATCTCGTATAGTCCCCTGTTGTAGAAGCTACGCTCGTGGTACGACGGCCTCGCCCCGCTGCTGTCATATCATTCGTAGAGGTCTCAGTACCGCTGCGGCGTGGTTTGTAAAAAGGATTAAACTGCTCGTGCCGAAAGAGTTGTTGCTTCTATATATACCGAAGGTAACCGCTTTTGGTTAGCCGTTTTCTTAATTTCACCGCCTTATTACACCGTTTCATGTATTGTCTTTATGTTCCGACACTGATGTATGTCTACTTGGGTGCTCGGTAGGCACTACCACGCCCGGTTCGGTCGCGATGTGTTCTTTGGTAACTTTCGAGACGAATCGCCTCAAGAAGCAGATTAGATACGCGCCCGCCAAACAGTAATGGTCCTCCACTGGTTCAGACGCTCGGTAGTACTCAGCAATACAGGTGATAAGATAAGTATATCTTAAGTGTTACGCTTAGTTAACATTGTGTAAATTGTGATTAGAAATCATGGTTAGTTAACCGTAAGATCGGGGATAGAGGAAGCGCGAGCCTTAGAGTTTTATACATGAGACCTTAGGCGAGGTCATCTCGAGTAAAAGATGTATTTTTATGTTTAACCCTTATCGAGTGCATAGTACACGTGAGATATGTTTGTGTGATAAGTCCCCGAGTGGTATGAAGCCAAAGAGGTAGTTGAGCTAAGCACACCGCCAGGTTTTCGTGACTGATTGTGAGATTGTTCCGATCGGGAACAAGAGTTTGGCACGATAGCGGTCGGGTTGAGGATCACCGCGTCAACCCGCGCCCGTAAAGGTGGTGGGCCACTTGTGGTGGTCCCGCTGTGGTAGGTCAGCGAGGGTGTTAGGCCCAAGTTTAGTTAACCAACAGACGAGTTCGCGGGTGCATTCGACCGAGGTCGGGCCGACGAGGTCACCATCTTGTCTTTCGCAGACCGCCATCGCAGAGGTTACGCGAGATGTTACATCGCAGGTTGTCAGGCTGCACGACGTGCCTACTTTCACCTTATGACAAAGTGCTGAGCCCGCTTACGATGTTTCTTTTCGAGGTTTTACCAGCAGGTTAGAACTCAGTAGTCTCGCAGCGCATTCATCCTCGCCGCTTGATTTCGTGGTAGCCGCGAGGATTGTTGTCTCCGCTGAGGGAGTGTTTTATAGCTACCATTTCGTTTTCTGATGTCGCCTTACGAAGCCTCAGTAGGGCGGAAGTGTAAGTCACGGCCGATTGATTCGGCGTTGGCAAGGTTCGATTGCTGGTTCATACTTGTTTCGGCAGACGTGGATAAAGTGCTTATCCAGAGAGGTTATCGCAGCTCGTAGTCACCGTAAGTCGCGACGACGCTTGGAGTTCAGTCGACGCTGGTCTTCAAGGTACCACCCCTGAAAGTGGTGTGACGAGTTTTAGAGAACAGAGGAAACTTAGCCCGAAGTTACTGGGCCTTTTCGTGTCATGTGAAGAATAAGTCGTTGCCTATAGTTGGCATTGCCGCCCAACGCCGAGGCGTAAGGTCCGATCTTTCATGTTGCTATGTTCAAGAGTATCTGAGATCCATCCGCAGTATTCTCGCCATGATGACCAAGTTGAGATAGTAACCCGTAGATTTTGGAAACCAAGCAGATTTAAATGAGTAAGTTATGGGAAAGAGTTCAAATGTACGAAAGGATACGACGAGTAAGGGAGAAGAGAGTATGTGCCGAGAACATAGAAATGATCTTTTCTTAAGTGAGTGTCGCTTAGACTTTGGGTGAAGCTCGTGTGATGTTAGAGGCGAGTCCTCGTAGACTTGGATTAAGTATTTGCGCGGTGATTTTCTGTGGCAGCGTGGCATGATTATTTTCATAAGTATAGTAGTAAAGACTATACGCTACCGCTTGTTTTGAGATTCTAGAAGGAACATTCGACGAATGTTTCTACGAGGGGAGAATGTTATACCCGTATTTCCGCAGTATGCACGCGAGGGCGACGTGATAAAAGTTTAAGCCTTAAAGTTAGGCTAGACCGAAATTTTGTTCACAACTACCAAAGGAATCGCTTTTTCGACTAAACGCTTTACAAAACTTCATGTAAGGAAAATTCGCTATGTCATTTATATTTTTTATGGATTTTTCCGAGAGACGAATATTTTGGACCAACGATGGCGACACTTGTCACCCTCAAGTCAGTGGAGCGAAGGACGCAAGTTCGACGCATTTGGATGTCAAGAGTTCGTAGGATATTTGTGATATTTTTGCGTGGTAGTTGGATAAGGTACACACGGACGAATCCTCACCCTACACTTGCCTACTACTTGGCATGATCTTGACCATTGATTTCCTATAAATACCCCTTTGTGAAGACTTATTTATCCACAAAATCCCTAAGTCTTGAAATCCTCCCCTCTCTTGAGATTTCCAGCCGAGCACCCTCCCCTTTGAGAAGTGCTCCTTGGCCGAGGGTACACCCTCCTAGTGGCCTTGGCCGAGGAGTACACCCCCTACCTTGAGTTGTTTTCGTAAAATACACCCCCTTTTGGTAGAAAAATACTCCAAGTATAGTTACTATTCCAAAATACTGCCCAAATACCTTGTAGTATTCCAAGGTTACACCTATACTAAAAGCCCAAATACTATTATACTTCCTTCACTACTAAACACAACCCTAAGGAAAATCTTCACGCTTGGTCAAGTATTAAGACGGTTGCGAGAACTTCTAAGGGTTGTTTGAGCGGTCGAGCGCCTGCAGTAGAGCTAAACGTTACTCAGATCGACATTAAACTTGGATAATTTTGGGCTTACGAGGTAAATAATCCTATCCTTCTATTGTAATTGGAAATTACATATTGAAGTTGTATAGAAATGAATATAAGATTCATAAGAGAATTGAACAGAATAGAAGGATATTACGTAAAAGACTTCAATCAAATCAAGTATATTAAGGTAGAAGTTGATAGACATATTTATAACCTTTTAGGTTGAATGCTCATGAGTAGCATGTTCTACTTGGAAGGTGGACAAGGCTAGTCAAGTTATAGCCGTGAGCGCTTTTACTAATAGTCGATAATCGCGTGAGGTATGTGATTCTTCCTATACTGAGCATGATATTTTAAAATATATATATAGTAATCGTAGACGCACGTATGTTAATCGAATAATAATTACGCAATGTCTTTTGACTTAAGCCTGAATAATAAGAATCTTGAAGGATTTCAAGAGGATTAAGAAACCTTTTTGAAAGAAGAGTAATACTTGGTTTTAAAACTTAAAAGTTATACTAGCTTTATGGGAAGTTAGGTATAACGACTTAAGGAAGGTAAAAGAATGGTTTATTGATTTAAGAAGTTAAGAGACTTGATCTTAAAAGATAAGAGACTTGACTTAATTGAATTAATCAATTTTGTTAAATAGTGTGAAACCTCATTCATGAGTAATGAGTACTTTGGTTTTTAAAAGGAATAATGTTTTACCGATTTCGAAATCGTAAGAAGTATCAACAAACCATCGCAGCTAATAATGGGAAATGTATTGACTAATTAAGTATTATTAAAACCAAGAGAAACCTCCATCCGCATGAAGCTAAGACGAGACAAAATGATATTACATTTCCTAGATCATGATCGCTTAATAAGATTGATTATGAACAAGAATAACCTACTCACATATAAGGCATATGTTTCTCGATTGTTTTAAAAGAGAATTATATTATGTGATTAAAACTATGAACTACTTAAACCTTTCAAAATGAAAACTTGAGCATTTGAAATTAGGCAAACTTGAACGTTTGGAAAACTAATGTTGTTACTTGATTTTACAAAGGAAAGTGTTTTGGATTACTTAAAAAGATAATCACTCTATTTTTATACTACGGTATCAGGTGACCTTTGTGAAAGAAACGAATCTTTTAAAGAGTTAATGTATGAAGTACTTTGGGGATACAAACCCAACTTGTTAACATAAAGTAAGAAGTACCTCGCGTGAATAACTCGATCGCGTTGGTTTGCGATAGCCCGCAATACTTTCTTGATTGGTTTGATAAGTAATCATGTTATGATGCTACGCAGTTAGTGTCTTATAATGTTTGTGTGAAGGGTTTTCCTCGCATAATGATAAGCCGTTATCGTTATATTATCACATACCCTCGACTTGATATACCGAGGGCTTGCCACCGACGCGGTCTATACGCCCACGCAAATGGTGACTACGCGCAGCAGATGCTCCAGGATTGATCATCCGGTGTTTTATCCCGACGCGGGATGCCCTATGCGGTCCGTGCGACTACGCGGTCTATCGAGACTATGCGGCCGCGGAGTCCGTGAGGGTACCGGGTTACCGCCTCGACGCGGCGAATACCTTACGCTGGCCTACGTTGTCACGACCGACCTGCTCGCGATCGTGCCCTACTCCGGCACCCTTACAGTATACATCGTAGATAATCACGAACATACATGAAACTTATAAAATAAAACAACAAAGATAAAATCAACAAAGCTAGCCGACAGAGCTACCTTCCCGACATATATAAATACAACCGGCAGCTTGCTCCTTTACAAACCGACCCACAATATGTGACTACTGCACTTCTAAGAATTTTAACAGAACAATCGTGGCGACAAGGCCCCGCCATACCCCCGAATATACATGAATCTACTACCTCGTGGAAACTGCACAAGAGATAAGCCTCCGAGCAAATGGAGCTTTTCTCAAATCAACCGAGATCCTATGAGCAAGGATCACCAACTCACACCTAATACCGCGGCATTTAACGCAGCTTCTGGCCGGTCATAACAAAAATTTAATATGGAATGTAAATAACGTGACAAGAAATAGATCATAATCAGACAAAAGAATGACAAGGACAAGTATAAAAGTATATACCAAACTGGCCGTGTCATTACCACTTATGAAATTAATTTCACATCAATATCTTTTCCCATTTTCAGAAAGGTTATAGCCACATTCTTACGCATACGATTAGGAAAATCATTAAGTTCATTTCTATATAACTTACTTATCTTTCATAAGTATAATCCGCCCTTAAAGCGAGGGCACATTTACTACCCTACCAACTGGGACGCGATCAAGTCACACTAATATCAAGCGTGTCCGTGGAATCCCCATCATCGCCGATACCAAGTGTAAAATATAATCACGTGACACGCCCGTGGCATCCCACCTCACCGCTGCATACATACACAACACATATATATATCTCCCGCCCGTGGAATCCTACATCACCGCCGATACCCAGATATAATAATACACCAATAGGCATACATGAACACCAAGTCCCACCGTGGTATAGCTGCCTGGGTCTACCTGTCACACCCGAACCCAAGCTCGCGGATCGTGCCCTACCCGCACCCTTCTACCTTAACAACACAAGTAAACTACTAAATTTAATAACACCTCTTTTTTTTTTTAAAACCAACGTGACGTAAGGGCAAAGCCGATAAGGCCGCCATATAATATACATAATAAAAGACACTACATCGTATACGAGTCCAATCCCACATACGAATACAGCACTTTGAGTTGAATCGAATACGACGGACAAGGCCCCGCCATCCAAAACTGCATAAAGCCTGCATCAAGGATATATACCAAAAGATAAACTCCGGACAGAGGAGATATCCAAAACCCCGAGCAGATCCTACACCGCCGATCACCAAACAACAGACTTACACTCGCAGATGAACGCAAATTTCAAAGCGAGGTCAAGACGGCATGTACAAGATGCGTGAACAGTAAGTATCAGAATGAAATCATAATAGTCTAAACAAAGCAGAGACATGATGATAGCCAACCTACAAGACATAACACATAAGCAATATATCAAGTCGTGGACGCAGCCCTCAAAGTCACTACTCAAATATAACTACGGGTCTCACGCCCATAATATCAATCATGCCCGTGGAATCCTTCCTCACCGGCAAATCTACGCATGTAATAACACCAATAAGGATACATGAACACCAAGTCCCACTGTGTCCTAAATACCACGTGGTCTCATGCCCCAAATCCCACATCGTAAAGGCATGACCATGTGGTAACACAAACAACCGGGACATATATGATAATCAAATTACAACACATTGTGCCTTACTAACAATGAGAGTAAACAAGAGTATCCTTACAATATAAAATATAAGCTCATGATCAAAACAGACCATCCGCCCGCAGATCATTTAGCCATCCTACTCCCGGGACTATTTCACCCGTGATAGCCGCGTGGACCCGCGTGAGGTATCCTCGCACGGACTATTTCACCCGCATAAGCCCTTACGACTCGCATTGAGGTATTCCTCGCGATAGGTCGGACCCGCCCGCACGGGACTATTTCACTCGCATAAGTCCTTACGGACCCGCATTTAGGTATTCCTCAGATCGTGGGTAGCAATTCCACTAATCGCAAATGCCACAAACCCGGGAATGACCCAAACGATCGATATACCAATAGCACACAACCGCTATTTCCAAGACACATAGGCAATTCTCAACTAATCAGGCCAAGTACTTATCAAGGCACACATGGAAATAATTCTCAATTAACCAAGCCAAAGTACTTATCAAGGCACACATAGAATAATTCTCATTTAACAAGCCAAAGTACTTATCAGGGCACAAATAGAATAATTCTCATTTAACAAGCCAAAGTACTTATCAGGGCACAAATAGAATAATTCTCATTTAACAAGCCAAAGTACTTATCAGGGCACAAATAGAATAATTCTCATTTAACAAGCCAAAGTACTTATCAAGGCACAAATAGAATAATTCTCATTTAACAAGCCAAAGTACTTATCCGGGCACAAATAGAATAATTCTCATTTAACAAGCCAAAGTACTTATCAGGGCACAAATAGAATAATTCTCAATTAAATAGGCCAAAGTACTACGTACGTACATTCTTTTCAAAAGACTCCTTTTTTGTGTAAAATCCCAAGATACTAACACCCGTAGTATCAAGGCATGTCTATTTTTCAAAGTAAGTTACTACACGTTTAGAAAACTCATTTCAAGGCTTGAAATCAAGTAACTTCAAATTTTCACAATCTTGGCAACTTATGCCCTTTAATCAAAATAGACAACTTTCTAAACCTTCCATAAAGCCGTTATAACCAACTTCCCATAAAGCCGTTATAACCCTTTATGGTTTTAGACCTATCCATTCCTTTTATAACCAAGAGACTTATGCTTTTAAAACTAAGTATCACATACTTACAAATCAAGTTCTCAACTTTCAAATTACTTCAAGTCTCTTAATATAAAGAAAACAAGTTTCTTCTACTTTTAAACTTCAAGTAACTCACACCTTTAAGACAAGTTACTTCTCTTAAACCATGTACTTTCTCCTCTTTTAAATCAAATAAGTAAATCACTCCTTTGACTCCCCTAAAGTCATTATAATGACCTTTAGGTTTTTGGAACTAAGGCACTAGCCGAAAGATTTGGAAACCACTTCCTTTTCAAGACTCTATGTACTTTAAGTAAAATACTTTCACTTTTAAGAATCCAAACTCCACTTAAGAAAATGGATTTTACAACTTACAATTTAAACATCAAAGTACAATCAAGGAAGTTCATAGAAAAAATTATATTCTAGGCAATCCAAATACAACCAAGGAATGGATCATTTAAGGAGTAGAACATACTTTCTTAATCTTAAGGAATCATGCTAGAAGAGGAGATAGTTCACATACCTTTTCGGCTAAAATCCACAAGCTGCCGAATACGCTGCACGTAGAAGTGTCAACCTATAATGGTCACAACAAGACTATCAACTTCTAGCCTCTAACGAGAATAATACTAAGTATACGGCCTCTAATTCTACGGAAAATCGGCAAAGACTTCCTTTGTTTCTACTCACTTTGCCACCTTTTTCAAGGCCGAATACAATAACCAACATGCCACATTTAAGGCTCCAAACAACAACCAAACAAAGGGGATTACACGCCTTACAATACGTGTAAAATTCCGCCCCACAATTCATACCAAATAGTATAATACTTCACTAGCCATTCTCGGCCAACTACATACTAACAATTCAAAGTCTTTTCCAACCCTTTTCAAATTCCAAGTTCTAAGGTCAACATGTTATATAGTTATAAACCACTTCAACAACTACAATTTCCTTCTTACACAACATGCGACGACTTAACGAATAATCAACTTGAATTGTAGTCTTAAGGCTAACATGCTAGTTTTTCGGATTAGGGTTCCAATAGCCAATAAACATATCAAACTTCATACTATATAACACATGCTTGCTAAAATCCATAGCTACAACAATAAGTAAGTCTTAACGACTAAAACGACAAAATATACCTTTATAAGCCCTTAAAATTTCCAAGAATCAAAGTCGCGCCTTAGCAATTCTTAGCTCCTTTCCTTAAGTTCCAATCCGCTCCAAGCACTCCTTAGAAGCCTATGAAGAACTCATCTTCAAGTTCCAACTTCAAAGTTGAAGAACTCCTTTAGTTTCCGCCATGACTAACACGAAACTCCGTTTTTCCAAATCTTTCTATTGAGATAACCTTATAATACCCTTAGGGACATTGGGTTTAAGTCTTGTGGCTAATGGATCAAAATCACAAAATTTTCATGAGGGACATGCCAAACCCGAGAGCACTATCTCTGGCACAAATGTTCTCTCAATTTTTCTATGTAATGAGCTAGTCTTGCACTAGTAGTGAGCTTATAACACACAATGGAGGGCTTAGACTATAACAAATGGGTGGCTAAGATGAAAATCACAAGGATTAAGCACAAGTCGACAAGTTGACTTCGTCAAATATATCAAGCTCAAGACTTATCTTCCAAGATGGTCAATGACCATATTACCCTCCTCTAATTCACCAAGACCTTGGCTGGGTGCCACGTGTCGCCATCTCATTCGCCCATAAAATTCCGTGAACCCTCGGGTCCCACAAAACGAAATTTCTGCTGGGCCCCACGTGACCAAATCCGTAAAAAAATAAATTTCCATTAGGTTAATAGTTCCATACTCTTCAAATAATGCATTTTGAGAATCCAATTCTCAACAACGAACATTTTTCCTTTCCGACGTTCGGACATTTTCCGTCGGAAAAACAATTCCTCCTTTCGTACTAATTTCCAAGTCTTGTTTCCTTTCGTACATTTCTTATACATGTCCTGGACTTACGGGGTGTAACACTACCCCTCACTTATACTCTTACCCTGGAGAAGGTGGTAAAGCAGGTGGTATAGCATCTTGGGGGTCTACCCCTCACTTATACTCTTACCCTGGAGAAGGTAGTAAAGCATCTTGGGGGTTTACCCCTCACTTATACTCTTACCCTATCTCAACTGACCATCAAACAAAACAAGCAGGGGGTATAATGTCTTGGGGTTTACCCTCACTTATACTCTTACTCCGAGTAGGTGGTATAGCATCTGGGTTTACCTCACTTATACTCTTACCCTATCTCGACTGACCATCAAACAAACAGAAGCACTACCATGTCTTCTATAAAAATCCGGGAATTTAACCCAAGTACTACAAATAACGGAAGCATACCCGTGGAATCCCACATCACCGCTTGCAGACGCCCAAGTACTTACAACAAGACACCACCCTCCAACCGAGAGTCGCGGCAACGTAATAAAACATAATACTTGCACTCAAAGGCTATCACCAGCACACATAGGCTAATTCTCAAGTAACAAGCCAAAGTACTTACCAAGGCACACTTAGACTAATTCTCAATTAATCAAGCCAAAGTACTTATCAAGGCACACTTAGACTAATTCTCAATTAATCAAGCCAAAGTACTTATCAAGGCACACTTAGACTAATTCTCAATTAATCAAGCCAAAGTACTTATCAAGGCACAAATAGAATAATTCTCATTGAACAAGCCAAAATACTTATCAAGGCATACTTAGACAAATTCTCAATTTATCAAGCCAAAGTACTAATCAAGGCACACTTAGACAAATTCTCAATTTATCAAGCCAAAGTACTTATCAAGGCACAAATAGAATAATTCTCATTGAACAAGCCAAAATACTTATCAAGGCATACTTAGACAAATTCTCAATTTATCAAGCCAAAGTACTAATCAAGGCACACTTAGACAAATTCTCAATTTATCAAGCCAAAGTACTAATCAAGGCATCACATAGAATTATTCTCAATTAAACAAGTCAAAGTATTACGTACGTACATTCTTTTCAAGAGACTCCTTTTTGTGTAAAACCCCAAGATACTAACACCCGTAGTATCCAAAGCTCAGGTACATTTCACATAAGTCACGATACTTTTAGAAATACATTTCTACTTTCTAAATCAAGTGACCCTTACTTAAAAGCTTTAAGCAAGTGATACCTTTAAATCACACTGCCCTTCCTTAATACAAGTTAATTCTTTGATTACTTTATTAGAGAAAACCATTCTCTTAACTTTCCATAAGGCTGTTATAACCAACTTCCCATAAAGCCGTTATAACCCTTTATGGTTTTAGACAAAACTCTTTCCTATTATAACCAAGAGACTTCTACTTTTAAAAACCAAGTATTGTATACTTTCAAATCGATTCTCTTATCTTCAAAAATACAATTAGTCTCTTAACCTTAGAAATCGAGTGACTCCTTTTATATAAAACCTTAGGCAATTGATGCCTTAAAAATCAAGTCATTATCCTTCCATAAAGCAAATATAACCAACTCCCCATAAAGTCGTTATATTCACTTTATACCTTAGCCAAAAAAATATAATTTCCTATCCAAGGGACTTATACGTTTAAAACGAAACAAGTATCACATACTTTAAAACTCTTCAAGTCCCTTAACTTTAATAAAACTTAAGACATCCTTTATTCTTTCAAAGAAATGAGTTAATCTCCTAACTCACCTGACTTGGATATTTATAAAACTAGTAAAGGATATCAAGGTATCAGACGCTCACCGCACTACATACGTGCAACTAGTCATGCTCAAAAGATAGGAAAAGTTATACATATAGCAAATCACCCAACTACCTCTTAACTTCTAAGAGTAGAAGGAAACATGAAATGATACCACAGGTATATTCCATACATAGAATCATGCCAAAGGAAGGAAGAGGTTCACATACCTCGCGACGACATCGACAAGTAGCAAAATGCTCCAAGGTACTTCAATCTTGATAGCTAATCCATCCTTCGAGTAGGATATGCTATACTTAGTACTTCAACCTATAATGGTCACAATACGTCCATTAACCTCTTACTTCAAACGTAGAATATTCTAGGTGCTAAGTCGCTCAATTCTACGGAAAATCTGACAAAGACCTCCTTTGTTTCTACTTACTTTGCCACCTTTTCAAGGCCGAATACAATAACCAAACACGCCACATTTAAGGCCCAATCAAGGCAATCAACACAGGATTACACGCCTACTAGACGGTAAAATTCCGCCCACAAACGATATCAAATTAATACAACTTACTAGGCCAATTCGCTAACTCAAGTACTACAACATCATTTCTTATCCAATTTCCATTTCAATCCAAGTTGTTAGCAATACGTGATATCAAGTCGCAATCGACTATAACTACTATAATCTTCAAGTCAACAACATGCGACGATTCTAATAACGACTAAATTGTAATCCAACTTAACATGACTTACATACATTTCGGATTTTAAGCTACAAGCAATCCATAATACTTATAAACTTCAACATATCAACTTCATGCTAGCAACATGTAAAGCTAACAACAATATAAATAATCTTGTAACACTTTCAAAGAACAAGATTATACCTCCACGAATCTTAATCCAATCTTCAAATCCGAAGTCGCTCCTTAGCAACTTAGAGACTCTTCAAGACACTTCAATCCGCTACTGTAGACCCTTAGAACAACACCAACCAATTTCCTTAAAACTTCCAAACAAAACCTAGAAAAGCCACTAGGTTTTCACTTCATGACTAACCCGAAACTATCTTTTCCGAGATTTTTCTATTGAGATACACTTACCATACCCTCATGAACCTTGGTTTAAAGTGTGGAGATTATTCGACAAGAAACAAAAATTTCTCTTTTCAAACGCAAGGAACCCGAGAGCAACTATGTGATGTTCTTCAATTTTTGTGTAAATATGGCTAAGTATGGAACTTGTCTCACTACTAGTAGTATTATAAAGGGACATGAGGGTCAAGATGCAAACAATTGGGTGGTTTGGATGATCTCTTATTAAATATCAAGACTTGTGGGTCCTTGACCAAGTCAACTTTCTCAAGCTCACACTTGCAAGACTTAATCATCCTACCAAAGGTCAAATGACCCTTTTGTCCATGGCATTTTCGTCCAAGCTCACTAAAGGAGGGGTGACACGTGTCGCCCTCCCATTCGTCACAATAATACATTTTCCGACAATTTCATAATTCCGTTAAAATTTTACAAGTCTCAAATCTTAACACTTGCGAGTTCTTACGCACGCTCTAAAGCACGCCCCGCAAATACGGTGTAACATTCTTCCTCTTAGAAACATTCGCCCTCGAATGTTCTTTCTGAGTCCAATCTAATAGCGACATAGTCTCCTCCTACGCACTCCTTCATACTACATATGCCACCCATGGCCACATAACAATACTTATACTAAGACGCCAACCTCGCACTCACGGCCAACTAGTCCATACTCATAATGACTTCAAAGTCCGTCAGAATCATCTCTACTAAGTCTACTAGGTCTGACGATCGTATCGCCACCGAAAATCTCATATTCCCGCCGCCTACCACCCCACACACTCACTGTGTAGTCACCTCAAAGGTTCTTATGGATTCGTGCTCTACTCCTTTACACTTGGTTGCTATCTTTCTTACTGGTCGCACTCTTTCCGTACTTCCAACTCATACTAGCATACATACATAACTTCCATACTGATTTTGGCCTCTAATCTTTGGAGTCACTCTATAAAACAATATAAGGCCATTTCCGCCACTACTGGTTCCGGAACGCGCCCACGAACCCGTAAAACAATTAACTAGACTTGGGCCTTGCACCATCGTGACTCACACGTAGTGGAACTACTACCAACCGATCCCACTCCATTCCAGCCATGGGAGACCTGCACAGTCCTCACCCCGACCCGCCGTCACACTTAACTCTTATTCTTGGTCTATAATAACTCTTTCTACCCGAGAAGACCTTGTACATCTAAGGTCTCAGCGGTCTTCAACATTCTTAGGCTCGCAATTTCCATGCTCCAATCCTATCTTATCAGTCTCCCCGTAAACGAGTACAAAAACTTCTCCTAATACCATATCGTGTCGTAGATCACAAGAACCATTACTTACTCTATACGGACCTCATCCGTATATTTTTCTTAAGCCTACTACGCAGCTTAATCTATTTACATGACATTCCGTTAAGTTCCTTAACATGGCTTCTTAAGGATTCACTACCCTATCAGACAGCTCATCCTTTCCCAATAATCTCAAAATAAACCACAAGACTCGCGAAATTCATTAACTATTCCATACCTTCCCGGTATCTATTTAGTCTTTACCACTCTTGGTAAATCTAAAATCATTCTAGGCAACCCATAAACGACCCTCATACATAACTCCGTATAGAGGTATGTCACAATACCAACTATACTATAATCATTACCAACCTGGATACGAAATCCACATAGTCCTTCCCGGTCATCACGCTTTCTCGTAGCTGCAATCAACATAACTCGTTAGGAGACACGACCCTAACAACACAAAATTTCTATGGCATGATCTCAGATAGAAGAATGGAAACTAATCCTAAATGTCCTGCAGCCTCCTGATTATAGATGTGGTGCACAACACACCGATAATCAAGACTCTACTAGACACGGTCTGTAGACACTTTCCGAGGACTAACTGCTCTGATACCACTTTTTGTCACGACCCGACCAAGGGCCTGCGACTGGTACCCTACCTGGGCACTCTTACAGGTATACATCAGAGATAATCAGCGGAACATACATGAAACTTATAAAATAAAACAACAAAGATAAAATCAACAAAGCTAGCCGACAGAGCTACCTTCCCGACATATATAAATACAACCAAGTAGCCGCTTGCTCCTTTACAAACCGACTCCACACATGTGACTACAGCACTCTAAGAATTTTAATAGAACAATTGTGGCGGGACAGGCCCCGCCATACCCTGAATATACACGAATCTACTACCTCGTGGAAACTGCACAAGAGATAAGCCTCCGAGCAAATGGAGCTTTTCTCAAATCAACCGAGATCCTATGAGCAAGGATCACCAAC
This sequence comes from Przewalskia tangutica, assembly GCA_029844215.1. Lineage (NCBI taxonomy): Eukaryota > Viridiplantae > Streptophyta > Magnoliopsida > Solanales > Solanaceae > Przewalskia > Przewalskia tangutica. Next base: position 56,471,928 of record CM056739.1, read on the forward strand.
TCAGGCACCTAATACTCGCGGCATTTAACGCAGCCTTCGGGCCGGGTCAGACAACAGTAACGAATATGGAACATAAATAACGATAAGAAATGATCATAATCAGATAAAAGAATGACAAGGACAAGTATAAAAGTGCATACTGGATCCCGCCGTGTCATTACCACTTATGAACTTAATTTCACATCAATATCTTTTCCCATTTTCAAGAAAGGTTATAGCCACATTCTTACGCATACGATTAGGAAAAATCATTAAGTTCATTTCTATATAACTTACTTATCTTTCATAAGTATAATCCGCCCTTAAAGGAGGGCACATTTACTACCCTACTAACTGGGACGCGATCAAGTCACACTAATATCAAGCGTGTCCGTGGAATCCCCATCACCGCCGATACCTACAAGTGTAAAATATAATCACGTGACGCGTCCGTGGCATCCCACCTCACCGCTTGCATACATACACAACACATATATATATCTCCCGCCCGTGGAATCCCACATCACCGCCGATACCCAGATATAATAATACACCAATAGGCATACATGAACACCAAGTCCCACCGTGGTATAATGTCTCGGTCTACCCTCACTTATACTCTTACCCCGGTAGGTGGTAAAGCGGTGGTATAAGATCTTGCGGTCTACCTCACTTATACTCTTACCCTGGAGAAGGTGGTTGTCACGACCCGATCCCGGGCCCGTGACTGGTGCCTTACCCCGGGCACCCTAGTGATACAACATCAGAGAAAACCAGCGGAAAATAAAACATAAACATGAAACAAGATATATGATCATAAACAAAGCAACCAAAAATAATTTCTCAGATATATACATAAAACCCAATATTAATCCTTTTTACAACTCGCCTACAACAAGATTACTGCACTTAAGATTTATTAATAACCATGACGGACAGGCCCCGCCATACCCCCGAATGTACAAGAACCTACAACTCAGTGGAACACATACCAAAGAATAAGCCTCCGAGAAACGGAGCTTCCTAATACGCCGAATCATGATCCTATGAGCGAGGATCCACTACCGATGTACTCCTACCGCAGATGAACGCAGCCGGGCGAGGTCAAGATAACAGTACCAAGCATGTGAAATCTGTAAAAATATCAGAATGAAATCATAATACTATATAAAAACAGGAGACATGTATGATAACAAAACTATAATTCACAACATAAAAGCAGTCATGTCAAGTCAGGGACTCACGCCCTCAAGTCATCACTTGAATATAACTATGGGTCTCACGCCCACAACATCAATCGTGTTCGCATTATGGCCGCATGCCCCTAACTCAGACGGTAGACATGTCCATGATGCAACACTAATAACAATGCCCCATGGCCACATGCCCCTGAATCAGACGGTAGACACGCCCATGTGACATTAACAACAATAATAACAATGCCCACGCCACATGCCCCGAATTCAGACGGTAGACATCGCCCAAGTGACATTATCAACAATAATATCGGGTGATTAACCCCGCCGCACGCCACACGCCCGACTCAGACGGTGCAGACATGTCCATGTAACCACAATAACAATATATCGTAATCAACCCCGCCGCACGGCCACATGCCCCTGACCGTTCGGCAGTATACATGTCCACGTGACATCAACAACAATATACCGCACAACCAAAGTATCACAAACAAGCTCAAGCAAATTACCATACTTCTAGACTTTTATAAAAGATCCACTCCTTCCCAAGAAGTCACCCTGATATCAACACTTGCACAACAAAGGCTATCACAACAAGCATAGGCGAGTTACACAACAACATGTGCATAGCAAGTTACACACAACTCAAGGTACTTCCATTTTATATCAAAGTACTGTTTTAACCCTAAAGTACTACGACATTAAAATCCTCTTTAAGAGATCCATTCCTTTCACAAAAGTCACATAATACCCGTAGTATAGAGTGACTATCTTTTAAGTAAACCAAAATACTTCCCTTTGTAAAATCGAGTAACAACATTATTTTCCAAACGCTCAAGTTTGCCTAATTTCAAATGCTCCAGCTTTCTTATTTTAAAAGGTTTCATAACTCATAGTTTTAATCTCTTTTAAAACAATCGAGTAACATAAGTCTTGTATGTGAGCCGCTTATTCTTGTTTACAACAATCTTGTTACAATGACATGATCTAGGAAATGTAATACAATTTTGTCTTATCTTAGCTTCTATGCAGATGGAGGTTTCACCGGTTTTAATAACAATTAGTTATTTGTCAATACACTTTCCTTTATTAGCGCTGCCGTGGTTTGTTCGACACTTATTCTCATTTCCAAATCAATAAAACATCATTCTTTTAAAACCAAGTACTCATTACTCACGAACGAGGTTTCACAACACATTTAACAAAATGTTAATAACTAAGTAAAACAAGTTAAGTCTCTTATCTTTCAAGATCAAGTCTCTTAACTTCTACAATCAATAAACCAATCTTACCTACATGTAGTCGTTATAACTAACTTACCATAAAGCTATTATAACACCCTATGTTTTAAACCAACCAACTCATTTAACACACGACGCTCACCGCACTACATAGTTTACAAAGCATCATGCTGAAGGATAGGAAGAGGTTCACATACCTCGCGACGATTATCGATAATAAGCAAAACGCCCTCAAGATCAGAATCTGGCCAGCCGCTTCCACTCTTCAAGTAGAATACGCCACTGTAGTACTTCCACCTATAAGGCCACAAACGCCTATTAACTTCTAACCGCATCGGCCCACATTCTACGTAAAATTCGGCAAGACCTCCCGCAACAAACAGAATCTCCTCCTCTATCGAGGCCGCCACTAAGCCAACCAGGGAGTTTATACGCCTAACCTGACGATACAATTCTACTATACAAGAATACACAAGTTCATCAGAATACACCTATGTAATTACAGTCAGCTTCTTTTCTTTAAATTCAGCTTAAGTCAAAAGACATTGCCGCACAATAATGTTCAGTTCTATATATAGTAGACCTCAACTATATATTCCTACAACATGTAATCTCCAATTACAATAAGGGGACAAGAATATTTACCTCGACAAGCCCAAAATTATCCAAGTTATAATGTCGATCCTGAGCAAGGTTTAGCTCCTACTCCGCGCGCTCCAATCCGCTCCAAACAACCCTGAGAAGTTCTAACCAACTTCTACTCAAATACTTCAACCAACTATGAAGATTTCCTTAGGGTTTCGTTTGAGACTAAAGGATAAAAGGTAGTATTTCCGGCTTTACGATAGAGGTAACTTTTGGAATACTACAAGGTAAAGGCTAAGGTATTTTGGGCATTATAACAATACTGAGAGTATTTCTACCAATAGGGTGTATTATACGAAACAACTAGGCTAGGGGGGGGGTACCCCACGGCTAGACACTACCAAGGGGGAGGGGGCACCTCTCGGCCAAAGGCCCCAAGGAGGGGGGAGGGGCAGAGGCTTTGGACGAGAGCCACAAGAGGGAGGGGAGAGTTTTCAAGGCTAGACAAAGCGAGGAGTGAATGAATAAGTCTTCAACAAGTGAGGGGTATTTATAGGAAACCAATGGCCTTGATCAAGCCAAGTGCAAGGCAAGTGTATGGCCTTGATCAAGCCAAGTGCACCCTAACCCCTATCGCACAAAACAAGGCACAAAACACGGCACCAAACAAGCCACAAAACAAGGCTAAAACAAGGAGCCAATAGCCTCAAACCCGTGACCAACCGCCAACCCATTATCGCCTAAATGAGGGTGACAAGTGTCACCCTCCCGCTGGTCCAAAACATTTCGCCTCTCGAAAAATCCGCAAAAATCAAAAAGGACATAGCCGAATTTTCCCTACGCAAGTTCGTGGAAACGCTTCGCCAAAACGACTCTAACCGTGTCAGGCACAAAGAATTCGCCAAGCCAATTTGAAGTTCGAATTTCTACGCACGCCCCACGCACATACTGGAAATACGGTATAACATTCTTCCTCTTAGAAACATTCATCCAATGTTCCTTCTAAGCCCCAAACACACACGCCGTATAGTCTCCATCGCTATACTTACGAAAACAATCATGCCACACCGCCACAAAACACACGCTCACTTCTCCCTTTCTCGTTGTAGACTTTCTCGAACACTCAACTCTTCTAGTATCCGTACTACACTTCCGCCAACGCTTCGTTTCCAACCTCGAGTCACTACCTCAAACTTGGTCATCTTACTAACCTCAAACTTCTTTAAGGCCATTCCCGCCTTTACGAACCGCTCGTCGAACGCGCCCACGAACTCATACGATGATTAACTAAATCGCCTAGCACCTCGTGACCTACCATCTGGCGACCACCCAGAATCGACTTACCTAAATCAAGCACGGTTGACCCGCATATGCCCTCAACCCGACCCTCCTTCGCGCCAACTCTGCTCCTCGACACGAACAATCTTACTAACATACGCCATGAAAGCTACCACTTCCACCTCACCCTACCCATGGACTTATCACACAAATAAACCCCACGTATACTACGCACTCTGATAAGGGTCAAACATAAAATAAATCTTTTACACAAGACGACCTTACCTCTAAGGTCTCAATCGTGGAATAGTCTAAGGTTCACACTTACCATGCCCCTGTGCTTACCCTTCTACACTAACTGTGCTTCTAAATCACATTTTAGCACAAAGCTATCCAAACATAACACTAAACACATCAAAGATAACAAGCATACAAAACTGGAGGGTTAAGGACATACCTGTTTCTACCGCTTTCAAATCACAATCACTACAGGCGCATATAGTGAAGCGTGATGAACCAACATCGATCTCGGCGTCGAGTCGCAACATCCGTATACCCTTGGTCGGACAGCCTCGCCAAATGGCCCCGCTGGCCGCAAAAATAACAAGCTCCTCGCACCACGACACTCCAAATGCGCTCACTACATCGCCACACCGAGGTGGGTGATCGTGATCCGCCAACACCTACTACCTCGAAACTCAACCTCAAGCTCGACCGCTCTCAAGACGCGGAGGACCACTCAGATCGGCGGTACAAAACTAGTTCGCTGGCCGAGGCGGTCCGCCTCAAAGTCGCTAAAAGACCTCGATGTCTCCGCCCTCTTCACGATCCAGTCATTCCGCCGACCTCTCCGCACTCACATCCTAGTGCACGAGCTCGCATGCGGCAATGTCCATGCCCTACAAGAGCTACACCCGAACAAGCCTCTCGCTGGCAATCATCTAGCCCGTGACATAGCGGTGCACTCTATCCTCCATGGTTGCCACTAAAGCGGACATACCTAGCCAACGAGTCAAACTCCACGTTGTACTCCCGAACCGCACGCCTCTCGTTTAAGCATCATAAATCTGTTTACCGCGTTCTCCTCATCCGCGAGGCAAGAAGTGAGTGAGAATGCCTCGAGAACTCGTCCCATATCGCTGAAGCGCATGCTCTCCCGACAACTCCCACGATCAAACCACGATCAGCGGTATCACGCAGCCGATGCGAACCTAAGACCACCGACTCGGTCTCCAAGCCTTGATCACTCTACGACTAACAGAATCGCCGGATGAACTCCTCGCGATCATCCTCGTGCCTTCACCCATAAAACTCGCGGCTACACTCGTAAAGTCCCGTAGCCTCAAACTATTCGCCGGGGTGTACCATCGTGCTATCGAACTGAATCGCCGATCCACTTATCCTCATATCTGCCACGACCGCCAAAGAATCGCCATCTCCTTGTACTTATCTCATCCGCTTCCAGCCGGACCGAGGCTCAGTACGGTGGTCTCAGCAACATCGCTGCGCTCTAAACTCTGGCTGGGCGGCGCAAAACCCGCCGTCAAGCATAATTCGTGCATCGACGCTCGCGCCTCATTCTCTCAGATCTCACTAGCAGCACTCGGCCGCCTTGCCTTCCGGCTCGCCGCCTTGGCGCGAGGCATAATCGGTAAAACGTAGATACGCTGGCGGTCCAACTTACAACACAGCCTCTAAGGCACGATCTCGTAATGAGAAGAATGGAAACTAATCCTAAATGTCCTATAGCCTCGATTATAGATGTGGTGCACAACACATCGATAATCAAGACTCTACTAGACACTGGTTCAGACACCTTCCGAGGATTAATCGCTCGATACCACTTTTATCACGACCCGATCCTGCCCGTGATCGTGCCTTACCCTGACACCCTAGTGATACAACATCGTAGAAAACCAATGGAAAATAAAACATAAACATGAAACAAGATATATGATCATAAACAAAGCAACTAAAAATAATTGCCTCAGATATATACATAAAACCCAACAGCTTTAATCTTTACAACTCGCCACAACAAGATTTACATGCACTTAAGATTTACAACAACCATGACGGACAGGGCCCCGCCATACCTCAATGTACAAGAACCTACAACTCGTGGAACACATACCAAAGAATAAGCCTCCGAGAAACGGAGCTTCCTAATACGCCAACTGTGATCCTATGAGCGAGATCCACTACCGATGTACTCCTACTCGCAGATGAACGCAGCCCAAGCGAGGTCAAGATAACAGTACCAAGTATGTGAAATCAGAAAATATCAGAATGAAATCATAATAAATATAAAAACAGGAGACATGTATGATAACAAAACTACAATTCACAACATAAAAGCAGTCATGTCAAGTCAGGGACTCACGCCCTCAAGTCATCACTTGAATATAACTATGGGTCTCCCGCCCACAACATCAATCGTGTTCGCATTATGGCCGCATGCCCGGATTTCAGACGGTGTAGACATGTCCATGATGCAACACTAATAACAATGCCCCACGCCACATGCCCCCGGAATTCGTGACGGTGTAGACACGCCCATGTGACATTAACAACAATAATAACAATGCCCCATGGCCACATGCCCCGAATTGCAGACGGTGTAGACACGCCCAAGTGACATTATCAATAATATCGGGTGATTAACCCCGCCGCACGGCCACACGCCCGATTTCCAGACGGTAGACATGTCCATGTAACCACAATAACAATATATCGTAATCAACCCCGCCGCATGGCCACATGCCCCGGACTGCAGATCGGTGTAGACATGTCCACGTGACATCAACAACAATATACCGCACAACCAAAGTATCACAAACAAGCTCAAGCAAATTACCATACTTCTAGACTTTTATAAAAAGATCCACTCCTTCCCAAGAAGTCACCCGACATCAACACTTGCACAACAAAGGCTATCACAACAAGCATAGGCGAGTTACACAACAACAGCATAGCAAGTTACACACAACTCAAGGTACTTCCATTTTATATCAAAGTCCTGTTTTAACTCCTAAAGTACTACGACATTAAAATCCTCTTTAAGAGATCCATTCCTTTCACAAAAGTCACATAATACCCGTAGTATAGAGTGACTATCTTTTAAGTAAACCAAAATACTTCCCTTTGTAAAATCGAGTAACAACATTATTTTCCAAACGCTCAAGTTTGCCTAATTTCAAATGCTCCAGCTCTTATTTTAAAAGGTTTCATAACTCATAGTTTTAATCTCTTTAAAACAATCGAGTAACATAAGTCTCAGACGTGAGTCGCTTATTCTTGTTTACAACAATCTTGTTACAAAGACCATGATCTAGGAAATGTAATACAATTTTGTCTTATCTTAGCTTCTATGCAGATGGAGGTTTCACTGGTTTTAATAACAATTAGTTATTTGTCAATACACTTTCCTTTATTAGCGCTCGTGGTTTGTTCGACACTTATTCTCATTTCCAAATCAATAAAACATCATTCTTTTTAAAACCAAGTACTCATTACTCGCGAATGAGGTTTCACAACACATTTAACAAAATGTTAATAACTAAGTAAAACAAGTTAAGTCTCTTATCTTTCAAGATCAAGTCTCTTAACTTCTACAATCAATAAACTATCTTTTACCTACATGTAGTCGTTATAACTAACTTCCCATAAAGCTATTATAACACCCTATGTTTTAAACCAACCAACTCATTTAACACGTACGCTTCACCGCACTACATAGTTTACAAAGCATCATGCTGAAGGATAGGAAGAGGTTCACATACCTCGCGACGATTATCGACAATAAGCAAAACGCCTCAAGATCAGAATCTGGCCAGCCGCTTCCACTCTTCAAGTAGAATACGCCACTCGTAGTACTTCCACCTATAAGGCCACAAATGTCTATTAACTTCTAACCGCACGCCCACATTCTACGTAAAATTCAAAGACTCTTCCCGCAACAACAGAAATCTCCTCCTCTATCGAGGCTCGGCTACCAAGCCAACTGGGGGTTTATACGCCTAACCTGACGTATACAATTCTACTATACAAGAATACCACAAGTCTCATCAGAATACACCCATGTAATTACAGTCAGCTTCTTTTCTTTAAATTCAGCTTAAGTCAAAAGACATTGCCGCACAATAATGTTCTCTATATATAGTATACCTCAACTATATATTCCTACAACATGTAATCTCCAATTACAATAAGGGGACAAGAATATCTACCTCGACAAGCCCAAAATTATCCAAGTTATAATGTCGATCCTGAGCAAGGTTTAGTTCCTACTCCGCGCGCTCCAATCCGCCTCCAAACAACCCTTAGAAGTTCTAACTAACTTCTACTCAAATACTTCAACCAACTATGAAGATTTCCTTAGGGTTTCGCTGAGACTAAAAGGACAAAAGGTAGTATTTTCTGCTCTACGATAGAGGTAACTTTTGAATACTACAAGGTAAAGGCTAAGGTATTTTGGGCATTATAACAATACTGAGAGTATTTCTACCAAGAGGGGGTGTATTATACGAAACAACTAGGCTAGTGGGTACCCCACTGCCAGACACCACCAAGGGGAGGGGAACCTCTCGCCAAAGGCCACAAGGAGGAGGAGGAGAGGCTTGGACGAGCCACAAGAGGAGGGAGGTAGAGTTTTCAAGGCTAGACAAAGTGAGGAGTGAATGAATAAGTCTTCAACAAGGAGGGTATTTATAGGAAACCAATGGCCTTGATCAAGCCAAGTTCAAGGCAAGTGTATGGCCTTGATCAAGCCAAGTGCACCCTAACCCCTACTCCACAAAACAAGGCACAAAACACGGCACCAAACAAGCCACAAACAAGGCCAAAACAAGGAGCCAATAGCCTCAAACCCGTGACCAACCGCCAACCCATTATCGCCAAACGAGGTGACAAGTGTCACCCTCCCGCTGGTCCAAAACATTTCGCCTCTCTAAAAATCCGCAAAATCAAAAAGGACATAGCCGAATTTTCCCTACGCAAGTCGTGGAAACGCTTTTAAAAACGACTCTAACCGTGTTGTGCACAAAAGAATTCGCCAAGCCAATTTGAAGTTCAACTTTCTACGCACGCCCCACGCATATACTGGAAATACGGTATAACAGTAAAGCATCTTGGGGTTTACCCTCACTTATACTCTTACCCTATCTCAACTGACCATCAAACAAAACAAGCAGGGGGTATAATGTCTTGGGGGTTTACCCCTCACTTATACTCTTACCCTGGAGAAGGTGGTATAGCATCTTAGGGGTTTACCCCTCACTTATACTCTTACCCTATCTCGACTGACCATCAAACAAACAGAAGCACTACCATGTCTTCTATAAAAATCCGGGAATTTAACCCAAGTACTACAAATAACGGAAGCATACCCGTGGAATCCCACATCACCGCTTGTGACGCTCCAAGTACTTTCATAACAAGACAAATTCCCTCCAACCGAGAGTCGCGGCAATGTAATAAAACATAATACTTGCACTCAAAGGCTATCACCAGCACACATAGGTTAATTCTAAAGTAACAAGCCAAAGTACTTACCAAGGCACACTTAGACTAATTCTCAATTAATCAAGCCAAAGTACTTATCAAGGCACACTTAGACTAATTCTCAATTAATCATGCCAAAGTACTTATCAAGACACACTTAGACTAATTCTCAATTAATCAAGCCAAAGTACTTATCAAGGCACAAATAGAATAATTCTCATTGAACAAGCCAAAATACTTATCAAGGCATACTTAGACAAATTCTCAATTTATCAAGCCAAAGTACTAATCAAGGCACACTTAGACAAATTCTCAATTTATCAAGCCAAAGTACTTATCAAGGCACAAATAGAATAATTCTCATTGAACAAGCCAAAATACTTATCAAGGCATACTTAGACAAATTCTCAATTTATCAAGCCAAAGTACTAATCAAGGCACACTTAGACAAATTCTCAATTTATCAAGCCAAAGTACTAATCAAGGCATCACATAGAATTATTCTCAATTAAACAGGTCAAAGTATTATGTACGTACATTCTTTTCAAGAGGCTCCTTTTTGTGTAAAACCCCAAGATACTAACACCCGTAGTATCCAGGCTTGTGTACATTTCACATAAGTCACGATACTTTTAGAAATACATTTCTCGGCTTCTAAATCAAGTGACCCTTACTTAAAAGCTTTAAGCAAGTGATACCTTTAAATCACATTGCCCTTCCTTAATACAAGTTAATTCTTTGATTACTTTATTAGAGAAAACCATTCTCTTAACTTTCCATAAGGCCGTTATAACCCTTTATGGTTTTAGACAAAACTCTTTCCTTTTATAACCAAGAGACTTCTACTTTTAAAAACCAAGTATTGTATACTTTCAAATCGATTCTCTTATCTTCAAAAATACAATTAGTCTCTTAACCTTAGAAATCGAGTGACTCCTTTTATATAAAACCTTAGGCAATTGATGCCTTAAAAATCAAGTCATTATCCGTCCATAAAGCAAATATAACCAACTCTCCATAAAGTCGTTATATTCACTTTATACCATAGCCAAAAAAAATAATTTCCTATCCAAGGGACTTATACGTTTAAAACGAAACAAGTATCACATACTTTAAAACTCTTCAAGTCTCTTAACTCTAATAAAACTTAAGACATCCTTTATTCTTTCAAATAAATGAGTTAATCTCCTAACTCACCTGACTTGGCTATTTATAAAACTAGTAAAGGATATCAAGGTATTGTACGTCTACCGTACTACATACGTGCAACTAGTCATGCTCAAAAGATAGGAAAAGTTATACATATAGCAAATCACCCAACTACCTCTTAACTTCTAAGAGTAGAAGGAAACATGAAATGATACCACAGGTATATTCCATACATAGAATCATGCCAAAGGAAGGAAGAGGTTCACATACCTCGCGATGATTATCGACAAGTAGCAAAATGCTCCAAGGTACTTCAATCTTGATAGCTAATCCATCCTTCGAGTAGGATACGCTATACTTAGTACTTCAACCTATAATGGTCACAATACGTCCATTAACCTCTTACTTCAAACGTAGAATATTCTAGGTGCTAAGTCGCTAAATTCTACGGAAAATCGGACAGCACCTCCTTTGTTTCTACTTACTTTGCCACCTTTTTCAAGGCCGAATACAATAACCAAACACGCCACATTTAAGGCCCAATCAAGGCAATCAACAATAGGGGATTACACGCCTACTAGACGTGTAAAATTCCGCCCCACAAACGATATCAAATTAATACAACTTACTAGGCCAATTCGGCTAACTTGAAGTACTACAACATCATTTCTTATCCAATTTCCATTTCAATCCAAGTTGTTAGCAATACGTGATATCAAGTCGCAATCGACTATAACTACTATAATCTTCAAGTCAACAACATGCGACGATTCTAATAACGACTAAATTTTAATCCAACTTAACATGGCTTACATACATTTCGGATTTTAAGCTACAAGCAATCCATAATACTTATAAACTTCAACATATCAACTTCATGCTAGCAACATGTAAAGCTAACAACAATATAAATAATCTTGTAACACTTTCAAAGAACAAGATTATACCTCCACGAATCTTAATCCAATCTTTCAACCAAGTCGCTTCCTTAGCAACTTAGAGACTCTTCAAGACACTTCAATCCGCTACTTGAGACCCTTAGAACAACACCAACCAATTTCCTTCAAACTTCCAAACAAAACCTAGAAAAGCCACTAGGTTTTCACTTTGCGACTAACCCGAAAACTATCTTTTTCCGAGATTTTTCTATTGAGATACACTTACCATACCCTCATGAACCTTGGTTTAAAGTGGAGCTTATTGGACAAAAAACAAAAAAAATTTCTTTTCAAATGCAAGGAACCCGAGAGCAACTATGTGATGTTCTTCAATTTTTTGTGTAAATATGGCTAAGTATGGAACTTGTCTCACTACTAGTAGTATTATAAAGGGACATGGAGGGTCAAGATGCAAACAATTGGGTGGTTTGGATGATCTCTTATTAAATATCAAGACTTGTGGGTCCTCGACCAAGTCAACTTTCTCAAGCTCACACTTGCAAGACTTAATCATCCTACCAAAGGTCAAATGACCCTTTGTCCATGACATTTTCGTCCAAGCTCACTAAGGGGTGACACGTGTCGCCTCCCATTCACACAATAATACGCTTTTCCGACAATTTCATAATTCCGCTAAAATTTTACAAGTCTCAAATCTTAGCATCATGAGTTCTTACGCACGCTCTAAAGCACGCCCCGCAAATACTGGTGTAACATTCTTCCCCTTAGAAATATTCGCCTCGAATGTTCTTTCTGAGTCCAATCTAATAGCGACATAGTCTCCTCCTAATGCACTCCTTCATACTACATATGCCACCCAAGGCCACATAACAATACTTATACTAAGACGTCAACCTCGCACTCACGGCCAACTAGTCCATACTCATAATGACTTCAAAGTCCGTTGTAATCATCTCTACTAAGTCTACTAGTGGTCCGACGACCTTATCGCCACCGGAAAATCTCATATTCCCGCCGCCTACCACCCCACACACTCACTGCGTAGTCACCTCAAAAGGTTCTTATGGATTCGTGCTCTACTCCTTTACACTTGGTTGCTATCTTTCACCTGGCCGCACTCTTTCCGTAATTCCAACTCATACTAGCATACATACATAACTTCCATACCGATTCGCCTCTAATCTTGGAGTCACTCTATAAAACAATATAAGGCCATTTCCGCTTTCACTACCGTTCGTGGAACGCGCCCACGAACGCCAGAAACAATTAACTAGACTTGGCCTTGCACTGCGGACTCGCCACGAGCGGAACTACTACCAACTGATCCCACTCCATTCCAGGCCATGGGGAGACCCATAACAGGTCCTCACCCCGACCCGCCGTCGCACTTAACTCTTATTCTTGGTCTATAATAACTCTTTCTACCCGAGAAGACCTTGTACATCTAAGGTCTCAGCGGTCTTCAACATTCTTAGGCTCGCAATTTCCATGCTCCAAGCCTATCTTATCAGTCTCCCCGTAAACGGGTACAAAAACTTCTCCTAATACCATATTGTGTCGTTGATCACAAGAACCATTACTTACTCTATACGGACTTCATCCGTACAATTTTCTTAAGCCTACTACGCAGCTTAATCTATTTACATGACATTCCGTTAAGTTCCTTAACATGGCTTCTTAAGGATTCACTACCCTATCAGACAGCTCATCCTTTCCCAATAATCTCAAAATAAACCACAAGACCTTGGCGAAAATTCATTAACTATTCCATACCTTCCTAGATCTAGTTTGTCTTTACAACTCTTGGTAAATCTAAAATCATTCTAGGCAACCCATAAACGACCCTCATACATAACTCCGTATAGAGGTATGTCACAATACCAACTATACTATAATCATTACCAACCTGGATACGAAATCCACATAGTCCTTCCTGGGTCACTGCTGCCTTTCTCGTAGCTGCAATCAACATAACTCGTTAGGGAGAGACGACCCTAACAACACAGCTTTATGGCACGATCTCAGAGTGAGAAGAATGGAAACCAATCCTAAATGTCCTGCAGCCTCCTGATTATAGATGTGGTGCACAACACACCGATAATCAAGACTCTACTAGACACGGTTCAGACACTTTCCGAGGACTAACCGCTCGATACCACTTTTGTCACGACCGACCAAGCTCGCGATCGTGCCCTACCCGGGCACCCTTACAGTATACATCGAGATAATCAATGAACATACATGAAACTTATAAAATAAAACAACAAAGATAAAATCAACAAAGCTAGCCGACAGGCTACTTCCGGACATATATAAATACAACCGCTAGCTGTTGCTCCTTTACAAACCGACCCACAATATGTGACTACTGCACTCTAAGAATTTTAACAGAACAATTGTGGACAGGCCCCGCCATACCCCGAATATACATGAATCTACTACCTCGTGGAAACCGTACAAGAGATAAGCCTCCGAGCAAATGGAGCTTTTCTCAAAATCAACCGAGATCCTACGAGCAAGGATCACCAACTCGCACCTAATACCGCGGCATTAACGCAGCTTCGGCGGGTCAAGATAACAGTACCAATATGGAATGTAAATAACGTCAAGAAATGATCATAATCAGATAAAAGAATGACAAGGACAAGTATAAAAGTACATACGGATCCCCGCCGTGTCATTACCACTTATGAACTTAATTTCACATCAATATCTTTTCCCATTTTCGAAAGGTTATAGCCACATTCTTACGCATACGATTAGGAAAATCATTAAGTTCATTTCTATATAACTTACTTATCTTTCATAAGTATAATCCGCCCTTAAAAGAGGGCACATTTACTACCCTACCAACTGGGACGCGATCAAGTCACACTAATATCAAGCGTGTCCGTGGAATCCCCATCACCGCCATACTACAAGTGTAAAATATAATCACGTGACGCCCGTGGCATCCCACCTCACCGCTTGCGCACATACACAACACATATATATATCTCCCGCCCGTGGAATCCCACATCACCGCCGACATCCCAGATATAATAATACACCAATAGCATACATGAACACCAAGTCCCACCTGGTATAGCCTTGGGGTCTACCCTCACTTATACTCTTACCCCGGTATGGTAAAGCGGTGGTATAGCATCTCGGTGGTCTACCCTCACTTATACTCTTACCCGGAGAAGGTAAAGCATCTGGGGTTTACCCTCACTTATACTCTTACCCTATCTCAACTGACCATCAAACAAAACAAGCAGGGGGTATAATGTCTTGGGGGTTTACCCCTCACTTATACTCTTACCCTGGAGAAGGTGGTATAGCATCTTGGGGGTTTACCCCT
Source organism: Przewalskia tangutica (assembly GCA_029844215.1). Lineage (NCBI taxonomy): Eukaryota > Viridiplantae > Streptophyta > Magnoliopsida > Solanales > Solanaceae > Przewalskia > Przewalskia tangutica. Next base: position 56,487,103 of record CM056739.1, read on the forward strand.
CACTTATACTCTTACCCTATCTCGACTGACCATCAAACAAATGTACACTACCATGTCTTCTATAAAAATCCGAATTTAACCCAAGTACTACAAATAACTAAGCATACCCGTGGAATCCCACATCACCGCTTCAGACGTCCAAGTACTTACAACAAGACACCATCTCCAACCGAGAGTCGCGGCAATGTAATAAAACATAATACTTGCACTCAAAGGCTATCACCAGCACACATAGGCTAATTCTCAAGTAACAAGCCAAAGTACTTACCAAGGCACACTTAGACTAATTCTCAATTAATCAAGCCAAAGTACTTATCAAGGCACACTTAGACTAATTCTCAATTAATCAAGCCAAAGTACTTATCAAGGCACACTTAAACTAATTCTCAATTAATCAAGCCAAAGTACTTATCAAGGCACAAATAGAATAATTCTCATTGAACAAGCCAAAATACTTATCAAGGCATACTTAGACAAATTCTCAATTTATCAAGCCAAAGTACTAATCAAGGCACACTTATACAAATTCTCAATTTATCAAGCCAAAGTACTTATCAAGGCACAAATAGAATAATTCTCATTGAACAAGCCAAAATACTTATCAAGGCATACTTAGACAAATTCTCAATTTATCAAGCCAAAGTACTAATCAAGGCATACTTAGACAAATTCTCAATTTATCAAGCCAAAGTACTAATCAAGGCATCACATAGAATTATTCTCAATTAAACAGGTCAAAGTATTACGTACGTACATTCTTTTCAAGAGGCTCCTTTTTGTGTAAAACCCCAAGATACTAACACTCGTAGTATCCAGGCTTGTGTGCATTTCACATAAGTCACGATACTTTTAGAAATACATTTCTCGGCTTCTAAATCAAGTGACCCTTACTTAAAAGCTTTAAGCAAGTGATACCTTTAAATCACATTGCCCTTCCTTAATACAAGTTAATTCTTTGATTACTTTATTAGAGAAAACCATTCTCTTAACTTTCCATAAGGCCGTTATAACCAACTTCCCATAAAGCCGTTATAACCCTTTATGGTTTTAGACAAAACTCTTTCCTTTTATAACCAAGAGACTTCTACTTTTAAAAACCAAGTATTGTATACTTTCAAATCGATTCTCTTATCTTCAAAAATACAATTAGTCTCTTAACCTTAGAAATCGAGTGACTCCTTTTATATAAAACCTTAGGCAATTGATGCCTTAAAAATCAAGTCATTATCCTTCCATAAAGCAAATATAACCAACTCTCCATAAAGTCGTTATATTCACTTTATACCATAGCCAAAAAAATATAATTTCCTATCGAAGGGACTTATACGTTTAAAACGAAACAAGTATCACATACTTTAAAACTCTTCAAGTCCATTAACTCTAATAAAACTTAAGACATCCTTTATTCTTTCAAAGAAATGAGTTAATCTCCTAACTCACCTGACTTGGCTATATATAAAACTAGTAAAGGATATCAAGGTATTGTACGTCTACCGTACTACATACGTGCAACTAGTCATGCTCAAAAGATAGGAAAAGTTATACATATAGCAAATCACCCAACTACCTCTTAACTTCTAAGAGTAGAAGGAAACATGAAATGATACCACAGGTATATTCCATACATAGAATCATGCCAAAGGAAGGAAGAGGTTCACATACCTCGCGACGATTATCGACAAGTAGCAAAATGCTCCAAGGTACTTCAATCTTGATAGCTAATCCATCCTTCGAGTAGGATACGCTATACTTAGTACTTCAACCTATAATGATCACAATACGTCCATTAACCTCTTACTTCAAACGTAGAATATTCTAGGTGCTAAGTCGCTAAATTCTACGGAAAATCGGACAACACCTCCTTTGTTTCTACTTACTTTGCCACCTTTTTCAAGGCCGAATACAATAACCAAACACGCCACATGTAAGGCCCAATCAAGGCAATCAACAATAGGGGATTACACGCCTACTAGACGTGTAAAATTCCGCCCCAAAAACGATATCAAATTAATACAACTTACTAGGCCAATTCGGCTAACTTGAAGTACTACAACATCATTTCTTATCCAATTTCCATTTCAATCCAAGTTGTTAGCAATACATGATATCAAGTCGCAATCGACTATAACTACTATAATCTTCAAGTCAACAACATGCGACGATTCTAATAACGACTAAATTGTAATCCAACTTAACATGGCTTACATACATTTCGGATTTTAAGTTACAAGCAATCCATAATACTTATAAACTTCAACATATCAACTTCATGCTAGCAACATGTAAAGCTAACAACAATATAAATAATCTTGTAACACTTTCAAAGAACAAGATTATACCTCCACGAATCTTAATCCAATCTTCAAATCCGAAGTCGCTCCTTAGAAACTTAGAGACTCTTCAAGACACTTCAATCCGCTACTTGAGACCCTTAGAACAACACCAACCAATTTCCTTCAAACTTCCAAACAAAACCTAGAAAAGCCACTAGGTTTTCACTTTGCGACTAACCCGAAAACTATCTTTTTCCGAGATTTTTCTATTGATATACACTTACCATACCCTCATGAACCTTGGTTTAAAGTGTGGAGCTTATTGGACAAGAAACAAAAAATTTCTCTTTTCAAATGCAAGGAACCTGAGAGCAACTATGTGATGTTCTTCAATTTTTTGTGTACATATGGCTAAGTATGGAACTTGTCTCACTACTAGTAGTATTATAAAGGGACATGGAGGGTCAAGATGCAAACAATTAGGTGGTTTGGATGATCTCTTATTAAATATCAAGACTTGTGGGTCCTTGACCAAGTCAACTTTCTCAAGCTCACACTTGTAAGACTTAATCATCCTACCAAAGGTCAAATGACCCTTTTGTCCATGGCATTTTCGTCCAAGCTCACTAAAGGGGGGGGGGGTGACACGTGTCGCCCTCCCATTCGTCACAATAATACGTTTTCCGACAATTTCATAATTCCGTTAAAATTTTACAAGTCTCAAATCTTAACACTTGCGAGTTCTTACGTACGTTCTTAAAGCACGTCCTGCAAATACGGGGTGTAACATATGTGTGGCCTATGCGGAGCAGAGGTATGCTCCAGGACTAGACGCGCACATTGATACTGAGGGCGAGTGGCCAGCTTCGATCATGTGGTGCGGTCTAGAAAGACCCCGTGATATAGTTTTATAGCATTGTTGGTACTGTGGGTTTTAGTAGTCGGCTATGCCTTCGCATTTACCTGCGGTTTTATTATGACACAGTGGGACCGTGTTCATGTGTACTCCTTGGTGTTATTGCGTCATAGATCGCCACGGTGAGGAAGGGAGTCCACGGGCATGATTGATGTGGTGGGCGTGAGACCCATAGTTATATTTGAGTGATGACTTTGAGGGCGTGAGTCCCTGACTTGACATGACTGCTTATTTATTGTGAACGGTAGTTTGGTTATCATACATGTCTCCTGCTTTATATAGACTACTATGATTTCATTTACGCATTTTTCGCCACATACTTGGTACTGTTGTATCGACCTCCGCCCGAGTGCGTTCATGCCGCAGTAGAGGTACACCGTTGTTGATCTCGCCATGTGGTCACACCAGCGTTTGGGAAGCTCCGTTTCTCCGGAGGCTTATCTTTGGTATAGTCCCCTGTTGTTGTAGATGCTTACATTCAGGGGTATGGCGGAGCCCTGTCCCGCCGTTGTTGTCATATCATTCGTAGAGGTCTGTAGTACTGTTGTGGGCAGAGTTGTAAATGGGATGTAATTGTTCGGTTTTAAAGTTTATATATATATGCCGAAAGGCAAGTTTTCTTCAGATAAACATGTGTCTCCTTTAAATTGTTTCATGTTGTGTTTTATGTTCCGATGATTACTCTGACGTTGTATCACTAGGGTGCCCGGGGTAAGGCACCAGTCACGGGCCCGGGTTCGGGTCGTGACACTCCCCTCCTTAGAAACATTCGTCCCGAATGTTCCTTCCCAAGACAGATAATGATAAGGTTCTTCATAACTTAAACAGTTTGCCACACATGGCCACAATACAACACTTAAGCAAATATGACAATGAAAATTTACAAGTAGGAAAGTGAATTACCTGGAGGTGTGGGGAATAGGTGAGGATACTTCTGCCTCATGTCCTCCTCAGCTTCCCACGTCATCTCCTCCCTGAGCTCGTTCCGCCACAAGACTTTGACGGAAGCCACGTCCTTGGTCCGCAGATGTTATACCCCGTAGTTCCAGGGTATGTATGCGAGGACGTACGTACGAGAATACGACAGAAAGATTGGAAAGGAAGAAAGAGGTGATTTTTCCACGGAAAAGTTTCCGGTTTTTGTGAAGGAAAAAGGTTCGTTAATGGGAATTGGATTCCCAGATTTGGTATTTGGACTTCATAGATTATATTAGAATTTTGAGATTTTATTTTCTGAATGGTCACGTGGGGCCCACTGAGAAATTTACTGATTTTGGGGCCCGCTTTGTTTTTGAGATTTCGGTATTTTGATATTTTCTAAGACGAAATATTCGGCGAATCGGGCGACACGTGTCACCCCATGGCACCTTCGCCGATTTTACCTTTGCGCACAACACCGGTTGAGTCGCCGACGAAACGCTTTGCGTAGCTGCGAAGGGAAAATTCGGCTATGTCGCTTTGTATTTTTGCGGATTTTTCCGAGCGGCGGAACATTTTGGACCAACGAGAGGCGACTGCACCTCTCATCAGCGGGCAAGGCGGGCGCATACGTGACGATTGGGAGATAGGGTTGGGCAAGATATTTGTGTAGATATTTGTGAGGGTTTTACGAGTAGGGTCTAGGTGCACTTGGCTTGATCTTGGCCTTACACTTGTGTAGCACTTGGCTAGATCTTGGCCATTGGTTGGCCTTTGGCTTTGCTATAAATACCTCCTCGTGAAGACTTATTCATTCACTCCTCACTTTGTCTAAGTCTTGAAAGCCTCTCCTCCTCTTGTTGGCCTCGCCCAACTCCCCACCACCTTTGTGAGGCCTTGAACCGAGAGTTCCCCTCCTTGTCAAGGCCCTTTGGCCGAGAAACCCCTATCTTGGAGTGTTTTCAGGTACCTCCCCTTGGTAAGTTGTCTTCCAAGTATTGTTATAATGCCCAAAATACCTTAGCCTTGTACTTGTAGTATTCCAAAGATACCTCTATACGTAGAGCCCTGAATACTACCTTTTGTCCCTTTGGTCTCAAACCTAAACCCTAAGGAAATCTTCATTGTTTGATGAAGTATTTAGGTAGAAGTTGGTTAGAACTTCTAAGGGTTGTTTGGAGCGGATGGAGCACCTGAGTCGAGCTAAACGCTGCTAAGGATCGACATTTAACTTGGATAATTATGGGCTTATCGAGGTAATTATCTTGTCCTCTATTTGGTAATTGGAATTTACATGTTGTTGAATATATAGTTGAAGATACTATATATGTAACTAAGCTTAGTATCGCGGCAATGTCTTTTTGACTTAAGCCTTAAGAATAAAGAAAAGAATCGAATCAGATTACATAGATCGTATTGCAAGAGACTTGTGTAGTATATCGAGTAGAATTGTACACGCCCCGTTAGACGTAAACCCCCTGGTTGGCTAGGTAGCCTCGATAGAGGAGGAGATTTACGCTGTCATGTGAGGTGTCCTAATTTTCTTCAGAGAAATGGAACCTTGTGTTTTGAGGTTAATAGAAGTTGTGGCCTTTTAGGTGAAAGTACTAAGAGTAGCGTATTCTACTCGAGGAGTGGAAAGGGCTAGCAAGGTTGTAGTACTTGGAGCATTTTGCTTATTGTCGATAAATCGTCGCGAGGTATGTGAACCTCTTCCTATCTTTTCTAGCATGATTGTTGGAACTATGTAGCACAGACGCATACGTGCTAAGTGATTTGGTTGGTTTAAAACATAGGGTGTTATAATAGCTTTATGGGAAGTTAGTTATAACGACCTTATGTAGGTGAAAATGGTTTACTGATGTTAGAAGTTAAGAGACTTGATCTTATAAGATAAGAGACTTAACTTATTTGTTTTAATGTGGATGTTGTGTGAAACCTCATTCGCAGTAATGAGTACTTGGTTTTAAAGGGATAATGTTTTACCGATTTCGGAATCGTAACGTATCGACAGCATCACTGCGGCGTTAATAAAGGAAAATGTATTGAATAATGATGTGTTGTATTAAAACCAAGAGAAACCTCCATCCGCATAGAAATAAGATGAGACAAAATGATATTACATTTTCTAGATCACGGTCAGTAATAAGATCGTTATAAACAAGAATAAACTACTCACATATATGACATATGTTACTCAATTGTTCTAAAAAGGAATCAAGTGATTAAGTTTGGGAACTATGAAACCATTTGAAAATGAGAAGCTTGAGTAATTGAAACTAGGCAACCGAACTTAGGAAAAGAATGTTGTTACTTGATTTTGAAAAGGAAGATGGGTTGGTCATTCTAATACTACGGTATCGGGTGACTTTATAAAAGTAATGGATCTCTTTTAAAAAACTTAACGATGTAGTACTTTGGGGTTAAAACCCGACTTTGGCATAAAATGAAAGTACTTTGAGTCAGGTGAAACTTGCCTATGCTTGTTGTTGTGAAACTTGCCTATGCTGTGATGATAGCCTTATTGTACAAGCGTTGTGTTTCGTGTTACCGCTCTCGACAGAGGTCGTTGGATCGTTGAGAACTTACTTGACGCGTCTTGCAATGACGGAGAAATTCCACGCACGCTCTCGCTGATAGTATTATTGTTGTTAATCGCTTTGGACATACCGACACGATGCGTAGCGCACGTATGTTTCTATTTTGATTATCGCCAGGATTTCTTTTGGACATACCGACACGATGCGTAGCGCACGTATCGCCCATTTGGAATGCTGTCCTATTGTTTCCCTTTGGACATACCGACACGACGCGTAGCGCACGTATGCGCCCATTTGGAATGTTGTCTTATTGTTTCTTCGACATATCGACACGATGCGTAGCGCACGTATGCTTCCATTTGGATTGCCGTCTTGTTGTTATCATATCATCGATCACGGCAGAGCGAGGAAGGTATTCCACGCATGATTGATGTTGCGGGCGTGAGACTCGACTTGATATAATCGTTATATGTGGTCGTAGTTTGGCTATCATACATGTCTCCTCGCTTTGAATAGACCGTTATGACTTCATTTACATTGTACGCTTCACATACTTGGTACCGCCAATCGACTCCTTCGGGGCTGCGCTCATGCCGCAGTAGAGGTACATCGGCCGTGGATCCTCGCCATAGGATCACCGTTCAACGATTGGGAAGCTCCGTTTCTCCGAGGCTTATCTTTTGCATGTGTTCCCGAGTTGTAGGTTCTTGTACATTCGGGGTATGGCGGGCCCCGCCCCGTCATAGTCGCCAGAAATCTTAGGTCTGTAGTACGCAAGTGTGGTTGTAAAAGGATTAAACTGCTCGTTTTATGTTTATACCAAGGCAACTGCTTTGGTTGGCCTGCTTATTTATTATATCTCTTGTTTAATGACTCATGTTTTATGTTCCGCTGATTTTCTCCGATGTATGTATCGCTAGGTGCCCGGTAAGGCACAGCCACGTCCGATTTTCGGTGTGACATAGTGGTATCGTGAGCGCTAATCCTCGGAAAGTGTCTACGCATCGCGTCTAGTAGTCTTGATTATCGCGTGTTGTGCACCACATCTATAATCGTGAGGCTATAAGACATTTAGGATTGGTTTCATTTCTTCTCATTCCGAGATCGCGCCTTAGAGTCAGTGTTGTGAGTCGACCCTCCGACGTATCTCGCTTTACCGCTTATGCCTCCGCAAGGCAACCGTGAGCCTGAAGGGCAAGGCAGCCGAGGGAGCTGCTAGTGAGATACAGAGGAGTTCGAGGGCGCAGGCCCGGTCAGTACCTGAGACAGAGCTTCCGACGGCGAGTTTCGCGACGCCGCCAAAGACCAAAGAGAGTTTAAAGCCGCAGCAGCGGTCGCTAAGACTACAAGACTGAGCCTCCACCCCACACCGAGCAGGAGACGGGTCACAAGGAGATGGCTCGCTTATTGGCCGTGGTCGCGGGCCGATATGGCGATAGGCCGACGCAGCAGTTCCAGCCCAAAGAGCACCAGTGGTTCACCCCGAGCAGATAGTTTGAGGCTACGACTTTCGAGTTGTAGCCCGCCAGAGTTTTACGGTCGAGGCACGAGGATGATCCGCAGGAGTTCATCCGGCTGCCACCGGATCACGCGGTGATCAAGGCTTCAGAGACCGAGTCCGTGACCTTTGTTCGTGATCGGCCGCGTGATACCGCAATGATTGGTTTGATTCATGGGAGCTTTCCGGGAGAGCATGCACCTCCAACAGATGGGATGAGTTTTCGGGGCTTTCTCACGCACTTGCCTCCACATGAGAGGGCACGCCGGCGATTTTTGTTATCGAGACAGAGGCGCACCGTCCGGGAGTACAATGTCGAAGTTCGATTCTTTGGCTCGATATGTACTGCGCTAGTTGCGATATGGAGGATAGGGTGCATCGCTACGCCACCGGCCAGATGATTATATGGCCGAGTCTTGTGCGGGTGTTTCTTCACCGCATGGACATTGCCCGCACGCAGCTCATGACCGATGCGAGGCACGGAGGGTCGAAGGAACGACCGATCGCCAGAGAGGCCGACAACAGGTCCTTTGGTGACTTTCGAGGCGGACGCCTCGCCAAAGAAGAAGTTATATACCCCCACCAAGTCTGAGTGGTCCTCCACCGCCTTCGACGCAGTCGTGGCTTCAGGGTTCAGATGGAGAGCGGTGTTAATCACCAAGCCACCCCTACCTCGTTGGACGTTGTGGTAGACTCCATTTTGGAGAGTGTCGTGCTAGATTGGGAGTTTGTTTTGCATGACAGCAGGCCATTTTGCGAGGAACCGTCCGACTAAGGGAAGCGCGGATGTTACGACTCACCTTCGTGATTTGTGGTCGGGTTCATCACCTTCATACTACGCATACCCAGTGTGCCTATGATTAGAGTGAGCAGAGCTTGTATATCCTTAACCTCTAGAGATTGGGTCTGCTTGTTATGCTGATCGCATGATTGTGTGCTAGGAACGGCTAGCATTGTGCTATGTGTGAGTTAGAATGCATGGTTAGTTGGAAGGTTACGATGGGGCATGGTAGTGTGAACCTTAGACTATTTCACGATCGAGACCTTAGAGGTGCGTCGCCTCGAGTATAAGATTCGTTTTATGTTTGACCTTTATAAGGGTGAGTAGTATACGTAGGATTTATCCGTGTGATGAGTCCGGGTAGTGTGAGATGGAAGTGGTAGCTTTCATGACGTGAATTAGTAAGATTGTTCCGGATCGGGAACAAGAGTTTGCGCGGTTGGGGTCGGGTTGAGGACCATTTATGGTCAACCCAGAACCCGCAGGTGGGGCTCGGGTGGTCCCGCCAGTGGTAGGGTCACGAGGATGCTAGGCCCAAGTTTGTATGACCATCGTATGAGTTTGTGGATGGACGTGTTCGACCAGAATCGCTCGCACGCCGAATGGCCTTAGGGGATATTACGGCTAGTAAGATGACCAAGTTCGAGGTGGTGACTCAAGGTTTTGGGAATCGCGATGACTGAAGTGTGGTACGATACTAGAAGAGTTCAAGTGTTCGAGAAGGGCACGACGAGTAAGGAAGGAGGAAAACGTGTGTTATTTCGTGCCACGATGTGGCGGGGCAATTTTGTTGCAAGATGCTTCTTCGATATCCGCTTGAGAAGGAACATTCGGACGAATGTTTCTAGCGAGGGGAGAATGTTATACCCGTAGTTCCGTGGTATGTATGCGAGGACGCACGCATGCGAGAATACGGCGTAAAGATTGGAAAGGAAGAAGAGGTGATTTTTCCACGGAAAAGTTTCCGGTTTTTGTGAAGGAAAAAGGTTCGTTAATGGGAATTGGATTCCCAGATTTGGTATTTGGACTTCATAGATTATATTAGAATTTTGAGATTTTATTTTCGGAATGGTCACGTGTGGCCCACGAGAAATTTACTAGTGGGCCCGCTTGTTTTTGAGATTTCCGTATTTTGGATATTTTCTAAGACGAAATATGTCGGGCGAATCGGGGGCGACACGTGTCACCCCACGTGGCACCCTTGGTCGATTTTACCTTTGTGCACAACACCCGGCCGAGTCGTTTTGACGAAACGCTTTACGTAGCTTGCGGCGGAAAATTCGGCTATGTCGTTTTGTATTTTTGCGGATTTTTCCGAGCGACGAACATTTTGACCAACGAGAGCGCACTGCACCCTCTCATTGGTGGAAGCGGGCGTAGCACGGGACGATTGGGAGATAGGGTTAGGCAAGATATTTGTGTAGATATTTGTGAGGGTTTTAAGGAGTAGGGTCTAGGTGCACTTGGCTTGATCTTGGCCTTACACTTGGTAGCACTTGGCTAGATCTTGGCCATTGGTTGGCCTTTGGCTTTGCTATAAATACCCTCCTCGTGAAGACTTATTCATTCACTCTCACTTTGTCTAAGTCTTGAAAGCCTCTCCTCCTCTTGTTGGCTCTCGCCCAACTCCCACCACCTTTGCGAGGCCTTGAACCGAGAGTTCCTCCCTTGTCAAGGCCCTTTGGCCGAGAAACCCCCTATCTTGGAGTGTTTTAGGTACACTCCCCTCGGTAGAAGTTGTCTTCCAAGTATTGTTATAATGCCCAAAATACCTTAGCCTTGTACCTTGTAGTATTCCAAAGATACCTCTATACGTGAGCCCGAAATACTACCTTTTGTCCTTTGGTCTCAAACCGAAACCCTAAGGAAATCTTCATTGTTTGATTGAAGTATTTAGGTAGAAGTTGGTTAGAACTTCTAGGGTTGTTTGGAGCGGGATGGAGCACCGAGTCGAGCTAAACGCTAAGGATCGACATTTAACTTGGATAATTATGGGCTTATCGAGGTAATTATCTTGTCCTCTATTTGGTAATTGGAATTTACATGTTGTTGAATATATAGTTGAGTATACTATATATAACTAAGCTTAGATCGCGATGTCTTTTGACTTAAGCTGAAGAATAAAGAAAAGAATCAATCAGATTTACATAGGATCGTATTGCAAAGACTTGTGTAGTATTATCGAGTAGAATTGTACACGCCCGGTTAGACGTGTAAACCCCCTGGTTGGCTAGGTAGCCGCCTCGATAGAGGAGGAGATTTACACTGGGGAGTGTCGCCAATTTTCTGTAGAAATGGAACCTTGTGTTTGAGGTTAATAGAAGTTGTGGCCTTTTAGGTGAAAGTACTAAGAGTAGCGTGATTCTACTCGAGGAGTGGAAAGGGCTAGCAGTTGTAGTACTTGGAGCATTTTGCTTATTGTCGATAAATCGTCGAGGTATGCGAACCTCTTCCTATCTTTTCTAGCATGATTGTTGTGAACTATGAGTACGGTAGACGCATACGTGCTAAGTGATTTGGTTGGTTTAAAACATAGGGTGTTATAATAGCTTTATGGGAAGTTAGTTATAACGACCTTATGTAGAGTGAAAATGGTTTATCGATGTTAGAAGTTAAGAGACTTGATCTTATAAGATAAGAGACTTAACTTATTTGTTTTAATGTGGATGTTGTGTGAAACCTCATTCGTGAGTAATGAGTACTTGGTTTTAAAGGGATAATGTTTTACCGATTTGGGAATCGAATGTGTATCGACGCACCACCGCAGCTGCGTTAATAAAGGAAAATGTATTGAATAATGACGTGTTGTATTAAAACCATAGAAACCTCCATCGCATGTAAGCTAAGATGAGACAAAATGATATTACATTTTCTAGATCATGTATTTGCGTAATAAGATCGTTATAAACAAGAATAAACTACTCACATATATGACATATGTTACTCAATTGTTCTAAAAAGGAATCAAGTGATTAAGTTTGGGAACTATGAAACCATTTGAAAATGAGAAGCTTGAGTAATTGAAACTAGGCAACCGAACTTAGGAAAGAATGTTGTTACTTGATTTTGAAAAGGAAGATGGGTTGGTCATTCTAATACTACTTATCGGGTGACTTTTATAAAAGTAATGGATCTCTTTTAAAAAACTTAACGATGTAGTACTTTGGGGTTAAAACCCGACTTTGGCATAAAATGAAAGTACTTTGAGTTGTGTGAAACTTGCTTATGCTTGTTGTTGTGAAACTTGCCTATGCTTGTGATGATAGCCTTATTGTACAAGCGTTGTGTTTCGTGTTACCGCTCTCGATAGAGGTCGGTTGGACCGGTTGAGAACTTACTTGGACGCCGGCATGGCGGAGAAATTCCACGCACGTTCGCTGATAGTATTATTGTTGTTAATCGCTGGACATACCGATTACGATCGCAGCGCGCGCATGCTTCCATTTTGGTTAAGGTCTTGTGGTTAATCGCTTTGGATATATCGACCGCGACGCGTAGCGCATCGCATGTTTCTATTTTGATTATCGCCAGTGATTTCCTTTTGGACATACCGACACGCGTAAGCGCACGGGTATGCGCCCATTTGGAATGTTGTGTCTATTGTTTCCCTTTGGACATACTGACACGATGCGTAGCGCACGGGTATGCGTCCATTTGGAATGCTGTCCTATTGTTTCCCTTTGGACATACTGACACGATGCGTAGCGCACGGGTATGCGTCCATTTGGAATGTTGTCTTATTGTTTCCCTTTGGACATACTGACACGATGCGTAGCGCACGGGTATGCTTCCATTTGGATTGCTGTCTTGTTGTTATCATATCATCGACTGCCGGCAGTGCGGAAGGTATTCCACGGGCATGATTGATGTTGTGGGCGTGAGACCCTGACTTGATATAACTGTTATATGTGGTGTGCTGTAGTTTGGCTATCATACATGTCTCCTGCTTTGAATAGACTGTTATGACTTCATTTACAGCATTGTACAGTTTCACATACTTGGTACCTGTTGTACTGACCTCCTTCGGGGGGCTGCGTTCATGCCGCAGGTAGAGGTACATCGGTCGTGGATCCTCGCTCATAGGATCACCGTTCAGCGCATTGGGAAGCTCCGTTTCTCCGGAGGCTTATCTTTTGGTATGTGTTCCCTGAGTTGTAGGTTCTTGTACATTCAGGGGTATGGCGGGGCCCTGTCCCGTCATAGTCGTTGTAAATCTTAAGTCTCAGAGTAATCTTGTGGCGTGGTTGTAAAAGGATTAAACTGCGTGTTTTATGTTTATACCAAGGCAACTGTTTGTTGGCCTGTTTATTTATTATATCTCTTGTTTAATGACTCATGTTTTATGTTCGCTGATTTTCTACGATGTATGTATCGCTAGGGTGCTCGGTAAGGCACTACCACGCCCGAGGGTGTGACAGACGCCTAACCCGACGATCGATTATCGCTACGGAATCTCTCTCATACGATAACTCTCGCCACTACGGACATCGCCAATCGTGTACTAGATGGATCCCCGATACATCTCCTCAAAGATAGAAACGTGAAAATCGGATGCACTACCTCCGCATCGCACTGCAGATCCAACTCATAGGCAACCTTTCCTACCGCGGAAAACTGATACGCCCAACGCACTGGGCTGATTTTCCCTTTCTTCCCGAATCTCATCACACCCTTCATGGGTGACACCTTCAGAAAACCCAATCATCAACTCGACCCGTCTGCCGACGACGATGATCCGCATATGACTTCCAATCGACTCTCACCGCCAAGAATCGCCTCCCGGATAAGCTTCACCTTATCCACCGTCACGCATCAAATGGGTCCCACTAATCATTCTCGCCACATCAAACCAAAGCCTATATCGCCGACCGCACTTCCTCCCATACAAGGCCTCATAAGCGCCATCTCGAATACTAGTGGTAGCTATTATTATATGCAAACTCAACTAGAGGCAAATGATCCTCCCACTACCCTCGGTCGATAACAGCTCGCAGATATCCTCGAGTCCGGATAGCCGCTTTCCGCCTCGTCCGCTTCTGCGGATGGAATGCAGAAGCTAGTGCTCACCGCGTCCTAAACCTTCCGGAAAGACCTCCTGGGTCAGTAAACCGGCTCCTCTGTCTGATATGATCGAAATAGGACTTCATGCACCGACGATCTTCTGATGTAAAGTCCGCATAATCCTCACCAAAAGTCATCCGACGACGGAAGAAGTGGCTGATTTCGTCACCGGTTGACGATAACCCAAATAATCTCACGTCTCCTCCGAGCGCGAGGTAATCCGTGATAAACTCCACGTTGATCACCTCCCACTTCCGTGTCGGGATCTCTATCGCCTCGCAACAAACCACTGGTGCCTCGTGCTCTACCTTCACCGCCGACAACACGCGCACCGAGCTACAAACTCGCAACGCCCTCTTCAAGCCATCCCACCAATACACGTGATCGGCGTCGTGGGTACATCTTGTCGCACGGATGGATAGAGTAATGCGCCAGGTGCTTCCACCTCGCCAAGTCTCAAACATCTAGAACACACAACCTCGCCGCCTCGAACTCAGCACCCACAGGTGCTACCTCAAAAGGACCCTTACCCTCACGAAGAGCCGTACGCCATACCGCCAAAACCTCACCAACCTGTTGTTTTCACTTGCTCGACGGTGGAAGACTCGGCAACCTCTCGAACTCAACCCCACCGCTATCGTAATCAATAAAACGGACACCAAGGCTCGCTAACCGATGCAAATCGCGAACCATGCCCTCCTCTCTGCCTTCATGACATCCGATATAGGCTACCCATCGACCTCTACGACTAAGGGCATCTCATAACATTGCCTTCCCGCCGGGTACGTGATATCGACGCCATAATCTTTAAGCAACTCTAACCACCGCTCATCGTAAGTTCACTCCTCCCTGTCAAGATATACCGAGGCTCTTGTCTCAGATAAATATCCACACGAACCCCATACAAATAAGGCTCGCATCTTCAAGGCGTGAATCACCGCCAACTCCAAATCACAAGGGTAGTTCTCACGCTTGTCGTCGACGCTGCGACGCTATAACCTTACCCACCGTGATCAACACACATCCCAAACCCGATGCCTTCAACGATCGATCACAATACACCTACATAACCGTCCGACCCTCTGTAAGAGTACCCGGGCGGTCGCCGATCTCTCTTCGAAGAATCGAAACCCTCGCCACAAGCATCGCTTCATCAAACTTAGCCGCTTCCGAAGTCAAGATAGTCAATTGTGCGTAGATACAAACTTCTACGAATCGCCGATAATCAACTCAGCAAGGCCTAAAAATCGCGAAACCTGCCGTAAGAGATTCAGGCCAACTCGATCGCTTCGATCTTCGCCGTATCAGCACGAATACCACTCGCCAAGACAATATCGCTAAGAAAGTTAACCGCTAACCAAAACTCAAATTTTGAAAACTTGGCGTATAGTAAAATCGTTCCGAGAACTCGGCAAAGATCCTCAAATGCTCCGCATGCTCCTTCTCTGAGCGAGAATAAACCAAGATGTCATCAATGAACACTATCACAAACGTGTCCAAAAATGGCTTGAACACTCGGTTCATCAAATCCGTGAATACCACCGTGAGCATCGTCAACCCAAAAGACATAACCCTGAACTCATAGTGCAGATCGTCCGGGTCTAATGCGCCCTGGGGACATCCGCTCGACTCGTACTGATGATAGCCCGATCGCATCAACCTCGAGAAACATCTCGCACTTCGCACTGGTCGAACAAATCATCAATCCCTGGGAAGGGTGTTATACCTCGTATTTCCAGAGTATATACGTAAGGGCGATTATCACGTGAACACGACTTTAAAATTGGAAAGCGAAGAAAGACGTGATTTTTCAATTAAAAGTTTCCGATTTTGTGAAGGAAAAGGTTCAGTTAATGGAATTGATTCCCGATCTCTGTATTCGGACTTCTTGGAATATTAGAGAATTTTGGAATTTTATTTTCTAAATGGTCACGTGGGCCCACGGAGAAATTTACTGATTTTGTGGGGCCCGCTTTGTTTTTGAGATTTTGGCCATTATGGATATTTTCTGAAGATGAAATATTTTGAGTCGATTTTAGCAGGAAGACACGTGTCACCCCCAGTGTCTCTTGGCCAAACTGATGGCGAAAAGGGTACATGCGCCTGTTTGCAAGATATTTTAGCTTGACAAGTGGCTGTTGGGCCCACACACACTTGTCCCCAATCTCAACCACACACTTGCCTTCATCCTAACCTCCTTCGTGGTCTTATATATACACCCTTAGTTGATGAAAACTCCACACTTAACCATTTCAAGACTTGACAAAATACTTTCCCTCAACATCGCTCTCGGCAAGACCTTGTTCTTGAGCAAAGATTTGTCCAACAATTCTTAAACTCTTAAGTGTTCTTTCCCAAAGTGTTAGGAAGATTGTGTACCAAGTGTTGGAGAAGATTTCACACCCCTAACCTATTCTCGATGCCTTGGCGAAAGTTCCAAGTTTGGAACCTCACGTTGCTCTTCACTTTTGGAGTCAATCTTGAAGAGGAGTTGGTTAGAGCTTCCTATGGTTTGCTTGTAAGTGATTGGAACGTGAAAGATTTGGAGCTAAGACTTGCTTGAGCGATATTAAGTTCTTGGATAGATTTTAAGCTATTTGAGGTAGTAAATCTTAACCTCTTTGTGATTTAGTAATTTTTACATATATTATAAGTATATATGGATTATATAATATATGGAGTAAAGTTTGGAAAGAATGGATCTTGTTAACTTGTTAAAGAAAGGATTAGTCGCTTTCCATTAAAATGGTAAAAACATATCCAACAGATTCAGCGTATCTTACTTGTGAAGAAGTAATTAACAAAGTAACTATAACTTATAATAAGAATGAAATATAAGTTGGATGACTAATGAGTAAGCTGGATAAGTAAAATGGACAAAGCTGGCCAAGGACCCCAACTTAGGATTGTATTTACTTTGAATTTGTATTTACATTGGGTCAGATTCGTACATTTCTCGTTATGGGGAAAGAATTTTTTCAATGTCCGCGTTCCGTTTGAGGCTATGATCCCTTTTTTAATTATTGTATTGTTATGATGGCGCGTGATAGTAAACAGCGCTACAATATTGGGCGTGTAATCCCCTTGCTTTTATGTTGTTTTAATTTTTGCATACTTATATATGGTATATATATTCACTTGCTTATTCGGGCGCTTGGAGAAAGATGGAAAAGCTGAGTAAAAGCGGGAAGTCTTTCTTGAATTTTCTCGTAGAATATGGGAACGTGCGGTTAGAAGTTAATAGACGTTTGTGGCTTTATAGGTGGAAGCATCTGCGAAAGTGGCGTATCTCTACTTGAAGAGTGGAAACGGCATAGCCAATTCCTACAAAGATCTTTGTGGGCTGCTTTGCTTATTGTCAATAATCGCGCGAGGTATGTGAACCTCTTCATATCCTTCTAGCATGATGCTTTGTAAACTATGCAGTACTACAGATTTACACGTGTGCTAAATGAGCTTAGGTCATTTAAAACATGTGGTGTTATAATAGCTTTATGGGAAGTTAGGAGTAACTAATTTGCATGTGAGGTAAAAAATTGGTTTATTGATCAGAGAAGTTAAGAGACTTGATCTTGAATAAGAGACTTAACTTGTTTTATTTAGTAATTGGCCATTTGTTAAAAGTGTTGTGGAAACCTCATTCATGAGTAATGAGTACTTGGATTTTAAAAAAGAATAATGTTTTAATGATTTGAAATGAGAATAAGTGTCGAACAAACCACATCAACGCTAATAAAAGGAAAGTGTATGACAAATAACAAATTGTTATTAAAACCAAAGATAGAAACCTCAAATCCGTGCATAGTGGCTAGATAAGACAAAATTGTATTACATTTCCAGATCATGCCCGCCAGAATGTAGATTGTTGTAAACAAGAATAAAGCTACTTGTCACATACAAGACATATGTTACTCAATTGTTTTAAAAGAGATTAAGACTATGAGTTATGAAACCTTTCTAAATGAAACTTGAGCATTTGAAATTAGGCAAACTTGAGCGTTTGGAAAATAATATTGTTACTTGATTTTACAAAGGGAAGTATTTTTGGATTTTACTTAAAAAGATAGTCACTACTCATTTTATGCGCTACGGGTATTATGTGACTTTTGTGAAAAATCGGATCATTTAAAAGAGTTAATGTCGCGTAGTACTTTAGGGTTAAAACCGGACTTTGATACGAAATGGAACTATACCTTGAGTTGTGTGTAACTACTATGATTGTTGTTGTGTAAATCGCCCATACAGCTTGCCGTGATAGCTCTTTTGTTGTGCCAAGTGTTGATATCGGTGACTTCTTGGGAAGCGAGTGGATCTTTTATAAAGTCCCGAAGCGTATGGCAATTTGCTCGAGCTGCTTGCGATAGCCTTTTGGTTGTGCGGTGTATCGTTGCTGATGTCATACGTGATACGTTTACACCGATGCACTCCGGCATGTGCTGGGCGCGGTTAATACCGATATATTGT